>OX419718.1:1200000-1568405 GCA_948474765.1 Patella depressa
AACCAAGGGGACAAGTGCATTCCCCTTTATAACACCCAATTTTCTGTAAAAGAAAAAAAGAAAAAGATATAAATGACAATGGTCTATAAACTTTATTTCTTCACTTTTGTCATTAACTGGCATCATTTATTTTCCATAAAGACAAGTCAGAAATTTTCTTCTGCGTTAGATGGTTCCAGTGCGATTATACAGTACATGTATTGTACAAGAGCTAAATTTGCCTATTGCAGATCTTTCTATAGGCCTGAAATGTTATCTAAATTGTTAGACATGAATTAACTTATCCAGACCTATATCGACTCACGATGCCTGTGATGTGTAGTGGATTTGAATACATTTTGTGAGACGGTGTTCATTAGCCCAGTCGGAGCAGAAAAGTAGGACGTTTATGACTAGGCTAATATTAAATCTCTGATATCTCGGTTCCGAGAGAAGCAGTTTGACTGCGATGGTCAGTATATTTTGTTTTTCATCATCTATTTTACACTATTACAGCGAGAACTGCCAGATTTGGTCAAATCTTAACAAATACCATTTTAAATAACGAACTTTATAACATGGTAAACACGTTCTATCCTGACATTTCTCATGGTTGCATAATTACATAAAACATAGGTAGGTATTTTTGACGCCAAAACACATGTGCCGCAATTTTTTTAAAAGGAACTAAATCGCTAAAAGTTGGGGCCTAGAAATTGACAAAAGTGGGTCACAACGCATATAATACTCTTACATGAATGTATATAAACTGATTTACATTCAATGGGTTCCGTGTTTACTCTAATTGCAAATCAGTTATGTTCGGCGAAATAAGCCAGCAGTGTCAATCGAATGACAATTTCTAGCGTCTGGTTATTCCAGTCTACATGCGCCGTTTGATTTGGTGCAATGTTTCTAGCCTCGTTCCTCGAGTCTCTTGCTAGACCCGGGACTTAACCGCATTATGGTACACGATTCGTGTACCAATAGTAAAATATTTATTTTGTCTTAAATATTGGATATCAGAGGCCCAATTTTTCCGGTAAGATCACATCATCAATTTTGATTTAATCTGACAAATAATTCGCGTTAACAATGTTGAAGCTTTTGGATGATATTGAGTTAGAGACTTGGTTATTTTAAATTATACTATTTTCCAGGGTTTATAGAGAAATATTCGTATATTTTCCATATATTCTAATCTGACAGTAATTATAGTTGTTTGTATATGATTGTGTCTTTACAAACCAGGAGGTCCATGTGTTGATACAGAAAGCTCATCCTTGTTTTCCAACTTGGTTCCCCCTAGTCAATGATGACGGACTGAGGGCCTGGCAAGGGATATTTTACAGCCGCTGGGATCGCATGGAAAACCGTGGTCCTGTGCAGACATCGGATTGCATGTTAAAGAACCCTTGGCAGTTGAAATTCGATATAAGGGTAGTCCACAGTACCACCGTCCGGGTAAATCTACCCTCATGGCACACTGTATGGCGTATTCCAGTCTTCATAAGCCGAGTCGGAGCAGAACAGTAGGACGTTATTACCAGTCAGGGCATTATATAAACCTACTCAATACAGGTTTAAATTACATAGGGCTGTGATGCAGGACGAAAAGCCGACTGATAAAGCTGTCTTGTTCGGATGGGACGAAAACCCGAGGCCTCCTCTACCCATTTACATGCTCTTAAAAGATCCCTTAGCTGTTCGAATTCGATATAAGTGTAGGCCGTAGCGCCGCTGTCCGAGAAAAATTTCCCTCCTATTATTTATAGTACACTGTATGGCGTATGCCCGTCTTCATTATCCCAGTTTAGGAGTAGACAAGTAGGACGTTAAACCCTATTTCAATTTCACATTGGGTTGATATGAACACAAAATCTTCAATCGAATCATAAAGGCCCAGTCGTTTGTTTAGAATCACCAAGGAAAACAGGAAATTTAATGAATTACCAAATCTCAACTTACCTTTCTATAACAGGAACATTGTCCAGAATTATCAGATAAAACACAATCAGTCCCATCAAGATACGTTTTACATGATAAATCTGATTTACAATAAAGATATCTTCTACAATCTGTGTCTTGTGAACAAGCCATGGAACACTGGAGATGATGTTCGACTTTAATTTCTTGTAGCAGATTATCACGAGTACACGTATTGATAATAATATCCGTTTTTGAAAATAATGAATGTTTTAGACTTTTTACCATGGAAAACAAAGTTAGATGATACATCAAAATTTCGACAAATTTCATTTTAGATCAGACGCAAACAAGATGCCCGACCTTCGATAAAATCTCTTCTATTCCAACTGATTGCAAAAGAAATCGGTAATCTTTTATAGCTTATTGCTGAATGGTCATTATCGCGTGGCGCATTCTAGAAAATATATTTCTTAAAGATACATAATGGATTTAAGTTTTAGTTGATAGAGACATCATTTTCAAAGCATTTGTACATTTACAAAGTTTCTTAACCTCGTTGATTTGTCAAATATATTGAGAAATGATTCCTTGTGTAGGTAACAAATAGAATTGTGTGGTTATTAAACAGCCCGAGAACAGAGAGGGAGGGAGCCGTATTTTCATATTGCAGCTATATAAGGCCTGATAGGAACTGTCAGTTGACATCGTCCGCTCAGAGAAAGTTCCTAAAGGAACTAGTACGTACATTGTTAAGCTCGTTACACTCCCTCTGTACGCTCAGGAACCGTTTGCCCTATTGGATGTCTATAAAGTATTGTCCCCCAGCCAATTTTACTTTACAACTTTTTACTTATACAGGATTGCGTGTCAGTCCCTGTACAATGCGACAGAAGAAGACCTTGCTTAGCTAGCTAGTATTTGCGACATAACATGCTGTTAAAAATGCGTCCCCTTCTCCTTAACGGCTAGGTAGAAGCCATTGAAATCTAAATATAGAGCAACGCATAAATTTACGTACCTCGGCAATATAAGAAACGAAATTTAGGTATACAGTTGAAAAAAAGTCGAGGGTAATTGGGCGACACAAACCAATACATGACTGATGATTCTCATTGTTTCAAAGATCCTAATTTCCCTCCCATGTTTACCTAAATTTCGTTTTCGTCATGCTGCGTATGTGAGAGTTAAACTGGTCTTTAAATTTATGTAACACACAATCCAATTATTGGCAGATTAAGATTAAACAAATGATAGATATCATCACTATGAGTACAGTCATTAAGTTAAACATGAAACGATCAGCTGATTCAGATACATCCTGCCATGATATAATGTGTTGATCACCGGATTCTTCTTTCGGAGAATTTTTAAATGTTGCTAACCACAGGTATACACCAGTCACTGGAATTGTTGTTGGACGGTGGTAAAGCGACACAATATCCACAGAAGACACAACAGTGACAACTTTTAAACACAGCATCGAACACACATAACCTCCTAAAACACTTATATTGTCGGAAGCTTCTGGTAATTCTTGTGTGAGTGAAGCAAGAATTACGGAGTAGGACAAGAGGATGGAAATTGCCAAGGAAATTTTTTCTCCAGATTCCACTGGTACCAGAAAAACAACTGGATTTAAAATTGTTAAAAGACAAACCGGTATAATAATGGCTATTATATAAAACATTGGTAGTCTCGTTAAAGTAAGTTCAAATTTCAACATTTGTTGACGTCCATTACATATTGTTTCTTCTTTGGCGGATAACCCTGCTAATTTCCAAGTTCCGCTAGGCTCAAACATGCAGCTTTCTAGGTGACCGTGTGCCGCGAGACGCACTAGACTTACATAGCTGGACCATTGAGCAATTTCAATAGCACAAATTTGTGTATCAAATGGAAATGTTCTAACATTCAATTTACAATGTGTTTCAACCGACCCTCCAACATACCATAAGATAGTACCGTTGTGCTGTATAGACAGTATGTAGTCATCTGGGGTAAACAAATACGGCTTGTTAGATCTACTGTTGCTTATGTATATATCCGGAGTCCAAATCCTCTTAGCTGACATAGACAACAGTTCAATATCCCCATAATCGGACATATTCCAGTTCAAGAATGCATCCTGCCATGTTAATGCAAACCAAAATGTTGTTACCATAGTCTCCATGTTTTCCTCAATTTTTCTAATGGCTTGTAGCCCAAGGGTGATCTTTACGTCTATGGCAATCGCGAAATTCATTACAGGTCTAACATCGGGATTGTAATCTTTGAATAAATTCTTATGGAGTCGCACCAGATGACTGCCTGTGGTGTTCACAGAATACACACAAAGTAAAAGCAGAAGAAACACGTGTACTAGCATGATTCCTGTAAAGTAATACTGTCAGTTAACAACCCGTAATCGAGAAATTCATTACAGGTCTAACATCGGGGTTGTAACCTTTCAATAAATTCATATGGAGTCCCATCAGATGACCGTCTATGATGTCCACAGAATACACACACAGTAACTGCAATAGTTTTCATCTCTTTACGTCAATTGGTTTTCTAAAAAAAAACGGATTCCTTTCACGCACACCGGTATGGTAATGTATAAAGTAAACAAATTATATAAACATTAATTTGAGAGAACAATGGCCTGTGTTTGGCACCAAATGTAATATTGAGGGAGATGCGTGTATCAAGTTCAGATAAATTAGACATTGTCAACTAAAACGCTATTGTTTATTTAATTGTTAAAGCTTTACATTACCATAATACTAATGGATTTGCTAATAACCCGGTTATTTACACAATCTCATACAAAATTGTCGCTGTATTGTTTTATTGATCATAAGCTTGATTAACCACGTACCAGTGCCCGTCCATCTTTACGCTCCCAATTAATGTTGAAATACGTGGATTGCCTTATCATGTTTCACTTTATATTAAAGGATCTAACTCTCGAAATCAATACTGTCCATAATGTAACGCCCGAATTAAAATTCCATGTTAGTCAATTTCAATCATTTTTGATGTTGATATCTTATCGTGAAATTATGGGATCAAATACTCAGGACACAATTGTCATTTAAATACGACTACTCTTAGCCACAATTGCTGTAGGTCCAAGCGTAATCCTTTAAAGGACCCAAGTCTCTAACTCAATATGATCCAAAATATTCAACATTGAAAACACGAATTATTTGTCAATTTAAATCAACATTGATGCTGTAATCTTACCGGAAAAGATGGGCTTCTGATATCCAATATTTAAGACAAAATAAACATTTTACCTTCGGTACACGAATCGTGTACCACAATGTGTTTCAGCCCCAGTTCTAGCAAGAGATTCGAGGAAAGAGGCTAGAAACATTGCACCAAATCAAACGGCATATGTAGACTGGAATAACCAAACACTCGAAATAGCCACTCGATTGACACTGCTGGCTTATTTCACCGAACATTACTGATTTGAAATTAGAGTAAAAACGGAAACCATTAGATGTAAATAAGTTAAGATACATTCATATTACAGTATTCCAGACCCGTCCATGGATCCGGTCAAAAAACCGTTGGTACAATTTTCAGATGAGTCAAACCACCATCCACCACCAAATATGGTAGCACAGCGATAACTTCCGGTGTTATCTTGGTCATAAGTTGAGAATCTGTTTTTAAATGGTTCTCCGAAAGGGTTGCCACATCCATTACCATTAGAATCATCTACCATTCTGAAATAACCAAAGCTGTATCCGGTGCTAACATTCCCTAGTTGAAACTCTGAAAAAGAAGTCCGGCATTTTGACTTGTCTAATTTTACAGCAGACAAGACAAGCGTATATCCACTGCTTGGCAGACTGAGTATTTCGTACATTCTCTCTAGACCAATCCACATATTTCTGGATACATTTCCAAATCCAGTTTTATATTCGTCCATACTTCTGTTGAAGTTTTCGTGTAAACATTCCACATCCCGTCTCATGATTTGCATGGAGCCTTGTAAACCAAAACTACAGACAATTTCAAATGGTACGGAACGTGGCTGGGTGTAAACCTTTTTCTTGAAATCCACAGTCGTGTATTCCGGAGTCATGTTCCTAATAAAAGCTTCACGGCATTCTGAAATATCATTAGTTACAATACATATATCGAAAAAAATACATTACTAAGGAACCGAACGAAATTGATATGTTATTATTGCTTGTTACAATAAAAATAGTGCATTTCCAAGATGGACATACAAGTATAACTTCCGTCGGCATTAAACCCTAAATGACTAACAAAGGAAACACATTAGTGACACATTGTACTAGTTAAAGGGGCTTAATCTCGAACTAATGTTATCAAGAACGTTCGAAATTGCAAGCTCATATTAGAATTCAACAGTGGCCAATTTCAGCCAGTATTGATGATGTTATCTTTATTGAATATATAGGATCCAATATTTCAGTTTTTGAATGCATAGGATCCAATATTTAAGTCAAAATAAGATAAAAAGCCAATTGAAAACTGTGAAGAGGTATTAAAGTGTCCGCCGTTAGTTCCGTTCCAACAAATTGGCGAGAAAATTCCATAATAAATAGATGGCTGGTAATCAATACATAGAGAACAAAAATGGTTGTAGAGAGAGAGAGAGAGACATGGGGCTTAACGTCCAATCGACACAAACTAGGTCATTTCGGGACTAACATGGTTTAATTTTATTTCAATAATTCGCTTGCGCGTAGATGTCGCCTATCCAGCCTCGTGTGTTTTCTCCGGGTACGCCGGTTTCGCCCCACTGTTAAAGACCCCAACGCGCAAGCGAATTATTGAAATAAAGTCAAACCATATGTTAGACCTAGTTTGTGTCGAGTGGACGTTAAACCCCATCTCTCTCTCTCCATGTTTTTAAATTATTTTTTTTTTTCGTTTGTGAATCATCTTTTCCTGATTACTTCCATATTGCGTTGTGGGATATGTTTTTATTTGTTTATTACAAAATGGCACCCTAAACCATAGGTTACACGACTCGTGTTCTGATTATAAAACGTTAATTGTGTCGTAAATATTGGATATGATTATCCTACAGTTTGACGACAAAATAACAACACCAATATTGATTGCATTTGATCAATATCGAATTCTAATTCGTGTTTTTTTAATTTCGAATATTATGAACCAAAATGTGTTACAGGCTTAGCTCTTTTAAAATCCTACCTTTTATAATATTCTGACAGTTGTTACCATAGTAACCAAGGGGACAAGTGCATTCCCCTTTATAACACCCAATTTTCTGTAAAAAAAAGAGAAAAAGATATAAATGACAATGGTCTATAAACTTTATTTCTTCACCTTTGTCATTAACTGGCATCATTTATTTTCCATAAAGACAAGTCAGAAATTTTCTTCTGCGTTAGATGGTTCCTGTGCGATTATACAGTACATGTATTGTACAAGAGCTAAATTTGCCTATTGCAGATCTTTCCATAGGCCTGAAATGTTATCTAAATTGTTAGACATGAATTAACTTATCCAGACCTATATCGACTCACGATGCCTGTGATGTGTAGTGGATTTGAATACATTTTGTGAGACGGTGTTCATTAGCCCAGTCGGAGCAGAAAAGTAGGACGTTTATGACTAGGCTAATATTAAATCTCTGATATCTGGGTTCCGAGAGAAGCAGTTTGACTGCGATGGTCAGTATATTTTGTTTTTCATCATCTATTTTACACTATTACAGCGAGAACCGCCAGATTTGGTCAAATCTTAACAAATACCCCATTAAATAACGAACTTTATAACATGGTAAACACATTTCTGATGGTTGCATAATTACATAAAACATAGGTAGGTATTTTTGACGCCAAAACACATGTGCCGCAATTTGTTTAAAAGGAACTAAATCGCTAAAAGTTGGGGCCTAGAAATTGACAAAAGTGGGTCACAACGCATATAATACTCTTACATGAATGTATATAAACTGATTTACATTCAATGGGTTCCGTGTTTACTCTAATTGCAAATCAGTTATGTTCGGCGAAATAAGCCAGCAGTGTCAATCGAATGACAATTTCTAGCGTCTGGTTATTCCAGTTTGATTTGGTGCAATGTTTCTAGCCTCGTTCCTCGAGTCTCTTGCTAGACCTGGGACTTAAACGCATTATGG
Source organism: Patella depressa (assembly GCA_948474765.1). Lineage (NCBI taxonomy): Eukaryota > Metazoa > Mollusca > Gastropoda > Patellidae > Patella > Patella depressa. The sequence continues at coordinate 1,208,045 of OX419718.1, forward strand.
TACACGATTCGTGTACCAATAGTAAAATATTTATTTTGTCTTAAATATTGGATATCAGAGGCCCATTTTTTCCGGTAAGATCACATCATCAAATTTGATTTAATGTGACAAATAATTCGCGGTATCAATGTTGAAGCTTTTGGATGATATTGAGTTAGAGACTTGGTTATTTTAAATTATACTATTTCCCAGGGTTTATAGAGAAATATTCGTATATTTTCCATATATTCTTATCTGGCAGTAATTATAGTTGTTTGTATATGATTGTTTCTTTACAAACCAGAAGGTCCATGTGTTGATCTAGAAAGCTCATCCTGGTTTTCCAACTTGGTTCCCTAGTCAATGATGACGGACTGAGGGCCTGGCAAGGGATATTTTACAGCCGCTGGGATCGCATGGAAAACCTCGGTCCTGTGCAAACATCGGCTTGCATGTTAAAGAACCCTTGGCAGTTGAAATTCGGTATAAGGGTAGTCCACAGTACCACCGTCCGGGAAAATTTACCCTCATGGCACACTGTATGGCGTATTCCAATCTTCATAAGCCGAGTCGGAGCAGAACAGTAGGACGTTATTACCAGTCAGAGCATTATATAAACCTACTCAATACAGGTTTAAATTACATAGGGCTGTGATGCAGGACGAAAAGCCGACTGATAAAGCTGTCTTGTTCGGATGGGACGAAAACCCGAGGCCTCCTCTACCCATTTACATGCACGTAAAAGATCCCTTTGCTGTTCGAATTCGATATAAGTGTAGGCCGTAGCGCCGCTGTCCGAGCAAAATTTCCCTCCTATTATTTATACTACACTGTATGGCGTATGCCCGTCTTCATTATCCCAGTTTAAGAGTAGAAAAATAGGACGTTAAACCCTATTTCAATTTCACATTGGGTTGATATGAACACAAAATCTTCAATCGAATCATAAAGGCCCAGTCGTTTGTTTAGAATCACCAAGGAAAACAGGAAATTTAATGAATTACCAAATCTCAACTTACCTTTCTATAACAGGAACATTGTCCAGAATTATCAGATAAAACACAATCAGTCCCATCAAGATACGTTTTACATGATAAATCTGATTTACAATAAAGATATCTTCTACAATCTGTGTCTTGTGAACAAGCCATGGAACACTGGAGATGATGTTTTACTTTAATTTCTTGTAGCAGATTATCACGAGTACACGTATTGATAATAATATCCGTTTTTGAAAATAATGAATGTTTCAGACTTTTTACCATGGAAAACAAAGTTAGATGATACATCAAAATTTCTACAAATTTCATTTTAGATCAGACGCAAACAAGATACCCGACCTTCGATAAAATCTCTTCTATTCCAACTGATTGCAAAAGAAATCGGTAATCTTTTATAGCTTATTGCTGAATGGTCATTATCGCGTGGCGCATTCTAGAAAATATATTTTTTAAAGATACATAATGGATTTAAGATTTAGTTGGTAGAGACATCATTTTCAAAGCATTTCTACATTTACAAAGTTTCTTAACCTCGTTGATTTGTCAAATATATTGAGAAATGATTCCTTGTGTAGGTAACAAATAGAATTTTGTGGTTATTAAACAGCCCGAGAACAGAGAGGGAGGGAGCCGTATTTTCATATTGCAGCTATATAAGGCCTGATAGGAACTGTCAGTGGACATCGTCCGCTCAGAGAAAGTTCCTAAAGGAACTAGTACGTACATTGTTAAAGGGACAGTCCCAATAGGAACAGAGTCTCAAAAATTAAAGTCTGAATATTTGTGAAATTTATGGACCAAAATATAGTGGCATGGTGTATTTACCTTGTCTCAAAATTTCAGCTCAAAATATTGAGTCGTTCGGGCGTGTACGTCAACACTGCTTATCCGGACACGTAACCCTTTTAAGATTTCGGGTCAATTTTTTCATTGGGTGACCTGATAATCGATTTACGTTTCTTGAGAGGTCAATACAGTGAATGACCCATGCACTGTACTTGATAACAAAAGGTAAATTTCACCTACATATTATTTTTATAGAAAAAAGTCTGGTTTTATCCAGATAATGTATAATACAACGGTCTCCATTTCCAGATGAAGACTGTCAGGTTTAAGTTATTTACAAGCGTATCACAAATATCGGGTTAGTAGGTGGGCCTTAGGTTATGGATTTTGAAGGATTTTAACACAAAATTAAGCAGTTTTATTCACCCAAAAACTATCGGGATTGGCCCTTTAAGCTGGTTACACTCTCTCTGTACGCTCAGGAACCGTTTGCCCTATTGGATGTCTATGAAGTATTGTCCCCCAGCCAATTTTACTTTACAACTTTTTACTTATACACGATTGCGTGTCAGTCCCTGTACAATGCGACAGAAGAAGACCTTGCTTAGCTAGCTAGTATTTGCGCCATAACATGCTGTTAAAAATGCGTCCCCTTCTCCTTAACGGCTAGGTAGAAGCCATTGAAATCTAAATATAGAGCAACGCATAAATGTACGTACCTCGGCAATATAAGAAACGAAATTTAGGTAAACAATTGAAAAAAAGTCGAGGGTAATTGGGCGACACAAACCAATACATGACCGATGATTCTCATTGTTTCAAAGATCCTAATTTCCCTCCCATGTTTACCTAAATTTCGTTTTCGTCATGCTGCGTATGCGAGAGTTAAACTGGTCTTTGAATTTATGTAATACACAATCCAATTATTGGCAGATTAAGATTAAACAAATGATAGATATCATCACTATGAGTACAGTCATTAAGTTAAACATGAAACGATCAGCTGATTCAGATACATCCTGCCATGATATAATGTGTTGATCACCGGAATCTTCTTTCGGAGAATTTTTAAATGTTCTAAATTTTGTTAACCACAGGTATATATCAGTCACTGGAATTGTTCTTGGTCGGTGATAAAGCGATACAATACCCACAGAAGAAACAACAGTGACAACTTTTAAACACAGCATCGAACACACATAACCTCCTAAAACACTTATATTGTCGGAAGCTTCTGGTAATTCTTGTGTGAGTGAAGCAAGAATTACGGAATAGGACAAGAGGATGGAAATTGCCAAGGAAATTTTTTCTCCAGATTCCACTGGTACCAGAAAAACAACTGGATTTAAAATTGTTAAAAGACAAACCGGTATAATAATGGCTATTATATAAAACATTGGTAGTCTCGTTAAAGTAAGTTCAAATTTCAACATTTGTTGACGTCCACTACATATTCTTTCTTCTTTGGCGGATAACCCTGCTAATTTCCAAGTTCCGCTAGGCTCAAACATGCAGCTTTCTAGATGATCGTCTGCCGCGAGACGCACTTGACTTACATAGCTGGACCATTGAGCAATTTCAATAGCACAAATTTGTGTGTCAAATGGAAATGTTGTAACATTCAATTTACAATGTGTTTCAACCGACCCTCCAACATACCATAAGATAGTACCGTTGTGCTGTATAGACAGTATGTAGTCATCTGGGGTAAACAAATACGGCTTGTTAGATCTGCTGTTGCTTATGTATATATCCGGTGTCCAAATCCTCTTGGCTGGCATGGATACCAGTTCAATATCCCCATAATCGGACATATTCCAGTTCAAGAATGCATCCTGCCATGTTAATGCAAACCAAAATGTTGTTACCATAGTTTCCATGTTTTCCTCAATTTTTCTAATGGCTTGTAGTCCAAGGGTGATCTTTACGTCTATGGCAATCGCGAAATTCATTACAGGTCTAACATCGGGATTGTAATCTTTGAATAAATTCTTATGGAGTCGCACCAGATGACTGCCTGTGGTGTTCACAGAATACACACAAAGTAAAAGCAGAAGAAAAGCGTGTACTAGCATGATTCCTGTAAAGTAATACTGTCAGTTAACAACCCGTAATCGAGAAATTCATTACAGGTCTAACATCGGGGTTGTAACCTTTCAATAAATTCATATGGAGTCCCATCAGATGACCGTCTATGATGTCCACAGAATATACACACAGTAACTGCAATAGTTTTCATCTCTTTACGTCAATTGGTTTTCTAAAAAAAACCGGATTCCTTTCACGCACACCGGTATGGTAATGTATAAAGTAAACAAATTATATAAACATTAATTTGAGAGAACAATGGCCTGTGTTTGGCACCAAATGTAATATTGAGGGAGATGCGTGTATCAAGTTTAGATAAATTAGACATTGTCAACTAAAACGCTATTGTTTATTTAATTGTTAAAGCTTTACATTACCATAATACTAATGGATTTGCTAATAACCCGGTTATTTACACAATCTCATACAAAATTGTCGCTGTATTGTTTTATTGATCATAAGCTTGATTAACCACGTACCAGTACCCGTCCATCTTTACGCTCCCAATTAATGTTGAAATACGTGGATTGCCCTATCATGTTTCACTTTATATTAAAGGATCTAACTTTCGAAATCAATACTGTCCATAATGTAACGCCCGAATTAAAGTTCCATGTTAGTCAATTTCAATCATTTTTGATGTTGATATCTTATCGTGAAATTATGGGATCAAATACTCAGGACACAATTGTCATTTAAATACGACTACTCTTAGCCACAATTGCTGTAGGTCCAAGCGTAATCCTTTAAAGGACCCAAGTCTCTAACTCAATATGATACAAAATATTCAACATTGAAAACACGAATTATTTGTCAATTTAAATCAACATTGATGCTGTAATCTTACCGGAAAAGATGGGCTTCTGATATCCAATATTTAAGACAAAATAAACATTTTACCTTCGGTACACGAATCGTGTACCACAACGTGTTTCAGCCCCAGTTCTAGCAAGAGATTCGAGGAAAGAGGCTAGAAACATTGCAGCAAATCAAACGGCATATGTAGACTGGAATAACCAAACACTCGAAATAGCCACTCGATTGACACTGCTGGCTTATTTCACCGAACATTATTTGATTTGAAATTAGAGTAAAAACGGAAACCATCAGATGTAAATAAGTTAAGATACATTCATATTACAGTATTCCAGACCCGTCCATGGATCCGGTCAAAAAACCGTTGGTACAATTTTCAGATGAGTCAAACCACCATCCACCACCAAATATGGTAGCACAGCGATAACTTCCTGTGTTATCTTGGTCATAAGTTGAGAATCTGTTTTTAAATGGTTGTCCGAAAGGGTTGCCACATCCATTACCATTAGAATCATCTACCATTCTGAAATAACCAAAGCTGTATCCGGAGTTAACATTCCCTAGTTGAAACTTTGAAAAAGAAGTCCGACATTTTGACTTGTCTAATTTTACGGCAGTTAAGACAAGCGTATATCCACTGCTTGGCAGACTGAGTATTTCGTACATTCTCTCTAGACCAATCCACATATTTCTGGATACATTTCCAAATCCAGTTTTATATTCGTCCATAGTTCTGTTGAAGTTTTCGTGTAAACATTCCATATCCCGTCTCATGATTTGCATGGAGCCTTGTAAACCAAAACTACAGACAATTTCAAATGGTACGGAACGTGGCTGGATGTAAACCTTTTTCTTGAAATCCGCAGTCGTGTATTCCGGAGTCATGTTCCTAATAAAACCTTCACGGCATTCTGAAATATCGTTAGTTACAATACATATATCGAAAAAAATACATTACTAAGGAACCGAACGAAATTGATATGTTATTATTGCTTGTTACAATAAAAAAAATAGTGCATTTCCAAGATGGACATACAAGTATAACTTCCGTCGGCATTAAACCCTAAATGACTAACAAAGGAAACACACTAGTGACACATTGTACTAGTTAAAGGGGCTTAATCTCGATCTAATGTTATCAAGAACGTTCGAAATTGCAAGCTCATATTAGAATTCAACAGTGGCCAATTTCAGCCAGTATTGATGATGTTATCTTTATTGAATATATAGGATCCAATATTTCAGTTTTTGAATGCATAGGATCCAATATTTAAGTCAAAATAAGATAAAAAGCCAATTGAAAACTGTGAAGAGGTATTAAAGTGTCCGCCGTTAGTTCCGTTCCAACAAATTGGCGACAAAATTCCATAATAAATAGATGGCTGGTAATCAATACATAGAGAACAAAAATGGTTGTAGAGAGAGAGAGAGAGACATGGGGCTTAACGTCCAATCGACACAAACTAGGTCATTTCGGGACTAACATGGTTTAATTTTATTTCAATAATTCGCATGCGCGTAGAGGTCGCCTATCCAGCCTCGTGTGTTTTCTCCGGGTATGCCGGTTTCGCCCCACTGTTAAAGACCCCAACGCGCAAGCGAATTATTGAAATAAAGTCAAACCATAATGTTAGACCTAGTTTGTGTCGAGTGGACGTTAAACCCCATCTCTCTCTCTCCATGTTTTTAAATTATTTTTTTTTTCGTTAGTGAATCATCTTTTCCTGATTACTTCCATATTGCGTTGTGGGATATGTTTTTATTTGTTTATTACAAAATGGCACCCTAAACCATAGGTTACACGACTCGTGTTCTGATTATAAAACGTTAATTGTGTCATAAATATTGGATATGATTATCCTACAGTTTGACGACAAAATAACAAATATTATGAACCAAAATGTGTTACAGGCTTAGCTCTTTTAAAATCCTACCTTTTATAATATTCTGACAGTTGTTACCATAGTAACCAAGGGGACAAGTGCATTCCCCTTTATAACACCCAATTTTCTGTAAAAAAAAAAGAAAAAGATATAAATGACAATGGTCTATAAACTTTATTTCTTCACCTTTGTCATTAACTGGCATCATTTATTTTCCATAAAGACAAGTCAGAAATTTTCTTCTGCGTTAGATGGTTCCAGTGCGATTATACAGTACATGTATTGTACAAGAGCCCAATTTGCCTATTGCAGATCTTTCTATAGGCCTGAAATGTTATCTAAATTGTTAGACATGAATTAACTTATCCAGACCTATATCGAATCACGATGCCTGTGATGTGTAGTGGATTTGAATACATTTTGTGAGACGGTGTTCATTAGCCCAGTCGGAGCAGAAAAGTAGGACGTTTATGACTAGGCTAATATTAAATCTCTGATATCTCGGTTCCGAGAGAAGCAGTTTGACTGCGATGGTCAGTATATTTTGTTTTTCATCATCTATTTTACACTATTACAGCGAGAACTGCCAGATTTGGTCAAATCTTAACACATACCCTTTTAAATAACGAACTTTATAACATGGTAAACACGTTCTATCCTGACATTTCTCATGGTTGCATAATTACATAAAACATAGGTAGGTATTTTTGACGCCAAAACACATGTGCCGCAATTTTTTAAAAGGAACTAAATCGCTAAAAGTTGGGGCCTAGAAATTGACAAAAGTGGGTCACAACGCATATAATACTCTTACATGAATGTATATATTAACAGAACACAGTTTTTATGGGTTACAATCACTAGTTTTATTCTAAAAGCACGACGTTTCGACAAGTATCCTCTTATCGTTATCATTGTGCTTGATAACGATAAGAGGATACTTGTCGAAACGTCGTGCTTTTAGAATAAAACTAGTGATTGTAACCCATAAAAACTGTGTTCTGTTAATGTGTTTACCGATCGCTAAATGCCTCTTAAAGATTATGAATGTATATAAACTGATTTACATTCAATGGGTTCCGTGTTTACTCTAATTGCAAATCAGTTATGTTCGGCGAAATAAGCCAGCAGTGTCAATCGAATGACAATTTCTAGCGTCTGGTTATTCCAGTTTGATTTGGTGCAATGTTTCTAGCCTCGTTCCTCGAGTCTCTTGCTAGACCTGGGACTTAAACGCATTATGGTACACGATTCGTGTACTAATAGTAAAATATTTATTTTGTCTTAAATATTGGATATCAGAGGCCCATTTTTTCCGGTAAGATCACATCATCAATTTTGATTTAATGTGACAAATAATTCGCGTTATCAATGTTGAAGTTTTTGGATGATATTGAGTTAGAGACTTGGTTATTTTAAATTATACTATTTCCCAGGGTTTATAGAGAAATATTCGTATATTTTCCATATATTCTAATCTGGCAGTAATTATAGTTGTTTGTATATGATTGTGTCTTTACAAACCAGGAGGTCCATGTGTTGATCTAGAAAGCTCATCCTGGTTTTCCAACTTGGTTCCCTAGTCAATGATGACGGACTGAGGGCCTGGCAAGGGATATTTTACAGCCGCTGGGATCGCATGGAAAACCTCGGTCCTGTGCAGACATCGGCTTGCATGTTAAAGAACCCTTGGCATTTGAAATTCGATATAAAGGTAGTCCACAGTACCACCGTCCGGGTAAATTTACCCTCATGGCACACTGTATGGCGTATTCCAGTCTTCATAAGCCGAGTCGGAGCAGAACAGTAGGACGTTATTACCAGTCAGAGCATTATATAAACCTACTCAATACAGGTTTAAATTACATAGGGCTGTGATGCAAGACGAAAAGCCGACTGATAAAGCTGTCTTGTTCGGATGGGACGAAAACCCGAGGCCTCCTCTACCCATTTACATGCACGTAAAAGATCCCTTAGCTGTTCGAATTCGATATAAGTGTAGGCCGTAGCGCCGCTGTCCGAGCAAAATTTCCCTCCTATTATTTATAGTACACTGTATGGCGTATGCCCGTCTTCATTATCCCAGTTTAGGAGTAGAAAAGTAGGACGTTAAACCCTATTTCAATTTCACATTGGGTTGATATGAACACAAAATCTTCAATCGAATCATAAAGGCCCAGTCGTTTGTTTATAATCACTAAGGAAAACAGGAAATTTAATGAATAACCAAATCTCAACTTACCTTTCTATAACAGGAACATTGTCCAGAATTATCAGATAAAACACAATCAGTCCCATCAAGATACGTTTTACATGATAAATCTGATTTACAATAAAGATATCTTCTACAATCTGTGTCTTGTGAACAAGCCATGGAACACTGGAGATGATGTTCGACTTTAATTTCTTGTAGCAGATTATCACGAGTGCACGTATTGATAATAATATCCGTTTTTGAAAATAATGAATGTTTCAGACTTTTTACCATGGAAAACAAAGTTAGATGATACATCAAAATTTCTACAAATTTCATTTTAGATCAGACGCAAACAAGATGCCCGACCTTCGATAAAATGTCTTCTATTCCAACTGATTGCAAAAGAAATCGGTAATATTTTATAGCTTATTGCTGAATGGTCATTATCGCGTGGCGCATTCTAGAAAATATATTTCTTAAAGATACATAATGGATTTAAGTTTTAGTTGATAGAGACATCATTTTCAAAGCATTTGTACATTTACAAAGTTTCTTAACCTCGTTGATTTGTCAAATATATTGAGAAATGATTCCTTGTGTAGGTAACAAATAGAATTTTGTGGTTATTAAACAGCCCGAGAACAGAGAGGGAGGGGGCCGTATTTTCATATTGCAGCTATATAAGACCTGATAGGAACTGTCAGTGGACATCGTCCGCTCAGAGAAAGTTCCTAAAGGAACTAGTACGTACATTGTTAAGCTCGTTACACTCTCTCTGTACGCTCAGCAACCGTTTGCCCTATTGGATGTCTATAAAGTATTGTCCCCCAGCCAATTTTACTTTACAACTTTTTACTTATACACGATTGCGTGTCAGTCCCTGTACAATGCGACAGAAGAAGACCTTGCTTAGCTAGCTAGTATTTGCGACATAACATGCTGTTAAAAATGCGTCCCCTTCTCCTTAACGACTAGGTAGAAGCCATTGAAATCTAAATATAGAGCAAGGCATAAATTTACGTACCTCGGCAATATAAGAAACGAAATTTAGGTTAACAGTTGAAAAAAAGTCGAGGGTAATTGGGCGACACAAACCAATACATGACTGATGATTCTCATTGTTTCAAAGATCCTAATTTCCCTCCCATGTTTACCTAAATTTCGTTTTCGTCATGCTGCGTATGCGAGAGTTAAACTGGTCTTTAAATTTATGTAATACACAATCCAATTATTGGCAGATTAAGATTAAACAAATGATAGATGTCATCACTATGAGTACAGTCATTAAGTTAAACATGAAACGATCAGCTGATTCAGATACATCCTGCCATGATATAATGTGTTGATCACCGGAATCTTCTTTCGGAGAATTTTTAAATGTTCTAAATTTTGTTAACCACAGGTATATATCAGTCACTGGAATTGTTCTTGGTCGGTGATAAAGCGATACAATACCCACAGAAGAAACAACAGTGACAACTTTTAAACACAGCATCGAACACACATAACCTCCTAAAACACTTATATTGTCGGAAGCTTCTGGTAATTCTTGTGTGAGTGAAGCAAGAATTACGGAATAGGACAAGAGGATGGAAATTGCCAAGGAAATTTTTTCTCCAGATTCCACTGGTACCAGAAAAACAACTGGATTTAAAATTGTTAAAAGACAAACCGGTATAATAATGGCTATTATATAAAACATTGGTAGTCTCGTTAAAGTAAGTTCAAATTTCAACATTTGTTGACGTCCACTACATATTCTTTCTTCTTTGGCGGATAACCCTGCTAATTTCCAAGTTCCGCTAGGCTCAAACATGCAGCTTTCTAGATGATCGTCTGCCGCGAGACGCACTTGACTTACATAGCTGGACCATTGAGCAATTTCAATAGCACAAATTTGTGTGTCAAATGGAAATGTTGTAACATTCAATTTACAATGTGTTTCAACCGACCCTCCAACATACCATAAGATAGTACCGTTGTGCTGTATAGACAGTATGTAGTCATCTGGGGTAAACAAATACGGCTTGTTAGATCTGCTGTTGCTTATGTATATATCCGGTGTCCAAATCCTCTTGGCTGGCATGGATACCAGTTCAATATCCCCATAATCGGACATATTCCAGTTCAAGAATGCATCCTGCCATGTTAATTCAAACCAAAATGTTGTTACCATAGTCTCCATGTTTTCATCAATGTTTCTAATGGCTTGTAGTCCAAGGGTGATCTTTACTTCTATGGTAATCGCGACATTCATTACAGGTCTAACATCGGGGTTGTAACCTTTGAATAAATTCTTATGGAGTCTCATCAGATGACTGTCTGTGGTGTTCACATAATACACACAAAGTAAAAGCAGAAGAAAAGCGTGTACTAGCATGATTCCTCTGACGTAATACTGTCAGTTAACAACCCGTAATCGAGAAATTCATCACAGGTCTAACATCGGGGGTTGTAACCTTATAATAAATTCATATGGAGTCTCATCAGACGACTGTCTATGATGTTCACAGAATACACACAATGTAAAAGCTGAATAAACAAGTATACTGCATGATTCATGTGATGCAATACCATCAGTTAACAAACTGCAATAGTTTTCATCTCTTTACGTCAAATGTTTTTTTTAAAAAAACGGATTCCTTTCACGCACACCGGTATGGTAATGTATAAAGTTAACAAATTATATAAACATTAATTTGAGAGATCAATGGACAGTGTTTGGCATCAAATGTAATATGGAGGGAGATGTGTGTATCACTTTTAGATAGAAAGTGTCATCTAAAACGCTATTGTTTATTTAATTGTTAAAGCTTTACATTACCATAATACTAATGGATTTACTAATAACCCAGTTATTTACACAATCTCATAAAAAATTGTCGCTGTATTGTTTTACTGATCATAAGCTCGATTATCCACGTACCAGTGCCTGTCAATCTTGTAATGACTCTTCAATCCTTATACCCTCCCATTTAAAGTTGAAATACGTGGATTGCCTTATCATGTTTCACTTTATATTAAAGGATCTAACTCTCGAAATCAATACTGTCCATAATGTAACGCCCGAATTAAAGTTCCATGTTAGTCAATTTCAATCATTTTTGATGTTGATATCTTATCGTGAAATTATGGGATCAAATACTCAGGACACAATTGCCATTTAAATACGACTACTCTTAGCCACGATTGCTGTAGGTCCAAGCGTAATCATTTAAAGGACCTAAGTCTCTAACTCAATATGATCCAAAATCTTCAGCATTGAAAACACGAATTATTTGTCAATTTTAATCAACATTGATGCTGTGATCTTACCGGAAACAGATGGTCTTCTGATATCCAATATTTAAGACAGAATAAATATTTTAACATCGGAACACGAATCGTGTACCACAATGTGTTTCAGCCCCAGTTCTAGCAAGAGACTCGAGAAAAGAGGCTAGAAACATTACACCAAATCAAACGGCATATGTAGACTGGAATAACCAGACACTCGAAATTGCCACGCGATTGACACTGCTGGCTTATTTCACCGAACATAACTGATTTGAAATTAGAGTAGAAACGGAAACCATTGAATGTAAATCAGTTAAGATACATTCATATTACAGTATTTTATGCGTGCGATCAACTTGTGTCAATTTCTGTGTCCTAAATGTTAGCGACTTCGCTCCTTTAAGCTAAACATGCGTGGCTGTATTATTTTCATTTACATTAATATTCGCACTTGGGTGAAGAAAAGACAATCATTTATTAACCCCGATTCTGTCCCCTTTCCGAAAGATTAACCATGTCATATCATTGATTAGTTGACACCACAAATCTGTACTTTCCGCATTTCGAAAATTAAAGGAGCTGTGACAAAGTACTCTGTAACTTTCACCAAATTGGACGATCGATTTTGGTGCTTAGAACTTATTGACCCAAGCTGGTTATTGATAATGTAAGAATTAACTGTTCAACTCTATATTTTCTGTTTAGTCACGTTCTAATTAATCATGTAATTAATCCTCTGGCAATTACAAACCACTTGTGATATGTGTTCAAACTCAGCATGACTTCAAAGAAATACGTACTGGTCAGTGGTTATACCATGACGTGATAAGACAATTCCATATATGATCACGAGTTTTATCTATTGCCCTATATTGTCGGACGCTATATTATAACCATGAAATAAATTTGCTGACAGACAGACATCTCGAGATTAGGGGGGGGGGGGTAGATGCTTGGAGGCGTACATGAAATCACCCAGGTTCAGCCGATGCCTTAGAAGAGGGGTAGAATGGTGGATTTAATATAGTTATGTACAGTTCCGATATGGTCCTGCCATAGAGTCTGCTTTCTGGGAAGTTATCATATGTCTTTATTAGCCCAGTTTAGGAGCAAAACAGTAGGACGTCTTGCAATGTTCTGATAAAGCTGTCTTGTTCGGATGGGACGAAAACCCGAGGCCTCCTCTACCCATTTACATGCACGTAAAAGATCCCTTAGCTGTTCGAATTCGATATAAGTGTAGGCCGTAGCGCCGCTGTCCGAGCAAAATTTCCCTCCTATTATTTATAGTACACTGTATGGCGTATGCCCGTCTTCATTATCCCAGTTTAGGAGTAGAAAAGTAGGACGTTAAACCCTATTTCAATTTCACATTGGGTTGATATGAACACAAAATCTTCAATCGAATCATAAAGGCCCAGTCGTTTGTTTATAATCACTAAGGAAAACAGGAAATTTAATGAATAACCAAATCTCAACTTACCTTTCTATAACAGGAACATTGTCCAGAATTATCAGATAAAACACAATCAGTCCCATCAAGATACGTTTTACATGATAAATCTGATTTACAATAAAGATATCTTCTACAATCTGTGTCTTGTGAACAAGCCATGGAACACTGGAGATGATGTTCGACTTTAATTTCTTGTAGCAGATTATCACGAGTGCACGTATTGATAATAATATCCGTTTTTGAAAATAATGAATGTTTCAGACTTTTTACCATGGAAAACAAAGTTAGATGATACATCAAAATTTCTACAAATTTCATTTTAGATCAGACGCAAACAAGATGCCCGACCTTCGATAAAATGTCTTCTATTCCAACTGATTGCAAAAGAAATCGGTAATATTTTATAGCTTATTGCTGAATGGTCATTATCGCGTGGCGCATTCTAGAAAATATATTTCTTAAAGATACATAATGGATTTAAGTTTTAGTTGATAGAGACATCATTTTCAAAGCATTTGTACATTTACAAAGTTTCTTAACCTCGTTGATTTGTCAAATATATTGAGAAATGATTCCTTGTGTAGGTAACAAATAGAATTTTGTGGTTATTAAACAGCCCGAGAACAGAGAGGGAGGGGGCCGTATTTTCATATTGCAGCTATATAAGACCTGATAGGAACTGTCAGTGGACATCGTCCGCTCAGAGAAAGTTCCTAAAGGAACTAGTACGTACATTGTTAAGCTCGTTACACTCTCTCTGTACGCTCAGCAACCGTTTGCCCTATTGGATGTCTATAAAGTATTGTCCCCCAGCCAATTTTACTTTACAACTTTTTACTTATACACGATTGCGTGTCAGTCCCTGTACAATGCGACAGAAGAAGACCTTGCTTAGCTAGCTAGTATTTGCGACATAACATGCTGTTAAAAATGCGTCCCCTTCTCCTTAACGACTAGGTAGAAGCCATTGAAATCTAAATATAGAGCAAGGCATAAATTTACGTACCTCGGCAATATAAGAAACGAAATTTAGGTTAACAGTTGAAAAAAAGTCGAGGGTAATTGGGCGACACAAACCAATACATGACTGATGATTCTCATTGTTTCAAAGATCCTAATTTCCCTCCCATGTTTACCTAAATTTCGTTTTCGTCATGCTGCGTATGCGAGAGTTAAACTGGTCTTTAAATTTATGTAATACACAATCCAATTATTGGCAGATTAAGATTAAACAAATGATAGATGTCATCACTATGAGTACAGTCATTAAGTTAAACATGAAACGATCAGCTGATTCAGATACATCCTGCCATGATATAATGTGTTGATCACCGGAATCTTCTTTCGGAGAATTTTTAAATGTTCTAAATTTTGTTAACCACAGGTATATATCAGTCACTGGAATTGTTCTTGGTCGGTGATAAAGCGATACAATACCCACAGAAGAAACAACAGTGACAACTTTTAAACACAGCATCGAACACACATAACCTCCTAAAACACTTATATTGTCGGAAGCTTCTGGTAATTCTTGTGTGAGTGAAGCAAGAATTACGGAATAGGACAAGAGGATGGAAATTGCCAAGGAAATTTTTTCTCCAGATTCCACTGGTACCAGAAAAACAACTGGATTTAAAATTGTTAAAAGACAAACCGGTATAATAATGGCTATTATATAAAACATTGGTAGTCTCGTTAAAGTAAGTTCAAATTTCAACATTTGTTGACGTCCACTACATATTCTTTCTTCTTTGGCGGATAACCCTGCTAATTTCCAAGTTCCGCTAGGCTCAAACATGCAGCTTTCTAGATGATCGTCTGCCGCGAGACGCACTTGACTTACATAGCTGGACCATTGAGCAATTTCAATAGCACAAATTTGTGTGTCAAATGGAAATGTTGTAACATTCAATTTACAATGTGTTTCAACCGACCCTCCAACATACCATAAGATAGTACCGTTGTGCTGTATAGACAGTATGTAGTCATCTGGGGTAAACAAATACGGCTTGTTAGATCTGCTGTTGCTTATGTATATATCCGGTGTCCAAATCCTCTTGGCTGGCATGGATACCAGTTCAATATCCCCATAATCGGACATATTCCAGTTCAAGAATGCATCCTGCCATGTTAATTCAAACCAAAATGTTGTTACCATAGTCTCCATGTTTTCATCAATGTTTCTAATGGCTTGTAGTCCAAGGGTGATCTTTACTTCTATGGTAATCGCGACATTCATTACAGGTCTAACATCGGGGTTGTAACCTTTGAATAAATTCTTATGGAGTCTCATCAGATGACTGTCTGTGGTGTTCACATAATACACACAAAGTAAAAGCAGAAGAAAAGCGTGTACTAGCATGATTCCTCTGACGTAATACTGTCAGTTAACAACCCGTAATCGAGAAATTCATCACAGGTCTAACATCGGGGGTTGTAACCTTATAATAAATTCATATGGAGTCTCATCAGACGACTGTCTATGATGTTCACAGAATACACACAATGTAAAAGCTGAATAAACAAGTATACTGCATGATTCATGTGATGCAATACCATCAGTTAACAAACTGCAATAGTTTTCATCTCTTTACGTCAAATGTTTTTTTTAAAAAAACGGATTCCTTTCACGCACACCGGTATGGTAATGTATAAAGTTAACAAATTATATAAACATTAATTTGAGAGATCAATGGACAGTGTTTGGCATCAAATGTAATATGGAGGGAGATGTGTGTATCACTTTTAGATAGAAAGTGTCATCTAAAACGCTATTGTTTATTTAATTGTTAAAGCTTTACATTACCATAATACTAATGGATTTACTAATAACCCAGTTATTTACACAATCTCATAAAAAATTGTCGCTGTATTGTTTTACTGATCATAAGCTCGATTATCCACGTACCAGTGCCTGTCAATCTTGTAATGACTCTTCAATCCTTATACCCTCCCATTTAAAGTTGAAATACGTGGATTGCCTTATCATGTTTCACTTTATATTAAAGGATCTAACTCTCGAAATCAATACTGTCCATAATGTAACGCCCGAATTAAAGTTCCATGTTAGTCAATTTCAATCATTTTTGATGTTGATATCTTATCGTGAAATTATGGGATCAAATACTCAGGACACAATTGCCATTTAAATACGACTACTCTTAGCCACGATTGCTGTAGGTCCAAGCGTAATCATTTAAAGGACCTAAGTCTCTAACTCAATATGATCCAAAATCTTCAGCATTGAAAACACGAATTATTTGTCAATTTTAATCAACATTGATGCTGTGATCTTACCGGAAACAGATGGTCTTCTGATATCCAATATTTAAGACAGAATAAATATTTTAACATCGGAACACGAATCGTGTACCACAATGTGTTTCAGCCCCAGTTCTAGCAAGAGACTCGAGAAAAGAGGCTAGAAACATTACACCAAATCAAACGGCATATGTAGACTGGAATAACCAGACACTCGAAATTGCCACGCGATTGACACTGCTGGCTTATTTCACCGAACATAACTGATTTGAAATTAGAGTAGAAACGGAAACCATTGAATGTAAATCAGTTAAGATACATTCATATTACAGTATTTTATGCGTGCGATCAACTTGTGTCAATTTCTGTGTCCTAAATGTTAGCGACTTCGCTCCTTTAAGCTAAACATGCGTGGCTGTATTATTTTCATTTACATTAATATTCGCACTTGGGTGAAGAAAAGACAATCATTTATTAACCCCGATTCTGTCCCCTTTCCGAAAGATTAACCATGTCATATCATTGATTAGTTGACACCACAAATCTGTACTTTCCGCATTTCGAAAATTAAAGGAGCTGTGACAAAGTACTCTGTAACTTTCACCAAATTGGACGATCGATTTTGGTGCTTAGAACTTATTGACCCAAGCTGGTTATTGATAATGTAAGAATTAACTGTTCAACTCTATATTTTCTGTTTAGTCACGTTCTAATTAATCATGTAATTAATCCTCTGGCAATTACAAACCACTTGTGATATGTGTTCAAACTCAGCATGACTTCAAAGAAATACGTACTGGTCAGTGGTTATACCATGACGTGATAAGACAATTCCATATATGATCACGAGTTTTATCTATTGCCCTATATTGTCGGACGCTATATTATAACCATGAAATAAATTTGCTGACAGACAGACATCTCGAGATTAGGGGGGGGGGGGGTAGATGCTTGGAGGCGTACATGAAATCACCCAGGTTCAGCCGATGCCTTAGAAGAGGGGTAGAATGGTGGATTTAATATAGTTATGTACAGTTCCGATATGGTCCTGCCATAGAGTCTGCTTTCTGGGAAGTTATCATATGTCTTTATTAGCCCAGTTTAGGAGCAAAACAGTAGGACGTCTTGCAATGTTCTCACTTGGCGTATGTGTCTTTTAGGTGAATTCGTTGATGGGAGTTCGAAGATAATTTTCTCTTTTTTTGGCTGCTTAAGGTTAGCAGAGATAAACAATTTGATCGGTTGATGCTTTAGGACACGATAACTTCACTTCTAATTAAGTGAGGGTAAACAGAGCGATACGCAATTTGAATGGCTGTGACTTTAGACACCAAATCTCTCCTTCTTATCGGGGTAGAATGTTCAAACTTGGTGCAGGCGTTCATAAGGAGAATGCCTTGATGGAGGTCTGCTTATTATGCCCTCAAGGAAAAGGGCCGCGCTTAAATTTGAAGCAAATGTTATGTTTTTGTTTCGCGTCTTGTTCCCAACTTATAGGGATAAACTGTTGTTGATATTGATAAGTTCTGTGAAAAATTCCTTATTTAAGTAGGGTAAAATGTGTTTAAATCATTCATTATAATTTATCTCAAGAAAAATGAGATGCTTGGACGAGTGAATGGACTTACCAGAGTTCAGCCGCTGCCTTGGCAGAGGGGTGGAATAGTGGATTTAATATAGTTATTTACCGTCCTGGTGTTCCTGTCGTGGACTAGTTAAGGTTAATTAATACACGCCCTGTTGCAGTAATAATATGGCTGTTTTATTTGCCCGATGTAAATAAATCATATATTTAATAAACTGATCCCTGTTATCACTAAGGTGGCGTTGCAGTGATCTATGACCGACATATGAGTTCTATATATTAAAATCCAATATTATATTTCCCATTTTGGTAAGAACTGTATTTCAAAATAGATTGAGCTATGGATTAGAGCGGATCGGATCTATCTCTTTCTTGTAAATATTTGTTGAATTATTTATGTTTAATGAATCACATAGAAGTGGCTTGGACTCCGTCTTAATTTGATACGGTCAGGAATAACAGATCTGTTATGTTGCATCGACCGGCGGTCTCCATAGAACATGTATGATACATCGACCAGCGGTTTCCATAGAACAAGTATGTTTGAGTTTTGTTGAGTTTGTGCGCACTGCTAATAAATGGCTCGATATCAGCTGAATTCCCATCTATTCTGATCAAGGCTTGTTTTAAATCACTAAGCAAATGCACACCATTAAAACGTGGGGAAAACACATGACAGTTTTATTTGCTAAAGTGAAAAACCACCACCCTAGGAATAGGTTGGGAACAATGCATGGATCCTTTCAATGAAAAACAAAATTGCTCCTACACATGTATCAAATAGTTAATCATATATATTAAACTAAGATTACCAACATACTTATCCCCACTTGAGGTGGGTTGGGATGGCCTAGTGGTCTAGAGTGCCGCGCCTCAACCTCTAACTGGCCGGTCACCTCTGACTTGCGGCGGTGGTTTCGATCCCTGGTGTGAAAGTATGTGGCATGGAGATAGCTAGGGGCGCCTTCTCAACCTCGTGGGTTTCCTCAGGGCATACCGGTTTCCCCCCACTGCTAAAGACCCCTACGCGCAAGCGAATTATTGAAATACAAAATTAAACCATGTTAGTCCCGAAATGACCTACTTTGAGTCGAGTGGACGTTAAACCACATCTCTCTCTCTCTCGACCTCTAGTTGGCGGCTGTGGTTTCGATCCCTGATGTGAGCATGGAGATAAGGGCGCCTTCTCAACCTCGTTGGTTGCCTCAGGTCACTCCGGTTTCCTCCCACTGCTAAGGACCCCTATGCACAAGCGAATTATTGAAATAAAAAATGAAACTAAATGTTAGTCCCGAAATGACCTAGTTTGTGTCGAGTGGACGTTAAACCCCATTTCTCTCTCTCTTTATCCACTTAAAATTAACAATCAACAGAACACAGTTTTTATGGGATACAATCACTAGTTTTATTCTTTGTGCTTGATAACGATAAGAGGATACATGTCGAAACGTCGTGCTTTTAGAATAAAACTAGTGATTGTATCCCATAAAAACTGTGTTCTGTTAATGTGTTTTCCCGATCGATAAATGCCACTTAAAGATTATATAAAATTAACAAGCTTTCACATTTTAAAAATGAACTCCGTAACCTAATCAAACAAACTTTGGAATTACAAAAACTAATCTCTGACTTCTTTTAGTTAAGGGTCCCTGCATTAATATAGTGGTGGGGGACTATGTCTGTCTTTGTCTTTATAAAGTTCAGTTTATAATCAACAAAGAAACCAGCTTTTATTGGCACTCTAATAGTCATGTAAAATACAGAGAACAGTAAATAACCTATGTACATGTAAGTAACAAATAACGATTACAATAGTCCTTTACATATAGTAATAATAATAATAAAATAAAACCAAGTACGAACAATCCAAACCATTATTCAAAATTCCTTAAAATCGGTCGAGGCAAAATAGTGTAATCAGCAAATGGACTGTTCACTGTGTACAAAATACACGACAAACAGTTGTAACAGGTGTCTAAAAGAGTAAGCTTACCCTGCCTGGCACCACACCCGCCATAGCTGCATCCAAACTTTCACTAAAACAAAAAAATAATTTTTTTTTTTCACCATTTTTTTTGCAGATGTTGTTTTATTTCTAATTAATTTCGAGTTGACGGTAAACCCCATTTCTCTCTCTCTCTCCAAATAAATTTCTCACTAATGAGGCCAGCTGTTTGACTTCTTTTCTTTCTTTCCCGCGCAAAACAAACCCAGCGCCTAGCCTTCTTTGCCTCTTGAGATACTACAGCCATTTTCATATTTCATTAATTTCATTTTAAAAAGTGCTATATCAAATCAGAAATGTGGACGTATATTGTAGTGTTGTTAGCGATGCTCTCCTCTGGTGTTTGTGTTTCATTCGGAAACCCAGTTACGTAAATCTTATTTCATAATATCAGACTTATAAGGGCACGATACCAGATAACCGTAATAGTATATCATTTTATACAATATTTACAACAATAATCGACTTCCAGAAACAGATGGCAGCAAGAAATGTGTTGGCGAGTAAGTCGGAAGAAAGTAGAATTTTGCGAGGTAACTTATAAGCCAATATCTAACTGCCACCCATTTGTAGATTATTACTTATTATATTAAGCAGAATGAAAATAACCTCCATAGGCATGTAGTATTATAGCACAATTTATCTCAGCGGTGGAGCATTTGTTCCACTCCGCACTCATACTCCTCGCGGTGTTTCGTTTGATATTCCCAATCCCACTACTCACTGCTTTTATGAAAGAAAATTCTTGTTCCAAATTATAACTGGTCAATGATCCGATTAACAACCAATGACTAACTGCGTTACAAATGCATTACGCTTAAAACAGAGTTCAAAATTTTACAAGATATGTTTACATACGGTTACGGCATGGGCCACGATTTTATTATGCCCAATCAACCACTACACAGCAGAATATTACAGAAAAACTAACTGTGTGACGAACGAGACTACCAAATCGAATAACATGTAAACAACACTGCTTGGAAACGAACTTTTCACCGTTTTTAATAACTTAAAATCACTGTCCACAGTTTTAGGGAATACACAGATTAAACGCAGGATTGTCATGTTACTGTACTTGTAATGGTATCAGAAACCAACCCAACAATGGCCAGGGGTTTTTCTCTGGTGATTGCTTTAGGAATATGCTCCGCGCTGTTCTTAAAAATGTCCTGGTAATATAATGGTAACATCATATCTTGAACGTATTTCGACAATAAGTTAAGGGCAAGGTAAAGTGACACCATTTTGTCACAACACCTGAAATGATGAAAAAATTATTTCAAAAACCAAAACAAGGGCCCTTGGATACAAAAGTCTAAAATAAAAGACATTACTCACAGACCATTTTTTTACTACCACTGGCCCTTTAAACTCATTCTAGGATCACTGAGGCCTAAATTTATGGTGAAAATATCGCAAAATGTCCAACAAACGCGGTTACACCTACAACATTTATTTTAACTTTCTGACGTTACTTATTACGCTGAACTATTGTCCCATGGTGTGTACA
This sequence comes from Patella depressa, assembly GCA_948474765.1. Classification (NCBI taxonomy): domain Eukaryota; kingdom Metazoa; phylum Mollusca; class Gastropoda; family Patellidae; genus Patella; species Patella depressa. Next base: position 1,229,891 of record OX419718.1, read on the forward strand.
ACAACCGTCAAGACTCGCTTTTTCAATTAACCCCTCTCTATTAATGTAATACGTATTTCATTACGTTAGGTACATACTCGCATGTGCTTTAGCCATTTTGTTATTTCGTCTCCACCTTCTTGTCCAGAGACCCTCCGTTGACATATCACTGAAGCACGAAAAATCGCCAGGTTGATCAAACCTCCTGACCGAATACAAATCGTGGGAGATCAATTATTTACATACCTATGTATTTTTTAAAGCCCTAACCTTTTCTTTTACTTTCTGATTACCTATCAAATACAATACATAGCTCAGAAAACAGTGCAAATGACCTTCACCTTATACAGACATTACTCCGCGTTCAGTGAGTTTCTGTCTTAATTTTATAACTCGCTTTAGTATGTGTCATATTATGTGTTATAATGTTTGACATATATCAGTAAGAGTTTGTTGCCTCTATTACAATTTGTTGATGAAGTGTAACTTAGGGAATTCACATTGGCTGCATCGGACTATTGCCATTCGCTGCAGCACTTCCAGAAGATGTCATTTGGCCCTCAAATGTCAACAAATACGAAATTTCGCAAAAACTTTATTTTGTGAATATTTTGAGAGAAATGATTTGTAAGGAGCAAAATTGAAAGGTACTGTAGCATCATGTTGCATGGATGTCACTTGTAATCGGATAGCCGATCTCTGGAGAAGTGTTTTTTTTTCGAAGGGTGGAATGAACTGTCAAAAAAGTTTGTACATGTGGTTTCGTCGTCAAGTGACTTCAAATTCGTTGAATAAATTTTAGTTTCATATTGGTAAGTACACACTGCATTCTTGCATTGCAACTTATATTGTGGTGATATCCATTTGAGAATATAATAGTTTTTAATGGCTTGTCCTGTATTTAGTTTGGGACTACGGAACGCCATAGGTAGCACGTGCCAAAGACGACAGTCTTCAGTTTATTTGACTAATCATTTTACTGAGCTTTTTGAAATTAAACCTTTGCATTAGGTCTATTCATATTGTCAACTTGAAAATTAATTGTTGGATAATTTCAATTTCTTCTAGTGCTACATATTGTGGGTTTTGTGTATGTTAAAATTATCATGTTTTAGCCTATATTATTACTAATTAATTAGGTCTAAATTATTTTCTGTGGCTTAGGTATACTTTTAAGACATGGTTTGTAGGGGTTTTAATGTTTAAAATTCTTATATAATTATGTGTCGTTTATTTAAGATTTGTTTCATATAAACGCTTCATTGATATAACCACTGGTACATTTTTATTCTTATTTTACAGAATTCGACAAGATAATCTACGCAGATTATGGCAGGCGTGTTGCCTTAATTACAGGAGATAAATATTTGAGACTTAGAAATTGACACAAATGGGTAACACCGTATATAATAATGTAATATGAATGTATATAAACTGATTTACTAAAATTTCAAATCAGTTCTGTTTTGCGAAATATGCCAGATGTCTCAATTGAATGGCAATCTCTAGTGTCTGGTTATTCCAGGCTACAATAATAGTATTTATTGTACATTTGGTCTCCAGATAAGAATATGAACAAAAAAAAAACCCCTCCAAAACAAACATTCCTATTCAAATAAAATATGTGAAAATGTGTGGATTTAAAATCCTCCAAACTGATGGCAAATGTACCTACCGTGGTGGCTGTCTTTTTTTAAATCTAGCATGCCTAAAGCAACCATCATGCCAATAAAAACAATTTCCTATCTTGACAGTAAAGGGGGGTTGGGATGGCCTAGTGGTCTAGAGTGCCGCGCTTCGACCTCTAGCTGACCGGTCACCTCTGGCTTGCGGCTGAGGTTTCGATCCCTGGTGAGAGCGTATGTGTCATGGAGATAGGGGCGCCTTCTCAACGTCGTGGGTTTCCTCCGGGCACTGCGGTTTCCTTCCACTGCTAAAGACCCCTACGGGCATCGAATTATTGAAATAAAAGTTGAAACCATATGTTGGTCCCAAAATGACCTAGTTTGTGTCGAGTGGATGTTAAACCCCATTTCTCTCTTGACAGTAAAGTTACACTTTTGCAACATGATGTGTGTTGTGCATGGGCAGGGTGCAACGTACTAACCCTTCTAGAAGACATGTACATTGTACATCTTTGAATGGATGTGATTCATTTCTGTCAGCATCTAATTAACTAGAACATCTGATATCACCTCCCATTGGAAGTTTGCAAAAAATGCTGAATGCTTTACACATGTACATGTATATTGATGTTTGATTATAGAATTTTTGTATGGATTTAGAAAATGAATTGAAAAATACACCTTTACATTATTTATTTTTCAGAAATATAGGAATACTTGTCTAATGAATGCCAGGAACTGAGATATAATTTAGGATTTGTTGACTTTAATAATAGGTGCATATAACAAATTGTAAATAATGTGGATTATTCCATTTGATGTACATACCTGTACATTACTAGATGAATGCTATTTGAGTAAGGGGAGTTGGATGGCCGAATGGATAGCATGTGCGTGCTGTGTCATAAAGCCTGTCATTGAGTCAACTAGCTTGGTTTTGAACCCCTGGTTGTACGTGACAAGGAGTAGGGTCGCATGTCCAACCTCGTGGGTTTTCTCCGGGTCCTCCAGTTTCCTCCCACTGCTAAAGACCCCTATGAGCAAGCGAATTATTGAAATAAAATTAAACCATGTTAGTCCCAAAATGACCTAGTTTGTGTCGAGTGGATGTTAAACCGCATTTTTTTTCTTTTTAAGTAAATTGGGTATCCGAAAGATTAACATGTGCACATTTGATCACAAGGTCTGTCATTGAGTCAAGTGGCATAGTTTAAGTTCTCTGCTTGCATGTGACAGGTAGTAGGGTCACCTGTACAACCTAATGGTTTTTTTCCCAATCTTCCTACTGCTAAAAAACCCTAGCCTAGATATTATCAACTTATTGAAATAAATTTAAACCATGAGTTAGCCCCTAGTTTGTATCCAAAAGCCATTAAACCTCTCTGTCTGTCTCTCTGTCACTCACAAATAATACATTTATCAAATTCATGAAAATCCCCCCCCCCACACACACACACATACCCCCAAAAAAGGCTGCTTCTATTGCAATTAGATGTTATATCAGGAATATGAAGGCTATTTGTACAATGTAGAACACTGATAAATGCCTCACATTCATATCTTTGTGAAACTCATATCATAGGGCCTATATTGCTATTCACTGTGCCACTAGTGGTACACCATACATCTGCAGAGAAAGTAGTGCATGAAACAAAATGGCCTTTTGTTTACAAAATATTTGAAAACTTTGAGGTCCTATAACTAAGTTTTGATAATTTTTTTTCAGATTTCAAGTCTTGATGGTTGGAGTTTGATTATCTGAGCAACTTTTGGCCGGTTTAGTTTTCCTGTGTTCTTTTTTATAAAGCTTGTAGCTGCGCAGCCCTGACTTAGGAATTTCCTTTATTATTTGGTAAATATTTTATTTCAAAGTTATTTTTTTGGATTTCCATCAATTTTTTATTGTTCTGTATCATCTCAGGCACATGTAGATACCAACATATCAGCATTAAAGCTTGTGTAAGTCCCTTTTTGAGAACCCCCCATTTCAGGTGTTGTGACAAAATGGTGTCACTTTACCTTGCCCTTAACGATTAATTTCAAAGAAATATAGAATAGTTTTATTGATATGTGTACTATGATTCTACCCGGATGATTCACACGTATGTAAACACGGCACGCGCCATTTGCAATATCTATGTGAAAGAGATGTAGGTCAATTCAACTATCGGTAACAAGTGGACGATCTGGTGATGTATTGACTTCAATGAAAAAAAAAAATGGTAAGTTTTAGATTCTCACTCCTTTTCAAAATTTCATTCGAACTACTTCATTCTGAGCAAAAGTATCACTGTTTGTATTTTTGACAAGATGTGGGGTGGGGGTCACGGTGGGTAAGACGCTGGCTCGGTAGCCTGGAGGTCGGGTGATCGATCCCTGCATCGGACGAATAAGTTCATCCAGATTTTCCGGCGTGGTTTTTCCCTTGTCGGTGATGCAGAATGGAGGGCCTGACAATTCGTCTATTGGACGTATTGGACGAAAAACCGAGGTCCTGTGTACACATTTGCGTGCACGTAAAAGATCCATGGGTAGTTAGAATTCGATATAAGAGGACGCCGCCGCTGCTCGGACAAAACTTCCCTCATAGCACACTGCATACGTCGGCATTAGCCCAGGCTAGCGAGCCAGCGCCTTACCCACTTAGCCACCATTGTGATAAAACCGACTAAAATGTGTGAACAGTTCGGCTGCAGGCACACTGGAGATAATTTAAATATTGATTTATGAAAACGTCTTCTCCAACATTCTCCTCTCCATAGTATGTGGGTTGTAATCATTGTTTGTTCTTCACTCAAGACATTTTAAGTAGGAGAAAAGACTACATCAAGTAATACTTCATCGTAAGACTGAACACAAAACACGAACCACGTGACCAGTCGTTTGGTCAAATGGCTGACTTGACAGATTGACTGTAATATATATATTACAAAATAAGGTTACGAAATGGATATTGGAAATTATGTAACCTGATCAGCTAGGTCCGGTGTGTGTTGGAGTGTATGCGGCTGGTGAGGGTCTATGAAAAACTGCTCACAATAAGCATACGAGCGGTCGCGATCGCCTACGTCACGGATATCGACCAGGGGCCGGTTGCTCAAAGCTCTGTTAACTTTTAACGATCCGTTAACATGGAGTAAACCGATCGTTAACTTTAACGGAGAGAAAGGTTGTTGCTGGAAGCCCCGTTAACTTTAACGGATAATGAAATTGACTTTCCAGCAACAGAAATTTAACGGACCGTTAACAAAGGACACATGAAAGATAACGATCCGTTAGTTTAACGGATCGTTAAAATAACTTAGTTTTGAGCAACCGGCCCCAGGTATAAAGACGGTTAAGGGATGATTTGCCCCGCTAGATCGATGCGTGGAACTTTCATGTGGAATTTAATATTTTTGGGTTTTTTTTTTACTTCTCTATTTGCCATAAATCGCAGACCACCCAGCCCTCCCAACAATTGGCCCTTGCCCAAGATGGGCTGTGAGTGTACATATACATCATCTAATAATCCACACATCACTACAACGTTCCGATAAAAACATGTTCATTACATTTAGAAACAAATTTAGAAATTATATTATTTGTGGAATTATATTGAGTTAAAATAGTCATTGATTTGATTGTATTCATTATTACTTTATTCAGATTACTTCTAGACGTGTAGTTAAACAGCTTGGCTTCTTTGTGATCGTAGCCTTTGTATTGTTGATGACGACTCAATGGAGGTAGGTTATTAATCTCTCTCTCTCTCCCTCTCTTAGAGAACTAGGAATCATATGTCGATATGTTGAAATTGGCTATTTCTCGGCAATGACTTTACTTAGAAACTAAATTTTAATAAAGATATATTTTATATTTACATTGGTGTGGGCTATACGATGAGTGGCAGGAAACAGAGGGTTAAAAATTCAGTTTGACAGAAATGACGGTTAGATGTTAAGGTCTTCACGGAGAGATTGAAGCCAAACAATACTGAATTCTCATTCGTGTTTCCACATTCGTATAATAATATATAATATTGGGTTAGAGGTTTAGTACCTTAAATTAAATATATCTTTATGTTTCTAATAAACCCGGTGAATTTATTATTTTTGTTGGTTTTTTTTTATTATTTGTTTTAGTATATGTTACTGAAGCAGCCAAGATTCTTGATATTACATGGACCACAAGATCTAGTGTGTCCCCTCCTATCTGAATAATATTTTATAACTACCAAAAGCCTTTGGTGAACGGACTATAGTTATAAACACCTGTCATCATTGTCGGTTTTTTCATATTTATTTTAAACAGAAAGAGAAAGAGAGAGGGGCGTAAAGATATATTTAAATTTAAAACATCATTAAAGATACATAATGGGAGATTAGATAAAGAGCTGACAGTTTCCACTGTAATAGTTAGCAGAACTAGATAATTTAAAGGGGATTTGCTGAGTGAAATTAATCCACAATGAAGCGAGATTTAAGCCATTGAATTTTCGGCTTAGCGTTGACCTCGAGAGTTGAGATTGGGATTAACGCTACTCGACAAAAACTAGTTCATTTCGGAACTTACACATGGTTCAACTTAATTTCGCTTGCGCGTAAGAGAAAGGACCCGTAGGAAACCCACGAGGTTGGACAGGCAACCAAACCCAATGATATACCTTATGATACAGCGCGCATGCGCTATCCACACGGCTATCCAATCCCCCATACCGGCGCCCAGGCAAATTATCGAAATAAAATTAAATCATGTATATGTTATTTCAGAAATGACCTAGTTCGTGTCGAGTCGACGTGCCCCCTCCCTCCCGTTTGGATTAATTTTATTATTATTGAAATTAAATTGCTTATACCCGTGTGTTTACTTTCTGGTTTCCTTACAGTGAGAAATTATGGTCACCTTATGAGATAACAATGTCGTTACTTATGTTAAATCAAGGGACGATTTCGACAGCAGCTGAGCAAAGAAAAAATGAAGAAATAATGATCCCTTCTCACTATTTTAAATATAGTCCAGCAAAAAACCAAATGAAGCTGTATAGTTTGACGTATGACTGTCCTGGTTGTAAGAACCCATGCAAGTCGTTCAGTAAGTTACAAGCAATGGCGTGTAAAGGCCGCGCTTGCTTAAGTGATTGTAGCAGCCCCATTTATAACCACACAGTGCTGTCCGATAACACTTACTTAATCAAAACCCAACTATTGGATGCCGAAAAATTAACCCTACATGATGATCAAATCACGAATAAAACCAAATTACCAGACATTACAAAACTGAAACTTGAACCTCTAAATGTTGACCAGGTCCTACGTATCGGCGAAATGATAACATTCAAGATGATTATTTACGATGGTTCTGGTCAGGTTTTAAACAGGGGCGGAGATGATGTTCGTGTCTCGGTCGTCCAGAATAAGATGCGAATGGCAGGACGTTCCACGGATTACAACAATGGAACATACTTAATAACTGTGCCTGCTTTGTGGAATGGTACTAGTACGGTTTTTGTTGTCATACCTTATTATCGGGAAGAGGCGTCCACTTTATTCAGATGGTTCAGAACTTTAAACTCAATGTTTTACCATTATGGCGATTTCTCTAAGGATAAACTCAAACAATCCACTTTATGTATGGCAGGACCAAACATAAGCGGCTATAGCAAAGTGTGTAATCTTTCTGCTGCTCATAATGGTGGACAGCCCTGGTTTTGTGGTCATCCAAAGTCTAAACATCTTGACTGTAAACATTTCTCCGGAACTGGGGACTACCGATTTACAGACATTGGAGCAACTAGTGCAGAAATGAAGTTATTTCGAAGGTATGTATGTCAAAAATTTCTCGGAGTGATAGAGAGAGAAATGGGGTTTAACGTCCACTCGAGACCAATTAGGTCATTTCGGAACTAACATATATGGTTTAATTTTATTTCAAAATTCGCTTGCGCGTAGAGGGCTTTAACAGTGAGAGGAAACCGAAGATGGAGAAGGCGCCCCCTATCTCCATGCCACATACGCTCACACCAGGGATCGAAACAGCTGGAAGCCAGAGGTGACCGGTCAGCTAGAGGTCGAAGCGCGGCACTCTAGACCACTAGGCCATCCACCCACCCCCCTCTTGGAGTGATAAACTTGTTACAGATAGAGAGAAATGTGGTTTAACGTCCACTCGACACAAACTAGGTCATTTCGGGACTAACATATTTGTTAATTTCATTTCAATAATTGGCTTACGGGTAGGGGTCTTTAGCAGTGGGAGGAAACTGAGTACCCGGAGAAAACCCACGAGGTTGGACAGGCGACCCTAATCCTTGCCACGTACAACCGGGGATTCAAAATCACGCCAGTTGACTCAATGGCAGGCCGTTTGAAAGAGCCCGCGCACGCTAACCATTCGGCCATACCCCTCCCTAAAACATATGTTACAGACTGTCAAGATCTGGTAATAGCATACGCCTCTAGCGCATACGAATTTGGCAGAGAAATTTCATCGGAATGGCAGTTTGTTTAAAATATCTTGTACGTGACAAGGAGTGGGGTCGCCTGTCCACCCCCGTGGGTTTTCTCCGGGTCCCCCCGCCCCCCTCCACACACACACACGACTAAAGACCCCACGCTCAAGCGAATTTCTCTCTGTCTTTGTTTAAAATAAATATGCTCAAAGCCGAATCCTGGCTGCTACAGAAACATATACATATGCTTAAACAACAAAATAAAACAAAACAACAAAGTTCACTGGGTTTATTACAGACATAAAGATAGAATTAATTTAAGGTACTAAACCTCTAACCCAATATTATATTATACGAATGTGGAAACACGAATGATAATTCAGTATTGTTTGGGTTAACATCTGACCGTCATTGCAAACTGATAGTGAGAATTATCTGCCTTTAATTGAGGTGAGAGAGAGAAATGGGGTTTAACGTCCAATCGACATAAACTAGGTCATTTCGGGACTAACATGATTTTTAATTTTGGGAGGAAATCGAGGAATCCCGAGAAAACCCAAGAGGTTGGAAAAAATGAGTATAGGTCGGCATATGACCAGTGCCCATATGTGTCAAACATGTTAAATCTAAGGCGAGATTTGGCCTTGCCTTTTTAAAGAATGCTTCCGAAGGGATTATCCTTAAGTTGTACGCATAAAACCACTAAGGTGTTGTGTTACAGAAGCGATTCTATAGTCATTTAAAGTAGCTAAGTCTCTAACAAAATATCATCGAAAGTCTTCGACGTTGAAAACACAAATTATTTGTCAATTTAAATCAACATTCATGGTGAGGTCTTACCAGGAAAAGATGGGCTTCTGATATCCAATATTTAAGACGAAATAATTTTTTTACCATTGGTACACGAATCGTGTACCATAAGGCGTTTCAGACTCATTTTCAGGTAGGGACCCAAAGAACAAGGCTAGGTATACGCCATATTACATCTCAAACGTTGAGCATACGCAATAAATACTATGTAGGCTGGAATATCCAGACGCTATATATATATATATATATATATATTGTGATTCAATTGAGACTTCTGGTGTACTTCGCCAAACATAACTGATTTGAAATTAGAGTAAAAACGGAAACGATTGAATGCAAATCAGTTTATATACATTCATATTAAATCATTATATGGCTTGCGACCCATTTGTGTCAATTTCTAGGCCCTAAATATTAGTGATTTAGCTCCTTTAACCAATGAGTAAAAGCTTTACGAATGGTTTTCCCATATCGGAAAACCATTTCAATAGTAAACCCCATCTTAATCTGTTATACGCGAAGATAATTGTAAAGGCTTTAACTTTGCCCACATTGACATCTCACGAGACGAGAATGTGTTTTGTGTTTTTGTATCGAACAATCCTACATGAAAATAGTGTTGGGTTATTATAAACTTGGATGTGTCCAGACTCCAGAAATGATTCCTTCTGGCAATCAAAGAAGAATAACGGAAAGGATTCCAAAACATCCAGGGGGTGGAAAAGATTTATTTTCATATTAGAATCGACCAATTACGAATACTTACATAAATGGCGAAACGGCATGGTTTCTCTCAGTTCCTCGAAGGATGTCATTTTCAATCAAATCAATGATTAATAGAATTCCTTCTCTATCACAACGATACATTTCTTAAATTAATGTTCCAACGCAGTGACGGACAGAGGGTTGGTTTGGTGATGCGAGGGGTCAACTCCTAGATAGTATGCCCCTCCCCCCATCCTAGTACAGAGGGCATTTTATATATATGTATAAAACCAGACATAAATATTTACTTGAATTAAGTAAGACTGTCTATACACCAATGTTAACAACGATTATTGCAACAGAAAACTGTAATTTTAAATGCTGCCCATAAATGGATGCCCAGGAACATCTAACCCACTGGTCTTTCTCGGGATGGGTGATTTGCCTTCCCATAAGCTGTTATCAGCAGCATACAACTTGAAATAAGGAATTTCCTTCAGGATGTCTTCATGGGCAATTCTTATTTTTAAGAAATTTCTTGCACTTAAGATGTTTTATGCACGTGGGACCAGATCTCTAAAGGTGGATTGTCTTTAGACTTTGCTATTTTAATAAGAAATTTCATCGACGACTGTAAATAGCCGTATTCCATGATTCTTTTGGGTCTCTCTTACTAAAATTATATCAGTGGATACATTATAATTATTTCAATTAGTTATAGTGTATATACGAACAGGCGCGGATTCTCAGCCACAATGACGTAGTTGATTTTCATTTGCTTTGTTGCTGTTGTAGTTCACATGTCTGCTCTTTAATAGATGATATAACCATGATTTTCGCATTGTCTCCACCCAAGCTATTCTTAAGGTTGCAACGTGTTGCTCTTTGCTCCAATGTCCAATGTATGCCCCCCCCCCTCGACAAAATCCTGGATCCCGGGCCTGACGAAAACAGTCTTTGTCACTTTGTCAACGTAGATCTCAACTTGTACTACGTAACGTTTTAAATATTTATATATATGTGTATACAAAGGGTGGGATATATTTGTTTATAAATTATATTTTTTGGTGATATTTTATTTATATATATATATATGTATATATATGATATTCTGTTAAATTTGCCTCGTTAAATTCACCATATTATGTATGGCGCAATATAGCCCGGTTGGAGGAGCTTACGTGCCATAAAATTTCATTTCGTTAAACTTCGGCTATTCCCGAGAAATAGGCAACCGAACATAAATGGCATCAGAAATGTGACTATGACTTAAAAATGTCTTAACAAAATTTGATTTTCTTGTTTTTAAGAAAGTGTACTAATATTGGTCGTACTAGAGAGGTGAAAGTCGTAGTTACAGGTGAGTGCTTCTTCTTTGTCAGCTATAATAAATTTTGAAAACCGTCTACAAGGCTATGTACGCATTTACCAATATTTTTAATCGGCTTAGCGGCCAACGCAATTGGGGGTGTCGCAGTGGCCCAGTGTTTACGTCACTGGTTCACTAACCAGTAGGTCGGAAGGTCTGACAAGGACAGCTGCCTAGTCGTTCGGATGGGACGAAAAACCGAGGTCCCGTGTACAAATTGGAGTGCACGTAAAAGATCCCTTGGCAGTTGGAATTCGATATAAGAGTAGGCCGTAGCGCCCGGGAAAAATTCCCTCATAGCACACTGTATGGCGTATGCCCGTCTTCCATTAGCCCAGGTTAGGTGCGAAAGAGTAGGACGTTAAACCCCATTTCATTTCCGGAGTTTGAATCTGGTGTTATTGATAATAAATGTTTCCAGAGATTTCCCAGTGTGGCTTTCGTTTGTCAGCAGTGCCTGGCGAGACTTAGTTTAGTCATTCGGATGGGACGAAAACCGAGGCCTCGTGTAAAGGCTAACGCACACAAAATACCTTGACAGTTGGAATAACATTGGAAGTCAGAAAGAGTTCGTGTAATATGCAAACATAGGTCGTACGTACTGCTTCAATAGAGAGTTTTGGCAAGTGGAATTTTCCGCATCCGTATTGCCACGTGATACGTTGCGTCAAGGTAGTTTTAGAGTTTTGGCAGATTTTCGCGGCGTGTACATATGGGTAACTGGGCTAGCTTAGTTCTATTTACAGCATGATGTCAGTTATCTACCAAGATCTTCAGTACTAGTCAAGTGTCTACTATAACACAACATTTCAGCGTCTAAAAGTAGCAAAAAGTATGGTAAAAAGACGACGATGTTATATGGATCTTTTCCGTATGAAAGCTGTTCGATACGTGCTGCCGTATCCGTGTGCCGTATCACGTATGAGAAATACACAAGCATTGTTGACGTCACACACAAAATCGATACGGATACGCGATACGGACCAGAAATTTACGCTTGCCAAAAGTCTCTTTTATCTGACTATGCATTTCGTATAATAAATGTTGATTTAAGGATGCTGTCGTTTTGCAGGAAAGTTAATCACAAAAGCTACAATCCCACTGTGTAAAAACCTTCAACCTGCCAAGACATGGAATTTATCAAGTCCGACTGGTTACTTCAACACGGAATCGAATTATTTTTCGACTCAATGTAGAATGTGGGCCCAAACGACCGAACAGCTCAGAACGTGTATCAAAAATACAACTATCCATCTTAGTGGCGATTCTACTACTCTTCAGTGGTATAAAGCTTTGCAAAATTTTTCCCACTGTAAACCGATCCACGCACCTGTTTTCACGGGGAAATGGTATGAAAAAGTTACATGTGTCAGGAAAGAATGGAATTTTACATTGAAATGGGAACCGCATGCCATGCCCTTTAGTTTTTTGCGCGTTAATAAATTGGACATAAATGCAACTTCCGACCGTTCCATAACAGATGTTTTGAATGGCATCCCGAACAAGGGACGTTACATATTTGTACTGCATATTTTCGCTCATTACACTCGAGTTCGTTATCATATATTTCGAGAAAAAGTTCGAGCCATGCTGCCTGCTTTAAGAGAAGCTTTAAAAAGAAACACTGAGCTACAAGTGGTTGTCAAGTCACCTCATGTTTATTATTGTGTAGAGTGGATACCGTGCGTGCATGATTTCATGGGTCGACATCTGATCACCATATTGCACCAGGAAATGAAGGGATTTGTACATCAAATCAAGTATTTAGACTATTGGGATATGTCTGTGTCTGCAGCGAATTCTGAGATGCACGCAGGTGGTGATTTCATTTGGCAGATGGTAAAATTAATGATCGACCACACTTGTAAAAGCCCAATTTGATGCGCAAGTCGCATTCATAACTAGGGGGTCGGGTTGCCGAGTGGTTATTCGCGTACACATTAGATCACAAGGTCTGTCATTTGAGTCAACTGACGTGGATTGGATTCCTTGCGTGTACATGACAAGGAGTAAGGTTGTCTGTCTAGTAGATTTTTTTTTTCTGGGTCCTCCGGTTTCCTCCCATTGCTAAAGACACATACGTCCTAGCGAATTACTGAAATTCAAATTGAGCTATGTTAGTCCCGAAATGACCTAGTTTGTGAGGAGTGGACATTAAACCCCATTTCTCCCTCGCTTACCTCTAGTAGTCGTCACATTGATATCTTGGCCATCCAGTCGGGGGCGATTTAAGAATTTGAAAAACCATGTTTGTCAAGCGAAGTATGCACCCCTTCCCCATTTTGTCTGCGATATGACCCTTTGATAGTTTTAGTGAGTAATAAAATACACTGACCTATCATGATTTCACGAGTTGATATAAATATATGTGGAAGGTAAATATATGAGGAATATATATACATGTATATACGATTTTCATCGAGATCTTCCTGTGTGGTTTCCCTGCAGTATCAATGTCGCATACATTGGCGTGCGCCTAAAATATCCCTTGGCAGTCGGAATTCGATATAATAGTAGGCCATATTGCCAGGGCAAAATTTCCTTCGTAGCATACTATGGTGTATGCCCGTTTCCATTAGTCCAGTCAGAGCAAGATGTTAAATGCTATTTCATTTCATTTTGCATTAACCTCGATAGAAAACCAATAGCAATTGTCGATACAGCTTTTTGACAACAGAGTAAGTTTGTGCGAGAGAGAAAAGTGGGGTTTACGTCCACTCGACAAAAGCAAGGTCATTTCGAAACCAACATGGTTTAATTTATTTCGATAATTCGCTTGCGCATAGGGATCTTTAGTAGTGGGAGGGAACTGGAGAAAACCCACGAGGTTAGACTGGCGACCTTACTCCTTGTAACGTATAACCGGAGATTTGAAATCACACCAGTTGACTCAATGACAGGCTTTATGATACAGCGCGCAAGTGCTAACCATTCGTATTTTATGCGACAATATGTAGGTGTACTGTCAACGGTACTAATTAGATTTACTGATTTAGATTAGGCCCAATATATTATTTACTATATTCAGACTGAGTTTATTTTCGGGCTTGACTATGAATGACCAGTGAAATCTCACCGGAACGGTGTAAGAGGATGTTAAATAAAGCCATTTCACACACATCCACAGAAATGTTCTGTGTTGTATTATTATGTTCAATCGTTAAATTCTAGAGAATGCAGATAAAGCTTCCAAAATATATTGGTGGTAGACTGTGCCGATATTTCTCTCAATAAATTACAGAAACAATTCTCAGCCTAAAATACTTTTTGTTGCAAACGTGAAATAAGTAAGTGCTCCAATAATACATGATAAATCCGGTCTTCGGATCAAAAAATTTAGATTTTAGTACCTACGTTTTATTCAAAATAAAAACTATCCCGTACTACTACTCCAGATACCCCTAACAGTTGATTTGTATAGTATACAACAACAATAATGAATCATTAAAATCATTTAAATTAATAAAAAAAAAAAAATATTTCACAACATTTTTAGTAAAAAAAACCAAAACAATCTGTGCTACTGTATAAAGTATATTAATTACAAATAATAATTCATATAATAATAGTATAGGTTATACCCAGTGTATAATAATGTTTTTAAAAGTTTATTTAACATCCCATAAAATCTAACACTAGAATATTGCTGCATCTATCGAATATCAAGCTAGTAATCGTGTAGCATTGTATGTGAATATATTTATAAGAGACTATTCAATAGATTTTTTTTAAATATAGTTTTAAAAAAAAATCTATTGAATAGTCTCTTATAGACATGGCAAGGTTTGGGGGCGTTTTGATAAGTGGACCATGAAAAATTTGCTTGAACAATAATAATGTAAAATGTGGGGAAAATATATTCTACATTTTATTCTGTTGTGTCCTTTCAAACATTTCATCTCAGACCCCCTGAGATCCAAAGGTATTAGACTTAGTAAAAAATCAGACCCCGTATATACCTGTGTGGTACCACATTCCACAAGTTTTTCGACTTAGAATAATTTTGATAGTGTTTTGGGTCTGTGGTGTTTTTTTACCACAAGAGTTCAATTGGACTTCAAAAAATTCTTTTTTTTCTTTCCAAAATTTCTTCTCAGACCCTCTATATGCCGGTGGGGCGTCTTATTGTTCTGGGGTGCAATGTACCCCCTGCACCCCCGCTAGATACGGATCTGAGTCATATCTATATCAATCAAACACAACCAAGATTAGGTAATGTTACATAAAGACCTGACAGTTCTCAATATAAAAGTTAAAAAAATAGATATGATGACATTGTTAATCAAGTTGCTTCACTCGGTCGTCATTAATAAAGTCGGTAATCAAGTCTCGATTATCCATTTTTACGTTAAATTATCCATCACAAAATCCTGTCAATGTCAGACTTAAAGGGACACCGGGGGATGAGTATAGCCGGGTAAAGTTAATAAATTAAATAACAGAGAAAGACTTTTAAAATAGGCAAATTTAGCTCTTGGCATAACGCATGGTTAAAGAATAGTGCACTATATTTTCTATGTTTCCAAATCTTTCTCAAGCATTCAATATGGACATAATAATATACTTCTTTTGCCAGATTTTGGAAGCATTGCAGGTACGAGCGGTCGAGAATGAAAATAAAGGTAACCTGATTCGATAGCTTGATAGCATTTTAAAGCTTATTATACGGCTGAAAAGATAAATATAATATGAATAGTGTCATAGATATGACCAACTTGACAATATAACATTATCATTTGTATGTTTGTCCTAGAACTAATATTGTTTTCCCTCTGACCTTCTACATTAATGATGGTGGTGTAATCGTTTTAGGTGTTCGAGACACAATTCACATAGTTAAAGAAGCGGCAAGAAAAAAGGTAACAGTAATATTTATAGAGTACGTGTATATAGTTTCCATTTATATATCTAGACGTGATATAGAGACTGCTTTGAGTATGAAGTCCTGAAAAGACCTAGATTGCCAGTCAGTCTTTCTGTCAAAATCACAAATGATAAACATTGTGTTATTTTATTTATTGTGTATTATACTTACCATCTTTATTTTAGAAAATTACACCCATGAAAATGCGACTGCGGTCAAGACACAGAAAGAAATAAAAAAAAAAGAAATGAAGGACACAAGAATGTTACATCATAAATTCGACCAATACTCTCAGAGCAGCCACACCAAATTTTTAGCTTCATTATTATTGTTAATGTTATTATTATTATCAACCTGGATTAGCCTTGTTAAATATGTACATTTTTGCCACATTTGTCTGCATATGTAAAATACCATGTCTGATCAAATCTTGTGGATTGTGGGTTCACACAGGCACACAGGAATATAGGGGGTCTGAGAAGAAATTTAAAAAAAAAAGATTTTATCTAGAACAAATACCACAGACCCAAACAACTGTATCAAATTATTCTTGTGGTACAAAACCGGCATATAGGGGGTCTGAGAGAAAAAATTTTGAAATATCATGTGGAAACCAAAAATTTTTTTTTCTAAGTCGAAAATCTTGTGGAATGTGGTACCACACAGGCATATTAGAGGGTCTGAGAAGAAATTTTGGAGAATTTTTTTTTTTCCAAGTCCAATATCTTGTGGAACTCTTGTGGTAAAACACACCACAGACCCAAAACACTATCAAAATTATTCTAAGTCGAAAATCTTGTGGAATGTGGTACCACACAGGCATATAGAGAGGGTCTGAGAAAAAATTTTGGAAAAATTTCATTTAAACCGAGAGAAAGAGAAATGGGGGTTTATTACCCACTCGACACAAATTAAGTCATTTTGAAATTAACACATATGATCCAATTTTATTTCATCAATTCACTTGCGCATAGGGGCCTTGAGAGGAAACTGGAGGACCAACAGAAAACTCATGAGGTTGGAAAGACGACCCTACTCCTTGTCATGTACAACCGGGGAATCGAAACTATATCAGTTGATTAACTTGTCAGACTGTATGACACAGCGCGCACATGCTACCCCCTTCATTTAAGCCTAACGCTTTTATTAGGCTACAGACTTTACATGATTTAGGCAATGTTGAATTTATTGTGTTAAAATATTAATTAAATTTAATTTTCATTTTTTAATAAAAGGTGCAATTTACACCCTTTTCAGTTGTTTAACATAACCTTATACACAGAAAGAATGTTTTACCTTCCTCAGTTAAAATATGTATTGGCAATATGGTCCCGGATCCCTTTGCCGTCATTCCTGCCACGATACACATTAACGGGTTGTTGGGCCTCAGTCTCCTCATCTTCAGTAGTATTATTATGAAGCACCTCACCTCTCTCGATGGCGGTGGGTTGGGATGGCCTAGTGGTCTAGAGAGCCGCGCTTCGACCTCTAACTGGTCGGTCGCCTCTGGCTTGCGGCTTTGGTTTCGAGCCCTGGTGTGAGCGTATGTGGCATGGAGATAGGGGCTCCTTCTCAACCTCGTGAGATTCCTCCGGTTTCCTCCCACTGCTAAAGACCCCTACGCGCAAGCGAATTATTGAAATAAAATTAAAACCATGTTAGTCCCAAAATGACCTAGTTTTTGTTGAATGGACGTCAAACCCCATTTCTCTCTCCCTCTGCAAAACCATACTTTTGAGCCAAGAGAAGAGTGGCTATTTTGAAACTATTGTTTACTGGATTTTGGGGAGTTAAGGTGCTTATTTAATTTTCTCAAGCTTATAAGTAGTTCGTTGTGATATATTTGCTAACATGAATGAGAATTATGTTACTTTTCAGTTTGCCTTTTTTTTAAATTTTAGCACGTGTTACAATCTGATCAATATATATGAACCTTCTGGACACTATTTACATAAAGGTGTAATCCCACGATGGCGCAGTTACATATTTTATGTATATATGTTCACTCTGGATTTTATTCACCGATTGGCAACTAATAATGAATATCACCAAATCATTTATCCGAAATTCAGATAATATTCAAACATGACATGACTTGAATTCAGCTTTGTACCTACAAGTCGCAGTTGGTTATAGTAACCGGCCGATCGAAGCATAGCTGAATTGGCTGACTGCGACACAGAGGAACCACTACGACACAGTAGCAACAATCCTCTGGAAGGATAGCATTCACGGATAAGAAACTGGTTGGGAAAGTTCATCCCAATGTTTTTGAAATGAACGCATTTTTACAAGAGCAAGAATCGTACAGCAGGACCGGGGTTGGGGGCAGGGACCACCAAGGAAGAAATGCAGAAATGAAAAAGAAGACACGAAGAACAGGAATTAACACCAGTCCAATAGTTAGACATGGTGTCGTATTTGGCGAAATTAAATTATTTTGTTTTATAGTATTGTTATGTTTTTATTTGTTAACGCCATGCGCCAAACATGTTGCTAAAATGTTAGTTAATTAGTCACACTAGAGATTAAGAAAGTGTAAATAAAATAAAACCAAGTACGAACAATCCAAACCATAAGACAAAATTCGACATCCTAAAGAAAATAAGTTATAGGCAAAATAGTGTAGAAATCTATAACACCATTGTTATATTTTTAATGCCTAAAATCTGGGTTGCTACGAAGGCGTCGAAAACGACCTCGTTTAATCCGCTACGGTCAATAGCGGCGCCTTTGTGGGAATAAACCTACATAAGTAAATCAAAGAAGACTAATTTTATTTTTACACTTTTGCTAAAGACCCATACGCACAAGCGAATGTTTGAAATCAATTTAAACCATATGTTAGTCCCGAAATGTCCTAGTTTGTGTAGAGTGGACGTTAAACCCAATTTCACTTCCTCTCTCTCTACAATTTAGCTTAATTCTTTCTATACGTTTGGGCCATTGTTTCATCTTGGAGGATAGTTGTTACACTTACTTAACAACAGTTAGTATCCAATCTGTGTGAATTTTATATGCTTTTGTAGAAATTGGGGGAAAATTCGTTTTTATAGTTGAAAAATTCGTTTAACATGTCTTCGCAACACTGGAATCTGGAACAATTGTTATATAACATGCGTTCTTGTTGAGATTTTCACTTGAATATATTAATGGAAATTGAGACCCTAAGTGAAATGGTACAAGAAACCAACCAGATGGTATGAAAACCCTACGCATCCAAAGTGCAAGACCATGATTTCGATGAGTTGGAGAATCCGTGTGGAAGTATTAAGGATCTCCGAGTATTGTGTAAAAAGGTAGAGGAGGATGATACCTTCAATAAAAATATGGTGAGTTATGTTTTGCTTGTTTTATGACAGTATCGTTTATGTTGCACGCAGTGGCACAGTTTGCTCTAGGATTCTCTCAAGCATATCATACGACTAATACGAGCTATTCCATCGGGTCTCGACGTCTTGTGTAAGTTGATGCTCTGCATAGCCCATTCGATGTTGTTAATTATTCAATATATTCATGGCAACAGCGCTTCGTTGGAAATAGTCAACAGTTTGTCGACACCTTGATGGTAAGTTTGAAAACTGTCGACTAGAACCGAGACCCGCTTTCACAACTAGATCTAAAGTATGAGCGAAGCCTTTAAAATGTTTGACGTGTTGTCGGTTACTGTGCATGTGGGTGTTATCCTCCATGTCTTACATTGGACGGTTCCTAACAAACAGATAGCACTTCTTCGTGACTGTAAGGCAATAGAAGCTGGGAAAGTTTCCAAAGGATTTACACAAAACCGTAAAGTACACGAAGGTTTTTCTAGCAGAAAGAGAAAAGAATTCATTCAACAGGTAATGTTTGAACGGACGATTCCGTATTTTGATGCATGGAAGAAAGAACTCACAGGGGAAATCATTTTCGAGTGTAGTTAAAGTATCTTCTAAATCAATGTCTGTTCAGACAGACAAAGACCTGGTCCGATAAGCGGAAAAGAAAGACCATGCCTACAACATCAGATCAATTTACAGGGGTCGCGAGCTCTTCTCAGTCATGTGAGAAAGAAAGAAAGAAAGAAATGGGGTTTAACGTCCACTCAACACAAACTAGGTCATTTCGGGACTAACATATGGTTTAATTTTATTTCAATAATTCGCTTGCGCGTAGGGGTCTTTAGCAGTGGGAGGAAACCGGAGTGCCCGGAGGAAACCCACGAGGTTGAGAAGGCGCCCCTATCTCCATGCACCATACGCTCACACCAGGGCTCGAAACCACAACCGCAAGCCAGAGGTGACCGGCCAGCTAGAGGTCGTAGCGCGGCACTCTAGACCACTAGGCCATCCCAACCCCCCCAGTCATGTGAGAGCTCGATCCAACCAACTTTTGCCCATGCCTGACGAGGTGTTGCCTTCCTTGCCGCTAACCGAATTTATTGGGGCCATTCCCAATACTTCCTCCCAGAATGGCAAGGAACCACCTCCACTGGGTAAACTGAAAGCTGTAACTCTGACCCCGCTTCCACTGGGTCTAGATGGCAGTCAACGGTTATCCCACCCTCACAGGAAAATAAGTATATATTTCTTCACGACAAAGGAAATGTGCAAAATTGCGTGAGAAGGGTGAAAGGGCTTCATGTGATGATCCGAAATTTCTGTTACTAATAATAGTATTTAGTTTTCATGTATATTTGGGTTCAAAGTTTATTACGGGTGTCTTTTGGTTTCTAAAATTATCTCTTTGGCTTTCTGTGTCTCACCTTGCCCCCGGCTTCGTCAGTTATTTATTTTTGATATCTAATTTAAATGTAATCATTGTCCATTGTAGTTGTTTTATCGGTAATCCTTGTATTTATTTTTATCGTTCGCTGTGATGTCCTGTATTGTATCTTGTTAATCTAGTCTACTTCCGTCTCATTGCGCATGCGTGACGCGCTATATTTAAGAACGGACAACTTGTCTGTCAGGGATTCAGACGAAGGATTTCTAGGTGAGGAGTCGTGTGTTACTTCTTGTGTCTGGATACGTGACCATTTCTTGGGCCGTGTGTTTCAAGTTACCTTGGTCATAACCTGGGCTTTTGCTCATACGTTGGTCGATACTTGTACGCCCTAGTGTCTCAGTGTTAACCAGTGTGTTCTATTGGAATACATCGTGTGGCCGCGAACGTGTCTCGTGGGTCAACCATTTTCTTGGCCTTTCGTAAAACGCGCTTGACGTCGGCTGTGGGTTGATTGCATTGGTGGATTACAGGTAGCCCCTCCCCGTTAATGCATAACTATCCCCCACGCGTATGTTAACTCTGAGCAAGCCTTTTATAGTTTCAGATTTGTGTCTACATTAGGCCTCTATTTTATAATAGTGAAGTGTCCTATTTAACTTATTTTATATTCCGTCCCAGTGTATTTACCAGTGGATTATTGATATTCATACCGTTGGATTATTTTTGTGTTATATATATATATGTGTGTTTAAAGGATTACCGGGATACCGATTGCTACTTGTTGATATTATTATTGTTATTACTTTTGACTTGATGCTTTTATAGTTTTATATATAAAGTATCACCTGGATATTCTTGTGTGTTTGTTTTATTGAAACTAGAAAGAGAGATTTTGGGGATCTTTAACGTCAAGACATTGACATAAATTCAGGGTCTCGGGTCTGGCAGTATATGAGTATAGTCACTTTTGAGCTGACACTTGCCCCCGTTTTCTCCGAAGAGTAGCTGTGGTCCGAGGGATGACCGAAAAACCACACCCCTTGGATTCCCGTCCACTGTTGAACACACCCGCCCTTTCCATTGAATAAAGAGTAGGCGGTAGAGTGGCCGAATCGGACGCCACATTCACAAGACCCAATTATCCATTTCACTAAATATGGGGTGATCTAATGGGCGGTATTACAGTAGAGGGACCGTAATGATAACAACAGAGGCAAACAAATAACGAACTTCATTAGCATTTATAACTTGTGTTTATTAAATGATGACTCGCCTACTTATCTACATCTTGCCACAGCTTCCTTTTTTTTCTCTCGATCTCACCATGTGCTTTCCGGTCCTGTTTCGGGATTTTACATGGATAGTAAAATCCCTCGCCGGTCGAAGGAACCCGGAAATGTAAGTTGCAAAAGGCTGCATGGGTTCTATTTGAATCTTTGTGTCTCTAATCTTTTGACTTAAAGGAGTTACAAGATGCAGATGAGTCGATGGCCATATTCACTTATATTCTTCAAGATGTAGCCGAGAAGGCGATTCCAGAAACCACGATTGAACCAACCGTTTCTATAAACCATGGTATAATAACGATTGCAAACCCGCTCTCAAAGAGCGTGATTATATCCAGAGACGATTAAAGAAACATCCTTCCATGGAGAATATTGCGACTTACCAATTGGTCCAGACTAAGGCTGGTAGGACCATACATCATAATATTGATAATACCCCCCTTAACAGCATTTCCTGATATTGCAAATTCTCTGGCCAGTACATTTTCATTTAATTCATTCTGATTTCTCTTCAGCGACCTCCCTTTTTGAAGAAAACCTTGTCCGAGAGAAACTGCATTTGTTTTTCAAATTGCGTGGGAAGAATTGAAATGGTGAGAGACCGATAACTGGATGACCGTGACCCTTAATTCCATATGTATCCCGTTTCTATGAAAATTATCTTAATGCGATAGGGGCTGCAGTTTCCAACTCATATGTTTTAAAAATCAAAAATCAACTGACTTAACATATATTGAAGACACTATAGTCGATTTACGAATTTTGATTGAAAATGGTTTATAATTTTAACTGTTCAAGTAAGATGTATTGTATATGCTCCTGCAATTAAGGGCTATGGTAAAAAGCATAAAGAAATATTCAGGCTATTATGGGTGTGAATGATGCAACCAGAAAGGGGGAGAGAGAGAAATGGGGTTTAAAGTCCACTCGACACAAACTAGGTCATTTCGAGACTAACATGGTTTAATTTTATTACATTCGCTAACATGTAGGGGTCTTTAGCTGTGGGGGAAACCGGAGTACCCGGAGGAAAACCCTCGAGGTTGCGAAGGCGCCCCCATCAGGGATCAAAACAACAGCCACGAGCCAGAGGTGACCTGGCAAGCTAGAGGTCGAAGCGCGGCACCCTACACCACTAGGCCATCCCAATCAGAAAGGAGTTAGGATGAAATCAATTACATACTAGGAGATAACTAACCTGATTTTGAGATCTGATGAATCGTTACGGTTAAGAGCTCAACCAGAGCATCTTAATGCATAGGTTGGTTACCCGCTTCTGTGATCTACCTACTGACATGGTTTTATCTTTTTCGATAGATTATATTATGCACTGAAACTGTCACGGGGTTATGAAGCGTTTGCTCCTCATGTAGATACGCAGGGACAAGCTAAACAGAATGTCAGCCGGCCATGCAGCTGAATCAGTGCAAAGCTAATCAAACTAATAGTAAGTCCACTACATGCAAAACAAAAATCTCCAAGATAGACCTGCGGACAAGACAGAAAATAGACATAGCAAAAAATAAATATCAAATAAAGTAAAGGATTTCATCCCTAAAACTTTTGCACGAAAACCAAGAAGCCTGGATGCAGTAGACAGATGGAAAGGAACTTGAGTTTAGGGAGTTCCTGTTATACGCAGGAAGATATGTCTTGGAGGGCATATTGCGTCAAGATCTATATGATCATTTCTTGACACGTAGTGTTGCCACATGTATTCTTGTATCTGAAATATTATCACATTTGCTCACATATTTTGTTGAAGAAGGTGGAAATCTGTATGGTGCAGCAGAAAGGCTTGGATCAGTAGATTAACGTCCTGGCTTTCCATTTGAAAATTAGGACAATTATAGCGCCTGCTTCGGTGTAGAAAGAATCCCCTTTCTCAAGTTGTGAAAGTGAGGTTGAATCTAATAAAATTCCCCAGGCTACACCCAAAAACCAACAGACCAAATAATGCCCCTATCCTTGATACTGAGAAGTCTTGTGGGGTCATTGGTAAGATACCGTGTATGCAAAGGATACTATATTGATTATTTTTTTGATTAAGATTTATTGGAATGTATTTAGTGGATTTTCTTCGGTAGAAATCAATCGATTCTTCATGACCTTTATTTCTGTTGGATAATGTTAGTTTTATATCCTGTTGTTTTAGGGGTTATCTTGCACCCATTGTGCATAATTTCATACGAACGACAATAATAGTGCCATAGAGACAGCTCAAAAACATGCAACGGGACGAAATTCGGTTTGATCACCAGGCCTAAACCTTGACCGAGTTGGATGATGAACCGTGTATTCTCATACTAAGTGGAAATAATCAGTTTGATTGCTCGATCCTTTTGAAGAAGGGCAGACAAGGAGACAAGATACTGATAACGCTTGTGAAGATAAACCGGCACTTTGGGTGGACAACTGCTTCATGGCGTTCCACCGTGTCTAGAAAGTGTTGTAAACAATAAAATTAATAAAATAAGTTATACAATTGTTGTTCTTTAATTGATATTAAGTCCTACTGTGCTGAAAGCAATGATATAGCATGTATTTGTAAGCGGCCAAGGTACAAACGGTGACACAGGAAATTACGAGATAATTCGTAACCGGTATTCAACGTATATATTAAACGTACATGTAAATATTTTGGATGAGCAGAGTTTGTGAGACCGATAATGATGACTAATGAGAACTTAAAAAAAAAAGAATCGGTTGGTGTAAAAAATTCTGTCCTCGCTCATGACACTCTTAGGCTTAAAGTAAAAAGTCATATCAAAACCACAAAAAAATCTTAAGGGGCACTCACTTACAGAACAATTTACCCTACCAACAGATTTGCCGAATATTTTTCAGACAAAATAACAACATTGCGTTATGATCTATCTGTGAATGCAACTGACGAAAATACCGTCTCCGAACCTATTACTAATTTGTGCCCTTTGAATACTTTTTGTGAACTAGATGAATTGAAATTCTATTCGCTTGATCCTTTACCTACCTGGTTCCTTAAAACCAACCTATGTGTGTTCCCCTGCTTGTATTCAAAATTTTCTATCTTGACATTCATCATTAAGCTAATGCATTAAAACAGAATATGGTGAGAATAGTATGTAATTCCTTTTTGTTTTTGTGGAGGGGGGTGTTATGCAGATGGGGTATTGTATTTTCCATTTAAATAACCGGATTTGTGCGATAGTATGTACCGTTACAACACAAATCAAGCTTGTTTTTAGTTATTTGTTTTCATGTTTAATGTATTTTATTTGAGGCCATCTTCAATTGTACTAAGAGAAGTTACAAGCAGGGCGCAGTGTATTATTACAGAAATATACTTCAAGATATGTGATGGGAAATGTCAAAAATTCTTATAGAGCTTACAAGATGCTTTATTACACAATTCTTGGTGCTCTTTTCATGGTTTTGCTCTAACAACATTTTAGCCTGGACAAGATATAAGATGAATGAACTTCCTCTTCCAGTTGGTTTTGAAACATTCAGTCAGCCTGCTAAAATTAGATGGATAAATAACACCTGTAGCTCCATTTTACGAAAACGTTTCTTTGATAGTTCGTCGGATTTGTTTATCAATTTATTTGAAGATTTAGGTAATTCTGATCATCCTGGAAATAACTGGATATCCAACAACAAAGATGGTCGTTTAAAGTGCCATTTCTGTGATAAAACATATGTTTATATGTTGGCAGTTTAAAATCTCATGAAAAAGACATACATGTACGCAGTGTTAATATTGAGCCATATGCTGTCCTGATTAGCCCAGCTCGGAACTGAACAGTAGGACGCTAAACCCCATTTCATTTGTAATAGGCATATCTGCGCAAAAGGTTTAGAGTATTTACATGGACATGAGAGAGAAATGGGGTTTAACGTCCACTCAACAAAAACTAGGTCATTTCGGGACTTGCGTATGGTTTAATTTTATTGCAATAATTCGCTTGCGCATAGGGGTCTTTAGCAGTGGGAGGAAACCGGAGTGCCCGGAGGAAACCCACGAGGTTGAGAAGGCGCCCCTATCTCCATGCCACATACGCTCACACCAGGGCTCGAAACCACAGTCGCAAGCCAGAGGTGACAGGCCAGCTAGAGGTCGAAGCGCGGCACTCTAGACCACTAGGCTATCCCAACCCCCTACATGGACATGAGGAATTTTACAGAAATATTTTGATTGGCCTATATTACCACTTTAAACTGTAAATAAATGAAATGGGATTTAACGTCCTACTCTTTTGCACCTAACCTGGGCTGATGGAAGACGGGCATACGCCATACAGTGTGCTATGAGATAAATTTTGCCCGGGCAGCGGCACTACGGCCTACTCTTATATCGCATTCCAACTGCCAAGGGATCTTTTACGTGCACACCAATACGTATACGGGACCTCGGTTTTTCGTACCATCCGAACGACTAGGCAGCTTTTCTTGTCAGGCCCTCCTTCTGCGTCACTGACAAGCGGAAATCACGCCGGAAAATCGAGATGAACTTTCTCGGTCAATGCAGGGATCGAACATCCGATCTCCAGGCAAGCGAACCAGCGCCTTATCCACCGTGATCCCCAAACTGTAAATAAAGTGGAACATATGTATATTCGAGAAACAAAGAGTACAATACTAAAAATAAAGCTCAAACATTTTAAAGTTAGTAATTGAGCCCATTCCACCATAGTCGGATGAGGAAGAGGTCATTTCACTCACGGTTGACTTCGTGAGCAGCTCCTCCGTTATCGTGATTTCACAAGCACCACACAACTTGCAGAGGTCACAACAAATGTGGACACCAGTTCCACCCTTTAACTGTTTGAATTGTTTATCTGTAAAGAATGACTTCATTAAGGAAATTATACATTTTGTCGTTTTCAGTATGCTTTTGGCATCCTTTGAAATTTTTTAACATGTGATATTGACAAAATCAATATTGCCACATTAGACTGACCCGATATATTGTATCGGATCCACAATATCTATTGGCAAGCCAAGCAACAAAACACTGTGACAGTTTACCACCAATCTCGTTCCCGGAGGCAGCCGCGGAGCCGAAGGCCTCTGGCACATTAGACCGTCCATTTTTTTTTCAAACCTAAGCCCCGCCCATTCTGACCTCTGATTGGTCAATCTTTTTGGGCAGATTTCTCGAAAACTAGAGGTCGGATCGTCAATTCGCTGACATAAAAAATTGGATCCTAAACGAACAAATTCAAGTTTTTGTAAAGATCTATTTTTCTACGCGTGGGTATATTTTTAAGTGATTCGGTCATTCAGACACGTAAAATCGGGGGCGTACGACGCAAATAAACGAGAAATTTCGCGCGTAGGAATTACATGTCACCTTCCGGGAAAATGGCTACCCCGGTTCAGAGAAATTTCTTCAAAAATTTTTCTGGTTTCGAGATTGTGTTTACCACATCAATCCTCGTTCCTGAAGCACTTTAAGATATATATTCAATTGCTTTGTCCATCTTTTAAACTTTGTGATTTTTCTTTGTTCATCTGGAGTTTCAGAGTGATACGTATCATGAATACTGGCAGTTCTGTCACAAGATAAGTAAATTATTACAAGTGTCTTTTATAAGATGTACAGTATATAATGGTTATTGGGAATGTGTCTTTAAATTCATTTAATTCGTCAACTAAAAAGCACAGAGCTATTTCCATATTCCTGTGTACACTATAGACACGAACAGCTTAATATTAGATTTATTAAGCCAACGCACCACCTTAGTATAATCATCATTCATACTCAACACTTTGACAACCCTCTTTCTTATTTTCTTAGTGCATGTTGCACTTTTAGGTGAGCTTCGTTCCACCGTTTTAATATTAGTCCTATGCAAGAAAACCATTTTCTAAAGGTAGCTTTGTGATTATCTTCATCTTCACTCATGAACATTAATTAAACATTTATAGTCTTTTTTATAAATGTGTAACTGGTAATGTCATTAAAATATACCGTTGTCACTAAATATTTTAATCATTCTGGGACCAAGATAACGCATATTGTGTTTAAAGCCCCAATAACACTCTTGTTGAAACTGAATAATATGTCCCAATCTTCATTGTGGTCAACAAATCGTATTATTTTAGAATATTCCAATTAAATGATGATATAAATTACATCTTAACACACCTATTTTAAAAAATTGGAAAAATTCAACCAATTTATTTGAAAAGTCTAACGTAAACCTTTTCAAATGTGACTTAGATTTTAAAATATTTTCGAACCTTCTGGACAAGTAAAATAGGTTGTAATGGATAATTTACACAACAGGTAGGACACTTAAACATCTAGTACAAAGAATAAGGGTATTATTTATTTTCTGTAGCTACCAAGCCAGCAAGAATGTTATTGTCCCTTTAAAACAAAGGTTGTTTAGTGAGGAAGATCTCCACTGGCTTCCAGTCTGTCATCATATCGATTATGTGTGCTTTGTATGGGAGATAAATTTTGCCTTGACATCAATTTTAACAGTCGAGAATGTCCATTATTAATACACGCGGGTGCTTAATTATAACCTCAGTATTTTACACAAAGGTATATGCATATGAGTTGACCAGTTCTCATTAGAACTGAATCCATCACTTGTAAAAATTATTTAAAGCATACATGTATTCTACTTACCAGGTTGCAATAGTATGGAATTCATCAATCCACAACAATCACTTTAACATTAAGTCTGCGTAGAGATGAGCTCCATAATTTACCACCAACTAAGGTTTATGGGGAAGCATAAATTAAGTCAATAGTATGGAATTCGTCAACAACCCTAGTCTGCGTAGAGATGGCCTCCATAATTTACCACCAACTAAGGTTTATGGAGAAGCATAAATTAAATCAATTTCGCGATCTTATATTTTTCTATGCTATCACCTGTAGATATAGTAAGAATATTGACAGCATTATAGCTAATTATCACTATCGAGAAAATAGTTCAAACACAGTGCCAGAATCTGAGTACAAATACACATAACGTAGAAAATGATATGATTATAATTATATATTTTTCAAACACAATGCCAGAATCTGAGTAAAAATTGCTTCAGATTAAGTGTAATTGTAATACACATAACATAGAAAATGATATGATTATTTTATATCTTTCTTTACAAATTTTATTTGTAATGACATGACAATGTAAATAATAATTTAATGAATCTCTGTGAATAAAATAAAACCAAGTACGAACAATCCAAACCATTAGACAGAATTTGAAGCCCTAAAAACGTTGTTGGGCAAAATGGTGTTATCAGCAAATGGACTGCTCCCCGTGTAGAAAATACACGACAAACAGTGGTAACAGGTGACCGGAAGAGTAAGCTTACCCTGCCTGGCGCCATCACCAGCCTCTCACCCCCTTCTCTTTCACCTGCTTTACCCAGTCCTGCGTAAGGATTGCGAATTGCTTACCCAGATCTATCACTACTCACGTCATGGCTACCACCAGAATTCTACTCAAATATCGGCACATACTACAACATAGTATTTCCAAATATGAACATATTACTTGATTTTTTTTTCAAAAATAGTGAGATATGTAGTGAAAATGTATTTCGAATGTGATGACCGATGTCTGCCTTTTCCATTTGCCTCCGTACATCCTAATAATAAATACACAAGATCTGCGGGAATGCGAAAGGAAATGGGCATTATGACTTGGATTATCTCACAATTAATTTAAACTGATTGATGACATTCAAGACAGTTCTTCTTATGTTTAATCTGCCCGAGTTCTATATAGACTAGAAGTGTCAATCAGCTAAATCTATTGTTTTCGAGTTCGACCAGTACCGGTGTGATTTTTTCATTCGATTGACAAGCCTGAGTCCTCTCGTGGGTAGTCTCTTATCATCCAAACAAATATTCTACGAATATTAGTCTGGATGGGTCCTCAAAATTTGACAGAAAGTCGGTCACTGTCTGGATTATCCAGTCTTTTAAGTTACCACGTGCTGAATCTATCGAAACATCTCGCTTGTCAACAATGACACTCTCTAAAATTTTGTTTTAAAGTTTTTAATTGAAATGGTAATTTTCTCTCGTCATGAATCAAACGTATGGCTTCTCACAATCTCCTTAATCACGATTCATGCTGTTGTATCGTCTCTATTTTGTTTCTAATAATAGATGTGCCAAGTGAATTGTGGGATATATTTTATCCTCGCCTTATAGAATCTATCAAAATCGGCACGGCTTCATAATATCTATCACTTACCGAGACTTTAGCCAAAGGGTTCCATTGCCCATGCGTAACCGGGAGTTTGGTTTTTTATGTGGTAGATTATCCAGTAATTTTCGTCAATAATTGAGAACCGACCCAGACCCTCCGTGCGTTGAAGACTAGGGGGGTCTGGGTGACCGAGGCTACTCGTGGGCGGATATTTGATTTATGAAGTCTAAGTCGAATCAATTAGTATGTTCGCCTACATATAAGTTTTGTTTTCTTTGTCAGTGAAGAGTATATATTAACGAATACCTGACAACTCATCCCAAGTCAAAAGACAATTCGTCCCAAAACAAAAGACAACTCAACCCAACTTTTAAAACCCCCCACTCATTCCAAGTTACCAATAAATACCACTAATATATAATATATTACATCAACAATTTACTAAATTATACATTTATGTGTGAATGTGTTACATCAACAATTTATTAAATTATACATTTATGTATGAATTTATTACATCAACAATTTCGTAAATAATACATTTTATTATAACATCAACAATATCATCAACTTAAGCCAGTCAGTTTGTCGTTCATTTAGTCTGTCCTTCAGTTTGGTCCATATATCCCCCTACATCTTGTCTGTCCTTCAGTTTGGTCCATATATCCCCCCCCCATCTTTTTAATAGTTGGTTGGTGCTTATTTCCTGGTCGGTATAAATAACTTGCTTCGTGTTTGTTTTTTCTGGTGTCTTCTTAATTTCCCTTCTGATACCATTTTGATTTGAGTCGTTAGCTGTGCCGCTTCTTTGTACAACAAAGTTAACAAGAGATAAAACTGTAAATTCCCTTTTCTGGCCTTTTGGTTCATTCGGTTATGCCATCCCTCGACATCATTGTTGGTTCGTATTGTTCTGTCAAACACACTCCATATATTACTGGTCGGCCAATTATATATAATGTATTTCATTACAGCTTTAATTTGACCCATGTTGGCTTTCTCTTCTAATTTATTGAATGTTGGAAATACATGTTCAGCGGGTAGCAATGGTAAGGCAAGTACTTTTCTAAAAAAAACTTACACACGGCGTCTTTCTGGCTGTAGGCAGTCTATAAAAATATAAAACAAACTAATTGTGAATAAAACATAAAATAATAATCTTGTTTTCAAATACTCAATTGTGAATAATATCAAATACTAATATCGTTTTCAAATATTCAATTCAATAAGAAACATACCTGGGCCCGGTTCCTAGAAAATTCTTAAAAGTAAGCACAAAGTTATGCTTCACTTTTGCTTACGTAAGAAACTTTATGAAATACCGTCTCTATAGAAACTTCTCAAGACCGTTCTTACATAAGAACAAGCCAAGTATGAGTCTAAGCACAGTGTGACTGGTAAATTGAGACTAAGATGCTCTTTAGCGTCACAAAAACAAATTTAGTATGCAAACTACACCGTAAATTCGTCTGCATATTGAGTTATAAATAGATCAATGACATTAACTTCAAATAGTCGATTTAGATGTATTTGACAAATAATGAAATAGTGTTTAACGTCCTACTGTTTTGCTCCTAAACTGGGCTTATGAAGACGGGCATACGCCATAAAGTGTGCTACTCCTTGGGATCTTTGACGTGCACAGCAAATTTTACACGGGACCATATTTTTTCGTCCCATCCGAACGACTAGACAGCTGTCCTTGTCAGGTCCTCAGCCTGCATCACTGACAAGGGGATGAACCTTCTCGGCCAATGCAGGGATCGAACACCCTACCTCTGCCCGATTCCTAAAAAAATCTTTAACTCGTTCTTGCGCTTACATGTAGATTTTAAGTAGACTTTGCAAATAAGTAAACTTATCTTATTTCGTGTTAACAGAAAATTCTTAAGAACGTTCTTGTGCTTAGATTTTAAGTAGACTTCAGTGTAAGCACAGGCACGTTATTATGTGTTCCAAGAAAAAACTTAAGCACAACTTCGTTCTTAAAATTGTCAATTTAAGCACAAGTCCCAAGCAAGGTATAGGGCTTGCTTACCAAACTTTAAGTCTGTTTCTGCTTCAAAAAATATGGCTGACCGTGGATTTATTCGACGACATTTGCTACATCTTTTGATACCTAAGAGTCAACTGAAAGACAGAAAATCCTTTAGAAAAATATTCTCGAGAAGAATGCTATAGAAAATTTCGCTTCTACCCTAAACATAATTCATTTATTTCCAAATTGGTAAAAAACACACACGCGGGCTACTTAAAGATCAGGCGCTCTCACAATTATTCGGTCTGTTTGCATGTGCTTGTGTTTTGGGTTGTTTTCTTTTGTTTAGTTTGTGGTACATTTTATATGTGTAGGCCTATGGGGAACACGTCAAAGGCATCAGGGGATTACGTGGCTAAATCGCTGGTTCGCTAGCCTGGAGGTCGGGTGTTCGACCCCTGCATTGGCCGACGACGTGGTTTATCCGTGTCAGTGATGCAGGACGGAGTACAGCTGTCTTGTCATTCGGATGGGACGAAAAAACGAGGTGCCGTGTACAAACTGACGTGCACTTAAAAGATCCCTTGGCAATTGGAATTCGATAGAGTAGGCCGTAGCGCCGCTGCCCGGGCAAAATTTCCCTCATAGCACACTGTATGACGTATGTCTTCATTACCTCAGTTTAGGAGCAAAACAGTAGGACGTTAAACCATATTTCATTTCATTTCATTTGTTAAATAATAAAATACATCTAAATCGACTATTTTTCGGGAAGTTAATGTCATTGTTCTATTTATAACTCTATGCAGACCATATTAGAGCTATATATATAGAAACTCTGTGATGCAGACGAATTTACGGTGTAATTTGCATACCAAAAATGTTTTTATGACGTTAGAGAGCACCGTACTCTCAATTTACCAGTCACAATGTGCTTAGACTCGTACTTAACTTGTGCTTACGTAAGAACGGTCTTGAGAATTTTCTAGAGACGGTATTTTATAAAGTTTCTTACGTAAGCAAAAGTGAAGCATAACTTTGTGCTTACTTTTAAGAATTTTCTAGGAATTGGCTCTGGCTAGCGTCTTACCCACTTAACCACGTGATGCCTTTGACATGGTCCCTATAGGTCTATAAGCTAAAAAAACCCCACCAAAATACGCAAGCACATGCAAACAGACGGAATGATTGAGGCAGCGCCTGATTTTAAAGTAGCTATGTCCCTAACTCAAAGTCATCCAGAATGTTCGACACTGAAAACACGAATTATTTGTCAGTTTAAATCAAAATTGATAATGTGATCTTACCGGAAAAAGATGGGCTTCTGAATATTTTACCATTGGTACACGAAATGTGTACCATAATGCGTTTCAGCCCAGTTCTAGCAAGAGACTCGGGGAACAAGGCTACATTGTATCAAATCAAACGGCGCATGTAGACTGGAATAACTAGACGCTAGAAATTTGCATTCGATTGACACTGTTGGCAAATTTCGCCGCACATAACTGATTTGAAATTGGAGTAAAAACGGAAACCATTGAATGTAAATCAGTTTATATACATTCATATTAGAGTATTATATGCGTTGCGACCCACTTGTGTCAATTTCTAGGTCCCAAGGCCAAATGTTACCGATTTAGCTCCTTACAAGTTGCCTGCGTGTTGTTTACCAATTTGTAAATAAATAAAATGTTTTTAGTGTAGAAGCGAAATATTCTATAGCATTCTTGTCGAAAATATATTTCTTAAGGATTTTCTGTCTTCCAAATGTCTCTTATGTATCAAAAGGTGTAGTAAATGCCGTCGAATAACTAACTATACGGTCAGTCATATTGTTTGAAGCAGTAACGGGCTTAAAGTTGGTAATCAAGCCCCTATACCTTGCTCGAGATTTGTGCTTAGATTGACAATTCTAAGAACGAAGTTGTGCGTAAGTTTTTTCTTGGAACACATAATAACGTGCTTGTCCTTACTCTGAAGTCTACTTAAAATCTAAGCACAAGAACGTTCTTAAGAATTTTCTGGGAACACAAAATGCGATAAGTTTACTTAATTGCAAAGTCTACTTGAAATCTAAGCACAAGAACGTGCTTAAGAATTTTCTAGGAATCGGGCCCTGAAGTCCGTTTTCTTGGATCTTTCTCCAAACTGCCTGACCCCAATGGAACGCACAGCCATGTATACTTGGGTTGTCGAAAACTGATCTCAAGGCTTGCCAGATACCAGCCTCAAAATCTGCAACAAAAGCCTGTACTGCAGGGGCTGATGGTATCATATCCAGTAGACGTGGTACAAGGGTTAATCAGTGAACTGGATGTATGAGATGTGTTGTTGACGTTTGGGAAAGTAGGTCGAGGGGAAATGTGTAGGGAGTGATAGTTAGATGTATTATGAATGGTTAGAGTGGCTGTGGTGTTACGGTGAAATACTATGCCGCTACCGTAACACCACAGCTTTATGATTTGTTAGACAGGAGTGATTTAATGGGTGTCAACAACTGGGTTTCTGATTTTAATGTTGTCTTTTCCCACCGGCACTGGCCGTACGCCAGCAACTGAAAATAGCTGACGAAACAGCTAGGGCGTCGATTGTTAGTTCGCGTACAACTTGAAAAACCGAATGTCGTACGCCATTGTGAAACTGAAAGTAGCTGACGAAGACAGTTAGGGCGCCGATCGTTAGTTCGCGTACATCTTGAAAAAAACGAATGTCAGTATGGTATTTCTGACATAATTGGTTATCGGTGACCTGAAAGCTGGTAATCTCGACTCAAAGCGAGTAATCTCGACTCAAAAGTATAGTGTATAACCTACTTACTGTCTACAGTCGTCGCTAGTCTTCCTACAGTTCCTTCATGATTGTTTGTGGACGATTTACTACTCAGTAAGAAAGCCTGTGCCCAAAAAGAGTTCTCGTCTGTTATTATTAGTATAATGACTTCCTCATGTGCGGCAGGTTCGTTTGTTTTTAAAAACACTGTTTTTCGTTCCAAAAAATAGAAAAGTAATTTTTTACCAGATGATCATGGTTTTTCACCGAGACTAGATAATTTCTCTCGGTGTCAGGATATTATCGCTTATGAATAAGTTCATACACTGTTGAGAAAATAGTCCCATTGGTTTGCTTAGCGGCAAATAGAACGGGAATAAACTCTGTACTGAAAAATTTTTGCGTGATCTATATAAACTGTCTTCACACACTCGATTTATAATTAGCGATACAGAGGTACAGTGGCAAGTGTTATCGCTTATGGATAACTTCATACACTGTTGAGAAAATAGTCCCATTGGTTTGCTTAGCGGCAAATAGAACGGGAATAAACTCTGTACTGAAAATTTTTTGCGTGATCTATATAAACTGTCTTCACACACTCGATTTATAATTAGCGATACAGAGGTACAGTGGCAAGTGTTATGCTTCTCAGGCTAATACCTCAAAAGTACCTCCGCGCAAAAACCCAGATATTGGTACATGCAAAAGAAAAAGAAATAGTGCCCGTGCGCGTGCCAGTAATAGGAAAACTAAGAGTATAAAAATGCACGAACGTACTAGGCGCGATGTCATCCAGGATGGCCTTGAATACCTGCGAATATATAAATAATTTTAAAATATGTCTTTGTTTGTAGTCAGTAATGTATTTTCTTTTCTTCTGACCTTAATATGTCCTACTGCTGACCTTAATAATATTCCCCCCCCCTGGGGTGTAGGGGGTGATAAGAATATACCCTTCGTATGTCCTGCGTGTCGTAAGAGGCGACGTGTTTGCCGTGCGTTGCGACCCGTGTTGGTGGAGAGTGGAATCCTGGTAATTGAGTGGGGATTTGGCTTGCGAGGCCTTTTTCTGCAACACATTACTTTGGTCCATGGTTTACCTAGACGGGAGGTCAGAGTGGCCCACTCTGATCAATCGGCTTTGGTCGTTTTTAGCTCTGTAGAATGTACCCTTTCCCAGTGTAATGCTCTGTTGCTTATTCACTCAGCCATTATCTATCTTTGTGTCCTTAGTACAGAGCGGCGTACAGAGCGGCGGCTCGGGACAATCAGGTTAGACAAGTATTTTTTTACTTTCTGGCTTGAGTATACCTCTCGTCGAGCCCTGAGGCAATGCGCTGGATACCCGCGCTAGTCCTCCGCCTGGTAGGAAGGGCAGTAACCTAGGGGACGACGGGTGAATCTAAAAAAATACTTTCATGGATTCCCCAATCCTCCCCCCACCCCAATAGTTTAAAGAAAATAATAAATATAAACAGAAACGTCCGAGTTCAGACGACGTTTCCAATATATTTAATATAGTAATTGTAAAAGGTCAAGGCCTTGGTCGAGGTTCCTTTTAATTTTGAGTCCCTCCAAAGACCTATCTAAAGTGTCACCATTTGTGATATCCAAAGGCATAACTGGCTTAGCCGGTGAGCCCACAGCTATCAAAAAACTAAAAAATGGAGCACAATGTACCAAAGAGCAGCATGCTACCATGCTTCTTAAATCTTCATCTTTGGCAGACATTACTATTAAGGTGTCTCCTCATAGGTCTTTGAATTCAAGTGCGGGTGTAATACGTTGCTGGGACCTTGAAGGCAGCAGTGAGGAAGAAATGGTAGAATACCCTTCTCCTCCAGGTGTACAACACGTCAAATGAATTAGTGTTCGTCGAGGAGATATGGTGATTCCAACAAGCACTCGCATTCAAAACGTTTCAATAAACCATGGTTTAACGACGATTGCAAATCCGCTCTGAATGAGAGCGTGATCGTATCCTGAGACGATTAAAGAACCATCCTTCCATGGAGAATATTGCGGCATACCAAATGGTCCGGTGGCTAAGGCCGGTAGAACCATACGCCAATCAAAGAAATCTTCGTGACAGGGTTATGTCTCCAGGATCAATTCCCGTACCACATCTAAGTCGTTATGGGATAGGATTCGTAGGATTATAAAGGTAAAAGTAGTGCATTATCAGTTGACCATCTCAATGTTGATGATACCACCTTAATAACATTTCCTGATATTGCTAATTCTCTGGCCAGTACATTTTCATCATCCAATTTCTCCTCCGATGCCTTTCGAGACGTTAGACAACAGGAGAAAAGGCGACTTAATTTCAAGTCCCGCTATGATGAATGATACATTTTCCATTGCAGAGCTCCGCGATTCGCTAAAGCGAGCTCGGGATACTGCAACTGGTCCAGATGAAATACACTGCCAAATTCTAAAACATTTACCTTTTCCAACCCTCTTAATTTTATTGGATCTTTTTAACCGGATTTGGGTTGATGGGAAGTTCCGCCTTCGGGGCATGAGGCCACTATAATTCCCATACGAATCCTACCGATTATCGTCCGATCGCTTTAACTAGCTGTATTTGCAAAACCATGGAGAGATTGATCAATCGAAGGCTTGTTTGGTACCTCGAGTCCAACAATCTCATTACAGACCTCCAATGTGGATTTCGGTCCCAAAGGAGCACTCTTGATCATCTCGTTCGCCAGGGACGCTTTCATCCAGAAGCAACATTCAGTTGCAATTTTTTTCGATCTGGAGAAAGCATATGATACCAGTGGAAACACGGTATCATGCGCGACCTTCATAACCTCTCCTTTTCTTTTTTGCTATAAAAATTAATACGATCCCAGCGTGCCTTAAACCAGGTACAGATGTGCTATGGTTCTACAGACATGCGGATAATCGAACGCAAGTTACAGCTTTGTTTGAATTCACTTCAACAATGGGCAACCGAAAATGGATTTCGTTTTTCGAAATCCAAAAGTGTCTGCATGCATTTCTGTCAGAAATGAGGTTTACATCCTGATCCATAACTTTTCTTGGATGGCAACCGCCTTCCAGTTGTGGATGAAACTAAATTTCTTGGGTTGATATTTGATAAGAAATTATCATTTATCCCCCATATTAAAAACCTAAAAAAGAAATGTCTGAAAGCCCTCAACATATAATTCACAGCCTTTGAAGTCAAATATTAATTAATCAAATAGCGTTTCCTTGAATAATCCCTCACATCAGCCAGATCATATCAATGATAACAAAACTTCCAGTTCCTAGTATAGAAAAGACAAGTTAAGCAAAATATACGATCAGTGATTTTGTAAATAATACTATTTTTTTTTTCTTTTGGTAATAAGTCTGTTGATTATGAGAATTTGCAAGTTGTTGGTGAATACTTCCTTCTGACATTGACACAGAATCAGCTGATGAATTTAATGAGAGCATTGTTGTGGATGATAAACTGGTATAGTTTTTGAAACCAAACTCGAACAATTGGCCAACATGATACCACCTACAGCATGCAAAAACAAGTCATGCGCCTCTGCAGATATTGAAATAATAAGGAAGGCAACAGGTTTTAAAATCCATTGGGTATGTATTTGTTATCTTCATTTCTATCTCGAAGTCATCAAGGAGTATTCCATCACATAATTTAACAAGTTAAATAGGTATACACTAGATGACGTTTAGATACATCACTTTTGAAGATGAAATTGGTATTTGTGTGGGATTTTATTACCACCATTAGCCATTCTGCTTCTTTTATTACTTATTATGATTCAATTATTTTTCAGCCAGGTAAAACTGTCTAATGCATTATTTCAGTTTTTGTATACATTTGCCAATTTTAATTTCAGCTCTGCACCAATGGACACTTAGCCAAAGTTTGGTACAGTCAGCCGATGGTTAATCATATTCAAGCTGGAGACTTTCTGTTATCTTGCACTGTCCTGACATCTGGTAACAACTACTACAAAAAGCACCTCTTCAATCTATTGAATGTGTTAACCAGTCTACATTCTTTGGCATTCAAGCCAATTATACTTGCCCAGAAATTGTGAACTGTTGGTGTACCAGTCAGCAAAAAAAGATTTTGGGTGAAATAAGAGGCCGAAAGCTTATTCTTTTGGGTGATTCGACATTATAAAGGACAAATGATGCACTGATTATTTTTTTCCACAGCGACCATGACAATAGGAGTTTGGACAAGTCCTCTCCAACACAGAATAAACATAATTGAATCTTTTTGACATTGTCGGTTGATTGAGTGTGTCACATGATTTTGATTTGCCACTTCCATCATTTCAGATAAATAAAATTTTTATTCTTCAGGTGACGGTCAAAACGACAGTCCAGGACATTCTGCACAGTATCTCAACTACAATTTAAATGACCAAGAATCGGGGTACTTAGTTGTGTGTGATGTGGTTGACAAGCGGCAGACCAAGCTGAATTCAAACGCAATGGAGATGTTTGGTTACACCAGATCTATCAAGTTTTTAAGAGGAGGACAAGCATGACATCGAAGAAATTGTGACAGATGGCCATATTGGAATGAAAAGCTACATGGGTAACTTTAATTTTCCATGAACAAATGCTAGGGTTAGGGGAAAATGGTTTATAAAAAGGATTTTGTGATTTTTATTCTATCAATATATTATCCAAGGCACTGGATGTGTTGGTCTACTTTATTCTGTCATAATTAATTTCCTTTTTTGTAACTTCCTCATTTATTTGATCACGCTTGACAGTATTATGAACCAATTCTCAACAAAAAGTTGAATCCATAAATTTTAAAATTATCAGATTACAACCATATCTTATCCCTGTAGTGTGACAAACCAATGAAGTCATATAATTTATTGTCATTTTCAGCTAAAGAAAAGACCCACATTAAGCATGTGTCACAAAGCGTTTAAGCAAGGTAAGACCTATTGCTGTTTACCCAAGTATTTGTTTCCGCCATTCCATTCATTGAGGCTTCATATCCTCTTCCACCCTGGGAGATATTGCAGACAAGTGTTTCCTGAGAAACTAGCCAAATAATAAGCTTAGTCTTGCAATGGTAGAGCCACAGAGGAGGCCTAATGCTTTTTGCAGGGTAGCATGCAAGGCAAATGTAATCCAGGGATTAAATCAGATTGCATTCATATTTCAGACTACACAAAAAAGAGAAAACAAAGATTTGGTTGGATGGGCCAAGAAAACCGTCAACCACTTTTGATATTGTGACAAAATGTGTGATGGAAATCCAAATGTATTTATTGTAAGTAGTTAAATTTTTAACATACATTATGTAAAAGCTAAATCTGCCTATTGCAGGTCTTTCTTTAAATTGATAATTAGACAATAATTAACATTCAGACCATAATAAACTTTTGACGTGAACGCTATCCTTCGATATTGACTGGATTAGAATCGTATATGCTGCTTAACGTTCAAGAAATGGATAATTGTATCAACTTTGGTAATGATGAGTGAAGCTAGGTCCAAAATACAATCACTAAATTCTTGTTTCAGAATGACCAGTTGGTCTAAAATTTTCAACTATAATAGTGAGAACAGCCAGCTTTTTATCTAATCTTTCAGCAAAAATCTCATGTAATGTACCTTAATAAGCAGAAACTACTATAATGTCAAATATTCATTTTTACCAATAAATGCGTTATATATTTGCAGTCAATGTGGAGAGGATTACTGCACCATGTAGTAAATGAACATGAATGGATGTTTGGGGATGGGTTTATTGAGCCCAGGTGTGACCATGGTGAGTTAGAAGCAGATGAGCATCGTCAATGGCTAACCAAAGGATCTGCGGCTCATTCTGCACTAGTAAAAGTAATCTTAGACAAGACCCTGTTAGAGAATTTTCCGTACCACGTAAATTTCAGGTAAGATGTGTAACATTGTTTTTTTTATGTAATTTGATTGTTCCTGTGATTTATTAGGCCAAAGCACCACCTTGGTATAATCCTCCTTTGACAACCTTCTTTCTTATTTTCTTAGTGCATATTGCACTTTTAGGTGAGCTTCGTTCCCCCGTTTCAATATTAGCCCTATGCAAGAAAACCATTTTCTAAAGGCAGCTTTGTGATTATCTTCATCGTCACTCATGAACATTATTTAATCATTATTTGTTTTATAAATGTGTAACTGGTCATGTCATTAAAATATACTGTTGTCACTCAATATTTCAATCATTCTGGGACCAAGATCACCCAATCCATCTCAAGTCATACGCTTCAAGCAAGAAAACATATGTCCAAGTCTTACGCCTAAATCATGGACGTGATGTAATTCAATCATTCTGGGACCAAGATAACGCATATTGTGTTTAAAGATTATGTGTGGGAGATAAATTTTGCCTGGACATCATTAATTTTCAACAGTCGAGAATGTGCATTATTAATACACGCGGGTGCTTAATTATAACCTCAGTATTTTACACAAGGGTATATGCATAAGAGTTGACCACTTCTCATTACAACTGAATCCATCCCTTGTAAAAATTATTTAAATCATACATGTATTCTACTTACCAGGTTGCAATAGTATGGATGGAATTCATCAACAACAATCACTTTAACATTAAGTCTGCGTAGAGATGACCTCCATAATTTACCACCAACTAAGGTTTATGGAGAAGCATAAATTAAATCAATTTCGCTATATTTTTATATGTTTCTATGCTACCACCTGTAGATATAGTAAGAATATGACAGCTTTATAGCTAATCATCACTATCGAGAAAATAGTTCTAACACAATGCCAGAATCTGAGTTAAAATACAGATAACATAGAAAATGATATGATTATAATTGTATATTTTTCAAACACAATGCCAGAATCTGAGTAAAAATTGCTTCAGATTAAGTGTAATTGTAATACACATAACATAGAAAATGATATGATTATTATTATATATTTTTCTTTAAAATTTTTATTTGTAATATGACATGACAATGTAAATAATAATTTAATAAATCTCTATGAATCCAACTCTCACCCCTTTCTCTTGCATCTGCTGTACCCAGTCCAAGTGACATCAACAAACAATATCTTTTTCGTCCAATACATCTTGTTTTAGTAGTTTATCAGTTTCATTGTCTCCGACTTGTTTCAATTGTAGAGCGACTGACAAATACAGCTGATAGGTTTGCTCAGTCCTGATCTCCGATATGCCAAAATTTCCTGCAGGGCACAATCAATTTCGCTGTTGTATTGCCACTTGCAACATCGATCCGGATTGGTTTATCGAATGACTGACGTTATAGGAAATATGTCGCTTACACTATAACTTGTTAAATCTACATGTAGTGTAGGCCATCGAAAGTTTAAAAAACGAAATGTAGATCTATATTTTAGATTGAGAGGCACCTCCCTCAATTATACCGGTCTAATACCGATTGCGCACACATGTATTACGTACTACTGAAAACAGTTTAATGTGCAAGAAATGGGGTTTAACGTCCTCTCGACACAAACTAGGTCATTTCGGGTTGAATTGTGCGTAGGGGTACTCATTCCATTCCACTTTACCATGGGTTAATCCATAGGATTTCCAC
Organism: Patella depressa; assembly: GCA_948474765.1. Classification (NCBI taxonomy): domain Eukaryota; kingdom Metazoa; phylum Mollusca; class Gastropoda; family Patellidae; genus Patella; species Patella depressa. Next base: position 1,272,158 of record OX419718.1, read on the forward strand.
GATTTCAAATTATCTGCCCTGGCGGACTGTGATATTTTTATCGTCCAATCCCATAAAGCGTTACCTGGAAAGGTAATAGGCGAAGGGGAGTAACTCTCAACAAAAAATTCCCCACACATGGTGACCTCAGTCCGTTCTTGCACACTTTGCAAATATGTCATTGGGGGAAAATACTACTGTGTAGTAGAAAATCAGTGTCATTTACGAATTTCATGACAGAGCTTTCCCTGCCATCTTTTTTTGTGTGCATGTCAATTCTTATATATTAAATCTTTCACGAACTTTCTCATAATCGATCAAACAAGCCGCCGTATTGTTTGTAAACAATGTAGTTCTATGACGCTAAAGCGTCTACGTAGGACTGGTTTGTAAACTGTTTTTGATTGGTTCGCACACTCTAACTACAATCAGATAGTTTGAAATCGTGGAAACCCTATGGATTAACCCAGGGTATAGTGGAGTAGAACGGAATGAGTACACTGGGTAACCGAGGGTGACGGGTATTTAGCAGTTGATATAGGATGAAGAGAATGGGGCCATTGACAGAGCCTTGACGCTCACCATATAAAAGGTGGTCCAGTATTAAGGATAGCGGATTACTTACCCAGATCTATCACTACTCAGCGCCCATCAAACTTGTATTATGTCTTTTATTATTTGTTTTATTTATTTTTCAATATTTTTGAGATTATATATTTTTTTTGTGATTAGCTGACATGAAACAATATTATGTGATTTGACGATATTTTTTTACGTTGAAGTGACTTGGCCATAACAATGAGAGGGAGAAATGGGTCTTTAGCAGTTGGGGGAAACCGGGGACTGTGAAAGCACACGAGGATGGACAAGCGACCCTACTCCTATAGTCACGTAAAACCGGGGAATCGAAACAAAACAAGTTGACCCATTATCTTCCTCGAGTTCGTGTATGCTAGGTTCCCAATATCTCGATTGTGGTTTTAATCGGAGAATAATCATGGTGATCCTATCAGGTCTGAACATTTAATGAGGTCCGACGTAGTAACCGTATTGATCATATCGAAACGAATCCGGACACATATACACGTAACAGGTCGTGGAACCAATCATATCAGAATATGTGTCATGGAACAAGACTCATGGGGAGGTCTAAGCATAATGGTTTAGAGTGGAATCGACCTCAACCAGAGAGTGGGTCCTGTGGTGTTCCAAAATCGTGGTCCAGCGAGATGAAGTGGGGTTTTTTTTGTTGTTTAACATGGATAAATTTCATGTATTTTCACTTTAAGGAAATTAAATGGGTGGCCATCCAAAGACTTGGTAAACTTTTACAGTACTGCAGACTCCAACAACAAGGGTAGTAATTGATGATATGGAAATACAAATACAACCCATTATTCAGCAGGTCACATTTTCCACATATAAAAACAGAAATACGGTTATTTTACCATACACGGTTTCCTATTTAGGCCTTGTAAGAGTAGATTGCCAACAGCTGTCCTTTGGCTGAGACCCTGTCTCCTGGTTAGTGACACTTGTTTTGATGATAGGCCTAAAATAAAATTTGTTGTCACTCGTAGTCGTGGCGCGAACGCCGAAATTGTAATCCTTAAAACTTTCGACTAGATCTAACTAATTGAAAATATTTCTCAATCTAATAAAATCTAAAAAACATAACAGGGTCGTGTGGAAATTTATGCCCACCTTTCCCATTACACAACAATGAGCTGGCATGATTTAATTCACACACAAAACCAAAACCGGGCGCTGAGAATGAAACTGATTGTCGGTGAAAAGACAGCTGACGATGATCAGCGAAGAGCAGACGAGACTGACACTTCCGTCCTACTTTCTTTGCGCGTCACCTAGCTTCCGGTTAAAATCTGCCGGTACCTCATTGTTGGTAGCTCTACAGGTTACAACTTTTTATCCGATTTCAATGAAACTTGAAATATAGGTTTATCACACCAACACCTCGGTTCCTGTCGACATTTGCATTGTCGTACTGTAACGTCATGGGTCATGATTGTACGAAAAATCATGTTTTAGCTTGTGAACACTGTAGAGATCACAATGTTTATAACCCACAGATCTTGGTTTCTTTCGAGAAGTTTGTGTCGCATTAAAGGTAATACCAAGAGCTAAATTTCAAGTCTCTGGTAATGTTACTTTTTCTACGAAGTGAAACATTTTGGCATGTAACAAAGCAGACAGTCTATCGTATCCCCATTCCCAAGTAGCCCTAACCATGTGCTTATTTTGCTCAAAGGTTAATCGAGAGCCCTGCACATGTTACGAGAATCACCATGAACTACGTACCCAACACCCAGAATATACAAAATGGTGGTCAAGTTAAGGGGTGGTGAACTTTTTACTCTGACGAACCATTATTATACCGTACATCACTACTTTTTTGGGGTTTTAGGCCCATTTTATTTTAAATAATTTTCATAATAGTCTTTTCATTTTTTGTTTGTTTGTTTTTGTGCCCTCCTCTATTTTTTTGGGTTGGAATGATGTAGATACGATAATTAAATCCGTTAGGTTAAGTTCAAACATCCTTTCGTACCACCAATGTAAGCATGACTTTGATCACCTTATAAACGTGTCGATATGCGCCCAAATCAAAATTCTGGTAACCATTTTGAAATGCTTTCGGACATAAAAACAAGATTATTAACTCCTAATAACCATGTAATGACACACAATTTAAACTGCTATTTCTAAACGTTAAGTGTAAAATTTTGATTTATTATTTACACTAAAGTAATTTATTTCGATCGGTTATAAGACTGAATGAATGAATAAATGAGCTTTGGTGACCTACTTTTTTTGCACCAACTGATCTTCTAACGACAGTATGAATGTAGATTAAGCGCCAGACATGTCTACACCGTGTGGGATAATGAAACCGAAACTAGAATATTAATATGAATACAAATTTACTTTGGCTTTACTTTAACAATGTTGTGAGCGTATGTGGCATGGAGATGGGTTTCCGCCGGGCACTCCGTTTCCTCCCAGTGCTGAAGACCCATACGCGTAAGCGTATTATTAAAATAATTTTTTTTAAAAATATATGTTAGTGCCGAAATGACCTAGTTTGTGTCGAGTGGACGTTAAACCCCATTTCTCTCTCTTACTTTAACAAACATTCATATGAGACAATACTAATATGTTTTTGTGACAAGTACAGGCTCTGGTCACAGGTAAATCGTTTAATAGACAGATAACTTTATCTAACATTTATTACCTTGATCGAACTGTGTCTGTAACCTATAATATCCACTGTTAGTATATATGATAGTGAAACTAAAATATGGAGATGACTTCAATATTTACTGTCGATTTACGTTTATAGATGTTAATTTGAGACTAATTTGACCTATTATTTATGAGAGAGGGAGAAAAGATGGAGATGGGCTATAATGTTCACTCGACACAAACTAGGTCACTATCGATGATGACACCTTCTTAATAGATACAATAGGTCAACCACGTGTGACATGACGTCACAGATTGACCCAATTCTTAGAAGTCAGCTTTAATTACTGATATATGTAAAACTCACCTGTTCACGTTAGAGTATCGGTAATATTTTAGTTACCTGTATGGCTTAATCAAGAATGTTATCATCGACGTGAATACATCACATATTTAACACATTTTATTTTTAAAACAATTTAAAATGAATTACTGAAGTGTAAATATTTCATCAAAATTTTACACGCATCATTTGGAAATAGCAGTTTAAATTGTGAGTCATTACATGAAGATTTGATGTTTAAAATCTTGTGTTATGTCCAAAAGAGTTTCAAAATGGTCACCAGAACTTTTATTTGATAGTATATCGACACATTTTCAATGCGACCAATGTCGTCTTTAAATTGGTGGTACGAAGGGCTTGTTGAATTCTATCGCAGTCTGTCATTGTCATGGCAAAGTCAATCTGACAAAAAAATCATTAAAAAATAACGAAAAATGGCGTTTCGTAGTTGGAAATGAGTGCTCGTTTAGTGTCAGCCAATCAAAAAAAAAATTAGTAAAAATAAGTAAAAAAAAATTAAGAAAATTTTGATCGACGCCATGACGTAAGCAATGATAAGTCTGGATAAGTAATTCGCTATCCTAAATACTGGACCACCTTTTGTATAACCCTGTCCCGGGTTAGGCGCTGGCTCGCTAGTCTGGAGGTCGGGTGTTCAACTCCTGCATTGGCCGAGAAAGTTCAATTCGATTTTCCGGCGTGGTTTGCCCTTGTCAATGATGCAGGGTCTGACAAGGACAACTGCCTAGTCGTTCGGATGGGACGAAAAACCTTGGTCCGTGTACACATTCGATATAAGAGTAGGCCGTAGCGCCGCTGTCCGGGCAAAATTTCCCCCCAGGTATGCCCGTCTTCCGTTAGCCCAAGGTAGGTGCAGAAGAAGAAGACGTTAAACCCCATTTCATTTCACAAACTGGCCCCGCCCATGGCCCAATTCTCTTCAGTTAATATAGTAAACATATTTAGAATTGTGTTAGAAAACATGGTTCATTATTTAATTTATATGCAGACACACAAAGTTGTATTCCTTTTATACAACCTGGTCCTAGAAAAACAAATATCATCTTGTCATTTGGTGTAACCCAAGGCTCCGTCCATGGTTCCATTTCTTCCAGACCACTTGGAAACATTAACACCCGTTTCACGTATGGAGAAGGATTGGTTGTGAGGGCCGAATACCCCGATGCTTGCTCCGGAAGAGGGAATTTGAGTAATCGCGCGACGGGATCTTACATACTGGTAGGAAACCGATGGACCTTAAGAAACCTACCAGATTGGACAGACGACCATACCCACGGAATCGAAACCTCACCACTTTACTCAATAACATGCGTTAAACCATTCACCCCCACCTATAATATAAAAAGATAAGGCTATAGTCCTACACCCACAGTCTAGTGACCTCCTAATATTTTATCAAAGCAATAAAATATTTTTGCTCGGATATACCGTAGCATGACGAAATCTGACGAGCTGCACTGGACGGCATCCAGAACTTCATAATATCACAGACGCACACTGGGGGATCTAAAAAATTACATGGTCGACCTAATACAACCTATACTAGAACAAGATCCATCAGTCGAGAACATTCAACCGAACAAAATGTTAGAGCCAGAGAAATAAATCACAATTAAAACATTTAACCCAGTGTTCGTGTTTGGAGGCAGACCACCATTAAATTCTGCCATCTCGGTACCCTCAAATTGTAGTTCGTCTATTTTTAGAGTTCCCTCTGTCTGTCTCTTATCTGCCATTTTACATGCCCATTTTTTGTTGATCTTTTGGTCTGGGAACTGTTACTTGTTTTAGTATGCTTCTTCAAGATTATGTATCTCAACCTTTTGGTGCAAAGACATGACCATTTGTTCCTCTGTCTGTAATGAAACACATTCATCAAAACGAACATTAGGGGAAATGTTGGGGGTGGGCAAAGAGGCAAGAATTAACATTTAAGTCAATGGGGAAATTAATGGTGTTCTGCCTCCATTTGACAAAATGTTGGCATCTCCCTTTATGCACACGAGCATAGCTACTCCTACATTGGTGTTCGGTCATGCGTTCCTGAGTAAATATAGAAGACAGGGTAGAAACTATAAATCGTTCTCCAGGTTTGGATAGACTAACTCCTGAATTTTACACACATTTTTGGGATGTTTTAGGTCCTATTTATCTTAAAATTGTAAAGACTATTTTAAATCAGAACGAAATGTAACGCTCAATGAAGCGTGGTATGCTTACTTTATTTTTTAAAAATCGTGCGATAAAATGATTTAAAAAATTGGAGACCGAATAGCCACTAAATACTGATTATAAGATTTCAGCACGGGTTTTATCTAACAGATTGAGAAATGTTATTGGTTCAGTTGTTTCTTTAGAACAAACATGTTATATACCTGGCAGAGATATAGCTGATAAATGTGGCCAGTTTAAGAGATATTATAGATTATTGTGACAGTGAGCAGCTTTTTTACTTAAACTAGATGCTGAGAAAGCTTTCGATCGAACTTCTCATGATTATTTATTTCAGTTTTTATCTTATTATGAGTTAGGTAGCAATTTTATCAACTGGATAAAGATTTTGTATTTTAATGTTTCAAGTTGTATTAAGTGTTATGGGCATTTGTCACCATATTTTAACATAACTCGTTCTGTGAGACAGGAATGTCCTCTCTCAGCCATGTTGTACCGCTTTCTACCGAACCTTTAAATTTATTGATTAAAGATAGTGGGATAAGGGGAATTCCAATTAAATATTCAGAAACTATTTCTTTAATATGTCAGTATGCTGATGATTCGAATATAACGCTACCTGATATTAATTCTGTACAGTCTGTTTTTAAGACCATTTTAACATATTGTAAAGCATCGGGAGCCCGGATGAACATAGAAAAATCAGAGCTCTTACTCTTTGGTACAGGTTCTATTGATATATTAGATATGGATTTGCCCGTTAAAATTATTAAATGTTGTACTAAGATTCTCGGTGTTTTTATTGGGCCTCGTCGACACTTATGTGAAGAACGTAATTGGAAGGATAAGGTGCAGAGTATAAGGCGGTTGTGTGACCTTTGGCTCACACGTGATGTAACTTTAATCGGAAAAGTAACCTTAGTGCAATCTTTAATGATGTCTAAGCTGTGGTATACACTAGCAGTAGTTCCTATTTCCAAATGGGCGGAAAGGGAGATAACCGTCATAATTAATAACTTTTTATGGTGCAAAAAACGACCGCTTATAAAACTGTCAACTTTAATGCGTAATTTATTTGATGGGGGACTGAGAGTCCCTTACTTAGTTTAAAGGGCAAATCATTATGGTTGAAGCGTTTTTATGATGAAACTTATCATTATTTATGGAAAGATACAATGTCTTATTTTTGTAAAGAAGTATTACAATTATGGTTTTGTAAATGAATTATATATACAGGCAGAATTAAACAAATTACCAGTGTTTTATAGGACGTTGCTCAGTGCTTGGCAGGATATTTCCAGTGCAAATTTTAAAAAAATAGATAGTTTAAACGATATTTTAAATCAACCATTGTTTGATAATCGTCATATATTGCATAACGGTAATAGCCTCATGTTTCTTGATTTTAAGGCAGCTGGTATTGTTAAAATTTATGATATTGTATATTCTGTTAAACCTGGGTTTTTACCCTTGCATTCTATTAAAGATATGATATTAGATTTTAATCCTGATTTTAATGTAGATAAGCTAGAACCATTGTATGATTTATTGCTTAGTAGTATTCCAGTTGAAGGGTGTGATATTATTAAGACGTATTACCCGCTATTTTATATGACGATACAGTTTGTACAGTTGATTCTTTTACTGCGAAGTTTTGTTATAATGTTTTATCAACTAGTGTGTATAGACCTCCAACTAGTTATGACTATTGGGAGAAACTTGGATATAATTTAGATTGGCAGAAAGTATGGAAGTGTGTTTTTATTAGATTTAAGAATCCAGATTTCACTAATCTCGATTTTAAGTTAGTTCATACTGTACTGTGGACAAAAGATAGATTATTTAAAATACGTAAAGTTGATGATGACATATGATATATTTCTGACTTAGATATGTAAATCTAAGTCAGAAAGTATCATTCATATATTTTTAGAGTGTAGGGAATTAACTGTTTTTTATTTGTATATTAAAGATTTACTGACTGATGTATTTCATAATGGCTTTTCACTGTTAAATCTACTTTTTAGTTGTTTGAGACAAACTGTTTCTCGGCGTCGTAGGAATGTGTCTGTTAATTTAATAGAACTTTTTAAAAGGTTTTTAAATTGGCTTTGGAAGAAGTTCAAACATATTTTAAATCTATACCTATAGAATTTCATGGAAAGTTTTTATCCTTTATCCCTTCTGTTGTACTAGACAATAATATTGTGAAAGTATTGTGAGTGGGATATGTTTATTTTTTTAATGTATTATTTGTACACGTTCTATAGACATGCGGATAATCGAACGTACGTTGAAGCTTTGTTTGAATTCACTTCAACAATGGGCAACCGAAAATGGATTTCGTTTTTCGAAATCCAAGACTGTCTGCATGCATTTCTGTCAGAAACGAGGTTTACATCCTGATCCAGAACTTTTCTTGGATGGAAACCGCCTTCCAGTTGTGGATGAAACCAAATTTCTGGGGCTGATATTTGATAAGAAATTATCATTTATCCCCCACATAAAAAACCTAAAAAAGAAATGTCTGAAAGCCCTCAACATATTGAGAGTCTTATCAAATACTGACTGGGGAGCAGACCGTAAGGTCTTGCTCAGATTATATCGAGCACTCATAAGATCAAAACTCGATTATGGGTGTATTGTGTATGGGTCTGCCCGCGAGTCTTATCTCACAGAGCTCGACACCATACACAACCAATGACTTAGAATCAGTTTAGGAGCATTCCGAACATCTCCAGTGCAGAGTTTATACGTCGAGGCGCACGAGCCCTCATTGCACGACAGACGTGATAAACTTGCACTGCAGCATGCCACAAAAATTGCATCTCTGCCTCATCACATTTCATTTAACACCATATTTAGACCCTATCATGAGCATTTATATATGCGGAAGACTAACGTCGTTCCACCATTTGGTATTCGCATACAACCCCCTTTGTCTGAGGCTGGTATCAGCCTTGACAGTATTGCGAATACCCCTCTCTTTGAGACTCAACCGTGGGCTGTATCTCCTCCAGTGATCGATTTCGATCTTACTCAACACAAAAAGAGAGATACTAGCTCTACGGTTTTTCAGTCTCTCTTTCGAGAGCTAAGGTCTAAGTATGGTGATTATGCTCCAATATACACAGATGGTTCGAAGGATGATGATGGGGTAGCTTCGGCTACTGTAACACCATCCGAGACCATTTCTATCCGCCTTCCACCTACTGCTTCCATCTTTACAGCTGAACTCCAGGCCATTCTACAGGCTTTGGAGTTCATCCAATCATCATCAAATTTAAAATATATAATATTTTCTGATTCTTTGTCCTCCTTGCAAGCAATAAATAACAAACAACTTGAACACCCATTAGTAGCAGATATTTACCGTCTGCTACTAACATTCGAGTTGAGCAGCAAGGACATTGTCCTGTGCTGGCTCCCCAGTCACATGGATTTAAAAGGGAACGATCTAGCAGACTCAGCTGCCAAGTCTGCTTTAGATCTTCCCTTATCCTATTTTTTAATACCATATACTGATTTTAAATCTTCAATTAAACATTTCATTTATGGTCGCTGGCAACGGTCTAGGGATCTTTCAGGCACAAACAAACTTCATCACATTAAGCTTCTCCTAGGAGATTGGCCCAACTCCTATAGAACTAACAGGAGGGATGAAGTTGTTTTTTTGTCGCTCTCGTATTGGTCATACCATTTTGACTCATATTTTCATTTTGAAGCGAGAGCCTCAACCAGAATGTGTTCACTGCCATGTTCCTTTGACAGTTGAGCATATTTTGATTGAGTGCAATCATCTCAAGAATGTTAGATCACACTTTTACCGTTGCCAGTCACTAAGTCAACTATTTGCACAATCGGAGCTATATGGAAAATTGTTAAACTTTTTAAAAGAGACAAACTTTTATTTCCAATTTGTATTGTATATATATATATCCCGTATTTTTGTTTTAACTATTTATATACATAAAGGACTTATATTTAGTTGTATTTATTTTTAATACCATTATTGACTGTAATAGTTTTTTTTTATTTAGGTATATAAATATATTTGTGTGATATTTATTTAATTTGTCTCGTTTAAATCATTATTTGTTTGGCACCATATAGCCCGGTTGGAGCTGACGTGTCATAAAACTCCATTTCATTTCATTTCATTTTTATTTGTACACACTTATATGTATGTGACTGGATTTGAATAATAAAAAAAATAGATAATGTAAAATGAATAATTTGAAAATTTCATTCCAATTACTTCCTTGTGAGCGAAGATATTAGCCTTATAAGGTTTGACAAGACGTGTGCGATAATTGCAACTACCGTCCTGGTTGTTCGAATTAATCAAGATATTACGAAAGCCCAGAAGGCTCATTCCAAATTCCAATTGCGAAATTCCAAATTCATGCCTCACCAATAAAATAGCAAATTGTCAGCCCACCTCAATTAAACAAATCAGAATTTAAGTAAATTGTAATTTTACACAACTAACTAGTGTTAGTTTACCTATCCTATGCGTGGTCCGGATAAACACCAGTTCCAAATTACTGGATTCCAAATTCCAAATGCGAAATCTCAAATTCCAAATGCGAAATTCCAAATGCAAAATTCCAAATTCCGTCGATTAATATCCAATTGACTTCAAATGTATACACATCGTTTAAGGTCATGAGACGAAGAAGTCTATTGATTTCCGATAATTACTGTCAGAGTTAATGGCTCTTGATCACTTTGAAAAGTCTTGTGGACGCTCTAGAGGCCAAAGTTAATATCCGATTGACTTTACAAATTTATATACAGTGTTTAAGGACGAAGAATCCTATTGATTTTCACCGATTTCCGATAATTATGGCCCTTGATTGTGGAGGCTCTAGAGGTCTAAGTTAATATCCGATTAAATTTATACACATTGCAGTGTTTATGGTCATGAGGCTGAGGACCCCATTTATTTTCCATCAATTTCTGATAATTACTGCCAGAGTTATGGCCCTTGATCACTTTAAAAAAATCTTATAGAGGTGAAAGTTAATATCCGATTAAATTTATACACATTGCAGTGTTTATGGTCATGAGACTGAGACCCCTATTGATTTTCAATCAATTTCCGATCATTACTGTCAGAGTTACGGCCCTTGATTACTTTTTAAAGTCGATTGATTCTCAGCAATAACAGATATACTGCCTTGGTTAATATCCTTGTGGACTCTTTAGAGGTCAAAGTTAATACGTGATTGACTTCAGATTGATACATAGAGTTTAAGATCTTGAGACGAACAAGTATATTTATTTTCAATGAATTTTGATAACTTAGTACAGTTAAATCCATGATATTTTAATATGTTTCATATACTAAACCTTAGCATAGAGGAGAACTTTAAAAAAGCCAAACAAATTCGAACGATTTTCACTTAAAGTGAGAATTTCATATTTTGTAATAAAGATACACCATAACAACACCCTTTGACTTCGACAGGTTTATGACCTAAAGCCAAATACACGTGAATTAAATTGTATGGATTTTAAAAATCGTTAAAACAAGGAAGCAAAGCATCAGTGTGGCCATAATGTTAAATTTGCATTGGAATGCAAGAAAAACAATTAACAAATTATAATATATACACAAATTGTCTATCACTATCACATTACGAATACGATCATTGTGCCACGTAATCCGTCGTATTCGTGCATGGTGGTGTTGCAGATATGCAACATGCTTGTCATATCTAGTGTTAGTCTGGTCACTTATCTTAGGTCCAGTTATTTTCAGCATTCACATATATGCTCTTAGTCCATCGATTTACATTTAGACAAACGCTGTCTGTATTGGCCGATCCTCCGATGTCAACTTTGATTCGCACATTCCACAAACACTTTCACGGACACGTGTAGGGGCATTTTGGAGCCTTGCCACGAGCCCGGTTTTGTGGATGCAGTTCATATATTTTCAAAGATGCCGGATTCATTGGCTTCTCTTACAATTTGACTATCTTATGCTTGTCTGAAGGTTTGCCTGACAAAACTAAGAAGAAAAACTCGCAAAATTGTGGATTTCCAGGTACTCCAAATTTGGTAAACTTTTGGAATAACATTCAGTACAGCCATCCTTTTCTTTCAGTTCTTATTGAATGCTATCTATCAACTAATGGATTCAACAATTTCGAGCGATACGTTTTTACCAAAATTCCCTGATGGCCTATAGACTGGCGTTACTTAAAGGTTGTCTAAACAAGCCCCGATAATCAAAACTATGTGTTCTTAAATTGTCAATATTTTTATCATCATTTTTATTGCGTGAGTGTTGAGTTAATTTCGAGCACCGATTATGTGGTCACCGTTCAAGCATGATGTTGTAAATGTTAATTATGTATGTGTCATCACCAATGTTGGGATCTATCTACACCCTGACGTTCACTGCACCTTTTGAATATCGTTTATATAAGCAAATGTACTTTATACCACTGTTTAATAGGGGCCACTCGAGTGTCAGAAACACTTAATCAGGATATTGTTATTTATATATCATTTGCAGGAGTTTATGAATTGCTATTTCTAAATTTGTTAGGTGTCTTTATCAGTTTTCAATTGAGGTTTGCACATCTAACGCTGGAATTCGTCGGTACATTTCTTCTATTCTGTATTCGGTAGATTCACTTACTAACTGAATATGTCTGTTAGTCTTAGAATATGTCTATGGATTACAATTTTATCAAGTGGATATGTTTCATCAGAAGATCAGCCAGAAGATCTTAAATTATTTGCATGTCGTTTCTTCGACGGGATGTTTAACGGGGACTGTTCAGAGGCAAGAGAAGCCAGGGAATCGCGTCTAGCTAATCAGGCAGAATTGACCAAAGCTACAACTCCTAAAGCCACTTCATTGACAGAAATTATAATGTCAGTAACCTCAACCCCAGAAACAACTACAATAGTAGAAACTCCAACCCGAGAAGCAACTACAATGGCAGAAACTCCAACCCGAGAAGCCACTACAATGGCAGAAACTCTAACCCCAGAAACAACTACAATAGCAGAAACCCCAACCCCAGAAACAACTACAATAGCAGAAACCCCAACCCCAGAAACAACTACAATAGCAGAAACTACAACACCAGAAACAACTACAATGACAGAAACTACAACCCCAGAAGCAACTACAATAGCAGAAACTACAACCCCAGAAGCAACTACAATAGCAGAAACTACAACCCAAGAAACAACTACAATGGTAGAAACTACAACCCCAGAAACATCTACAGGTATGTAGCTTATATATCACACACTTTTAATATTCACAGGCTAGGTATTTCAATAACAACAGACGTATATCCAGTACTGAGAGAGATATGGGTTTAACGTCCACTGGACACCAACTAGGTCATTTTAAGACGAACACATGGTTCAATTTTATTTCAATAATTCGCTTGTGCGTAAGGGTCTTTAGTAGTGGGAGGTAACCGGAGGAAAACCAGAAGGTATATCCAGGACTGAATGCTAATGGGAGAGAATTGACCACTTTAATTATAATAAATTAAAGACCAGATTCGTGCAAGTTTACGCCGCTACTTTTCACACTATAAACCTCCAAACGAGGTTAAAAAAATACCTCGTTCCAAAAAAAGGCAAATTAAAAAACCTTGTTTTGGAACTCCAGACAACGAGGCATTTGTTTTACCTCTTTTGGACAGAAATGCCGAACGAGGCATTCTGAGGTTTATGGTGTCAATGATCATAATAACAATATCGTTTTTTGTCGTTAATTACGGGCGCCCGTGATATTAGCGCAATGTTATGGGAGATCACGTAGATACTCTTAGTAAATTATGCTATTTTAGTACCAGAAATAATAGGTAAAATACATAAATTTGTAACTATGGGATACGCTCAAATTTTTGGAAGAGATGGATAAGGAACAAACTAAAAACAAAAACGATTTTTTATACAATCAGGGGTCATAATCCAGAAAGTTATTGTCTGAAATGCGCTAATATCAAAGGGGGCTGAGCTTGTAGGAACATAAAGATATGTTTTCTTAAAAATTTCATCAAAATTGGATGAAAATTGCTACCTCTAGAGGGTCCATAACTTATGAATTACATACTTATATACAATTTACATACATAGAGCGGCTATTTCGTCGGGCAGTTCCATTTCGATTTTCTCGAAATACTAACTCAACTTTCAATATGGTGGGATGCTGATATATATATATATCTAAACTTTTTTTTTAAAATCAGGGTTACACTACACTATTCGCATAAAAGCGTCGGTTAGGCAAATTTTGGTCCGATGTTCATTAAATTCGAACTGAACCTTCATTACAGTGTAACGGTCAATTAATCAGACCTGTTTTTTACAAATCGGGTAATAATTATGACCTCCGGAAGGGCCACAATAAAAAAAAACCGCTACTTTTGGTACAAGCAGGGTCCATAATTCACGACGTCTCCATCCGAATATCAAGAGGAACCACGATCTTTGGGTTATATACATGCATTTCATGTTTGATCAAAACCGGATCAAAATTGTGACCTTTAGAGTGTCCACACACTAAAACGCGATTTTTTGTACAATCAGGGTCATAATTCATGAAGTTTCGGTGCAATATGCGCGAATATTAAAAGTAACCAAAATCTCTGGTTAATAAACGGCTATTTTTCGCATAATAAGGGGCCATAATTAAGAAAGTTATGATTCAATATGCGTAAATATCAACAGGGACCTAGATATTTGGGTTATAAAAAGGCGTTCATCAAAATCGGATTACAATTGTGACCTCGACAGTGTCCACAACCTTGATGTACCACTTTGTCAGGCAGTTTTGGTCCGATTTTCACGAAATTCGAGCTCAACCTTCATTACTGCCTAACGGTGGTATAATAACACGTCTGTTTAAATCGGGTGAAAATTGTGACCACCAGAGGAACCTACGGAAACGTAATAGGGCCACATATTTTTGTTCTCATTCTATTTTTAATTTTTCAAGATACTAATTTGAATTTTCAAGTTAGTAAGTTACTAACGTGGCCCTATTACGCTTCCGTAGGAACCACAGGCTGAAAAGGGCCTTTTTTTAATATAATCAGCTAATTGTTCCTCTTGTATTCCACCAACCTTGGTTTAATTCTGATTCCCATAGAAACGTACATGACGTTATGATACCGGAAGTTGAACCCATGTTTCTCATTTCCCATAGAAACGTACATAATGTTATGATACCGAAAGTTGAACCCATTTTCTGATACGCTGATCCGCTAATTTGACGTTCTTGGTTTTAGTCTGCCAAGGCCCATAATTAAATCTTGCACTGCTTTTAGGACTAACAAGTAATTACTACCCTTAAAATTTATTTTTTCACATCTCTTCCCGGCGTATCATTTACAAATATAATCATAAAAGGTGTTTGTAACAGCACACCTCGTTACGCAGACAGCCAAACCATAATGAACAGAGGTGTGATGCTATGCGCAATATTCTGGGATTAAGTCGCAAGTTTCTTACTGGGCTACATGTATACCGAAATAAAACAACAAATCCATCATACAAGTTTGAGTTCAATGAATTATCTTTATATCATCATTTCAGTAGTTGGTTGACAGACAATTCTTAAGATATGTATGGTGACACGTTGATAATCAAATATACACATACACACACGTGAAAACTGAAATAACAAAATATTAACAGAATTACTAAACGGTACTAATTGATAGAGATAATAATAATAGCACAACGTACAAACAACGTAATGTTGTTAGCTAGGAAACGGCGTTTGACAGTGCCTGCATGACAGCTAATAGGGCCGACAATATACAAGATTTTAAACAACTAAAACGCAACTGTACATACCAAATAAGTGTACTGAAATATACTTAGTTATGTGATGGACATATTAATGTACAATTAATACCAAAAATATATGTTTATAACACAATACCTTTTTGACTTCACCCCTTTCCGCAACGCACGAATTTGGCTGTCATGCTTGATCCCAGACGAAAGACCACGATTTACAGGAGTAATCAATGAAGTACACATACAAATTCGAACTAAATACTTATAATCATAATTTGATTAACTTAATAATTACGTACGTATTTAATACTAACTCTAAGGAAAAGAATATACTAATAAACATATCTTTACTTCGGATATAAAATATAATTAATACATCATAGAATGTAAACAATTGATGCTCCTAATAGCTATCTCTCTAGGAAACCAAACGGTCTATACTTTCATTCAGTCAATCGCAACACTTCGGAAATACAACAATTGTTACATGGCTCCTCAAAATTAGTATGCTAATTTTCAACCAAAAAAAACTTAATATAACCTTAACTATAACTATTCAATATTCTAACGAACTTAATAATAATAATAAAGAGAGTTCTAATATCAATAAGACAGTTCAGTTGGCTCCTTGGCGGGGATTTCCCTGGTCTTCAACTCCAAGAAGTAAAACTAATTTCTAAATACACAGGCGGCATTACACATTTTCCATCAGAATTCAAATACTTATTACCGATGTAAAGCTTTACTTTACGCACATGATTGTCCGCATCGGGATATGTTTCGACAACACGACACACCGACAATTGGTTTCGCGGAAGACTATCATATATCAGAAGAACAATGTCACCTTTACAAATTTCACGTTTGGATTCATTCCATTTGGAGCGCACTTGTTGATTTTGTAGAAATTCGCGTTTCCACCGTGTCCAAAACTCGTTGGCCATATACTGCACACGACGCCATCGCTTTTTAGAATAAACATCTTCCCTTTGCAATTCTCCAGGCGGTGGTAAAATAATCTTAGTCTTCATAGTCAACAAATGATTAGGTGTCAAAGGTGCTAAAGATGTGACATCGTTAAGAGTATCTACAGTCAAGGGATGACTGTTCACTATTGCCGCAGCTTCATACATAAAATTACGTAGAGATTCATCATCTAACTGTGTTCCAGACTGCATCATAAGCGTTGAGAGAACAGCTCGCACTGACCTTATTTGACGTTCCCAGACTCCGCCCATATGACTCGCAGCAGGAATGTTCATTTTAAAAACAAAGTCACAACCATTTTCTAACAAATATTGTCTAACATGATCATGATTAATCTTGTGAATAAGCTCAGATAACTTTCGCTTCGCTTCAACAAAATTGGTGCCGTTATCAGAGCGTAACTAACGTACAGGGCCACGAATCGCAATAAATCGACGCAAACTGTTAATAAATCAGTCTGTTGACAAGGTATTCGCAATTTCTACGTGAACGGCTCGACTAGTCATACAAGTGTATAGTACACCATAACGTTTTCGTTCGCTTCTTCCTTCCTTAATAGTCCATGGTCCAAAACAATCAACAGCGCAATATGTGAAGGGAGGCGCAGGCTCTAATCGATCTTCAGGAAGTTCTGACATTTTCTGTTCTTGTATTCTTCCTCGCAATTTACGACAGATGACGCAATGATAGATGTAACTTGAAACAACCGAACAACATCCCAATATCTAAAATCCACTGGAGCGTATCTCATTAGTTGTGAGACCTTTACCTTGATGCTTTACAGTTTCATGGAAATGACGAACGATCAAATTAGTTAAATGGTGCTTCTTTGGGAATATTATTGGGTTCTTTTCTGCAGGATCCAAATTAGACAATCTAAGACGTCCACCAACTCGAATTACACCATTATGATCAAGATATGGATCTAACTTATATAACGATGATGACTTCATTAATTTTCTCTTCGCATTATTATCATCAGTCGCGTTCTGTAATTTCTTCAAAATTTGGATTTCTTGGCTGAAAACTTGTGATTGAAGAAGTTTAATGATTAATGTCTCAGCATGTTGTAATTCATCTACAGTTAAAGGTGTGTAACCCGATTTCGACCTCGCATAATTAACTTGTATCTTCTTTCTTAATCGCAAACAAAGGGCAACAGCTCTTTTAACTCGAAACCATGATGAAATAATATGGTTAAAACGTGATAAGTCGAATTCTACAGGTTTTGTTAACTGTGTAGCAAATACTTGAACCTTTCTTACTTCTGGGTCATCCTTGGAGATTAAGGATTCTTCGTTGAAATCGCACGTTACAGGTAGTTCAAGATTCCACAAAAAATCAGGTCCGGTAAACCATTTCGACTGATTAACCAATTCGTCAACTTCTAATCCTCGAGAAGCTGCATCCGCAGGATTATCAGCACTACGTACAAAATTCCACTGAGCAGGTGATGATGCCTCTCGGATTTGTTGAACTCGATTAGCAACAAAAGTTTGAAAACGTCTGGCATCATTACTTATGTACCCTAACACAACCTTACTATCGGTCGAATAAATTTCATCTATATAGTCGAGTTCACTCTTCAAATGCAAACAGACTTTAACCGAAACAAGTGCAGCAACAAGTTGTAAACGTGGTATAGTTATAGGTTTGAGTGGCGTTACTCGTGATTTCCCAGCAACTAGTGAGCAATATACGTTTTGTTGGTTATCAACTAATCGCAAGTATGTACACTGTCCATATCCGTAGGTACTTGCATCAGAAAAGTAATGTAACTCTCGAGTTGTTACTTCACCAAAGTTTTGTGGTTTAAAACATCTCTGAATTTTCACTGACGAAAGATGCACAAGATTATCTCGCCAACGTTCCCAGCGTGACCGCATATCTTCAGGAATACTAGTGTCCCAATCAATACGACTTCTACAAAGTTCTTGAAGTATCTGTTTGCCTAATAGTAAAAAGGGCGCAATAAAACCTAATGGATCATATATAGAACATACTGTAGAAAGTATTCCACGTCTAGTCAATGGCTTGTCATTTAAAGTTATGTGAAACTGAAAACAGTCTGACTCAATACACCATTGTATACCTAATACACGTTCCATCGGAAGTTCATCATGGAATAAATCGAGATCTCGTATCTCCTTAGCTCGGTCTTCTGGATCTATTGAATTAACAACAGTTTTAGAATTTGATATAAACTTATGTAATCGGAGTCCGCATTTAGCTAATAAGTTTCTACTTCCGTCTATTAAATTCATTGCTTCTCTTTCAGTAGGAAGAGACTTTAAACCATCATCTACGTAGAAATCTCGTTTCAAAAAATCTGTTACTTCAGAGCCGAATTCTTCTTCGTTATCAATAGCAGCCTGTTTTAAACCAAAGTTTGCGCAACCAGGTGATGACCCAGCACCAAATAAATGTACTGTCATCCTGAAGTCAGTAGGTTCTTCTTCATCATTGATCCACCAAAGAAATCGTAAATAATTGCGATGTTCTGTATTTACACGAAACTGATAGAACATCTGTTCTATGTCGCAAATCACAGCAATTGATTCTTTTCTAAATCTACAGAGTACACCAGTTAGTGTGTTAGTGAGGTCTGGGCCTTTAAGAAGGTGGTCGTTTATTGACTGTTCTTTAAATCTGGCATTACAATCAAATACTACGCGTATTTTGTTGGACTTCTTCGGGTGGTAAACGGCATGGTGAGGTATATACCATACTCTACCGATATCTTGATGAAGTTCATCCGCAGGAACTTTTTCAGCATATCCTTTGCTTATAATGTCTGACATAAACTGATGATAGTCATGTCGATAGTTTTCATCCTTCTTAAATTTATTACGCAACGGTAATAGTCTTTGTAACGCATGAGCTCGATTGTTAGGAAGTGTGGGATCCCTATCTCTAAGTGGCAAGGGCATCTCATAGTGTTTATCAGACGTTAAATGTATGCTTTCTGACATTCTATTCAAGAACTGTTTATCTTCCCGTGAATATGTTTGATTACTGCAAGAATGGAGATCACTAAAGTCAGTTTCTAAAATCTTCAGAATATCAGAAGGGTTTACAACTTCTTTAACTTGAGTTTTAAATGAAATAAACGCATGTCGTGTTTGAATGTTTCTATCTGAGACTTCTCTAATCGAATGAAGTGGTTGAACATTACTCTCATCTTTATGACTACAAAATGTAAACTCATCGCAATTAAGTTCATTATTCATGTCGGGATCAACATTACCGATAATTCCCCATCCAAGATCTGTCTTCTGACCAAAGGGTTCATTCAATACAGGGGGGATAATTTCACGAGGTAATAACGCACGGGAACAATTATAACCAATAAGCAAACCAATCTCGCAAGAGTTCAGTGACATTAATTCGTTCGCAATAGATTCAAGGTGAGGCCACCTACGAGCTATTTCAGGTGTAGGGATGTGAGAACGATTAGCAGGTATTTCGTTGCTTGTATACACAGTAGACAATGGAATTCTAATGTCACAGTTATGTCCTCTGACAATTAAACCAGTCATTTTACGACTATCTACTCGCATATCTTTCGCAGACATTGTTGATAATGATAACTGTAAGTGGGGCCCATCGATACCTAACCGATCGCAAGTCATATCTAAAATGAAACTACAGTCTGACTGAGTATCTAAAAGTGCATATACAAGACATTCTAATTCTGGATTTGACATATGGGAAATCCATACAGGAAGAATCATCGTACAACGACTTGATTTATCGCTAATGTCCAATTTACAATTATGACTCGTAGTTGCAGGCCTTTCTGATTTATCAGGTCTTTCATGCACATCACCGTGTAAAGCTGTTGGATGATACATGTTACATATATCGCACGTTTTTCTTCTTCGACAAAACTTGTAATAATGTCCAGGATTTAAGCAACTAAAACATAATTTGTTGATTCTTAAAAGGTCTTTTCTATCATCAATACATTTCTTCAGAAAAACAGAACATCTATCCAGCATGTGAGGATCTTTACAGAAGAAACAAACAGGTTGCCTTGGCGCATTTTCATATACTTTCGACCTTGAGGGTATATAGTTTTCTGACGAATTTGTTGCAAATGAACCAACATTTCCAGGAGGTCTCCTAAAATGTGACTTATCTGATGACCAGTTTGATTTATTATTATATCTTAACGAATCTGGTTGATTCAACTCCTTTCCAGGTTGCTGTATAGACGTTACAGGATCGCAAGCAATGTTTGATTCTTTATCAATAAATTTCGCAAATTCTATAAATGGAGGGAATGTCATTCTCTCAGTTCTCCAGTCATAAACAATACGTGCCCATCGTGATACTAAAAAATCAGGAAGTTTCTTAAGTAATTTCTTATTTTCCCTATCATCGTTCAAAACACATAAACTTCTAGTAGTCCGCATTGCCACTTCACATTGCCGCAAAAAATCAGAAAATTTCCGCAAACCTATTCCATCTCTATAATGAATCTTGGGCCAAGCATCAAGTTTATAGCGAAACGCATTGGCAATGACAAAAGAATTACCAAATCTATCATCAAGAAGTTTCTTGGCTTCATCGTAGGCATCTTCTGTAGACAAAAGGAAATAATTTTCAACGCACTCTCTCGCAGATCCACTTAAATAACGCTTAAGATAATACATTCGTTCTGAAACAGGAATGTCTTTCTGGTCTATCAAAGTTTGAAACGCGCTTTTCCTACTTGGGTATTTTAACGGGTCGCCTGAGAATGTACCAGGCTCAGGAGGAGGTAAACGACTAAAACTTGCATGTTCCGCAAAAACTTGTGCTACTCTGACTAACGGATCATCTTCATTAGTTGACCTTGTAGGAATGTTATAATCAAGCTTTGTTGACATTACAGGATTCGGTTGTTGACTTGAATTAACTGTTGTACAGGTTTCTTGAGATCGCAACGCATTAGGGCTAACTTGAGGTGTTGAGGGGGTATAGTGAGGGTGAGACGCACAATGACTAAGTTCAACATTACAGGATGACGCAAACGCAGAATTATTAACTCCTGTATCATAAACTCTCGCAAACGCAAAGTTATTATCTTCATTACAAGTTACATGTGAACGATTATTCTTGTCAGTATCATTATCTAACGCAGACGCACGGTTTGTAAGTTCAATATCACTGTAGGTCGTACGCACAATGTCAGGTTGAGCTTCGCATACAGGTGTTGACGCAAAATTAGTAGGTCTGTTATCGCAGTTTATCGCAGTGGTAGTTACAGGTTGACTAGATGAGTTATTCGATTTGACCGGTTCAGGCTCAGAATTGTGCAGAGTGTTCACATAATCTTGAATGTATTCAGTTTTATCCGCTGGCGCAGACAATGCAGAGTCAATATCACGACTTGTTCTATTATCCTCTTGTTCTATTTTCGTAATAGCATTTAACTTGGCTTCAGCAATTTCAATATCTCTTATTGTTTCTAAACGGTTTAATTCTGACTGTTTTTGAGAAAGTACATCAATAAATTTCAACTTTGACTTTAACGCAGCAGCCTCCGCAGCAAGATCTTTCTTTGAATAACGCGAGGAACTTGACGCAAAACTTCTTGTCTTATACGAAGAACTTGACCTTGATTGGCTGTGTGATCCTCTACTTGAATGACTGGACTCCATCGCAAAAATCTTTTCTGTACCGCAATATACGCAAATTAGGAGAAACAGCAACAAGTTTACACACAGGGCTAGATTCAAAGAGTTCGCAAAATAATTAGGCTTATACATTGGCCTACGCACGCAAAAATTCTACAATGAAATGTTCGCACAAAATATATCATCACTCGCAAAGACGTGAATAAAAGTTTTCACTGTAACAGCACACCTCGTTACGCAGACAGCCAAACCATAATGAACAGAGGTGTGATGCTATGCGCAATATTCTGGGATTAAGTCGCAAGTTTCCTACTGGGCTACATGTATACCGAAATAAAACAACAAATCCATCATACAACTACTACTACTACCTGATGTTTTAACGTCCGCTTCCACAGAAGTGATATCGCAGACAAGACATAGGAGAGCCGAGGCTTCTTCCTGTTTTTAGAATATGATTTTGCAATCTTTCCATTTGCGGCCTTGAACCATGGAATAGGTTTAGTGAGAAGTTCTTCCCTTTATTTAATAAAACACATATTGTTTGGTAGTTGATCTGTAGGGACAGCATTTATGCAGACATATATGTGTCTCGTCTCTGGATTGGTAGAAGTCATCTTTTGAGGTATAGTGTTTAGGTGCCAGGCCCGTCTTATCGTGGCCTCCCCTTACTCCACTTATCCCACTTTGTAGGTTTGGTGTTTTTCTAGTGGATTAGTGTTTAGATGCCGAGCCCGTCTTACCGTGGCCCTCCCTTACTCCACTAGCCCGCTACTTTGGTGTATATCCCCTATGTAGTTTAGTGTTTAGATGCCGAGCTCGTCTTATCGTAGCCCCCTCTTACTTCATTATTCTACTTAAGCAGGGTAAGCTTACTCTTCCGGACACCTGTTACCACTGTTTGTCGTGTATTTTGTACACGGGGAGCAGTCCATTTGCTGATTACACTATTTTGCCTATAACGTTTTTTTAGGACTTCGAATTCTGTTTAATGGTTTGGATTGTTCGTACTTGGTTTTATTTTATTTTTCCCATCCCTAAACCGGGTAAAGATCATACGAATCCTACCAACTATCGTCCGATCGCTTTAACTAGCTGTATTTGCAAAACCATGGAGAGATTGATCAATCGAAGGCTTGTTTGGTACCTCGAGTCCAACAACCTCATTACAGACCTCCAATGTGGATTTCGGTCCCAAAGGAGCACTCTTGATCATCTCGTCAGATTTGAAACGTTCGTCAGGGACGCTTTCATCCAGAAGCAACATTTAGTTGCTATATTTTTCGATCTGGAGAAAGCATATGATACTACGTGGAAACACGGTATCATGCGCGACCTCCATAACCTCGGCCTACGAGGTCGCTTACCTATCTTCATTAAAAATTTCCTCGAAGATAGGTCATTTAAGGTACGACTGGGATCAATATTCTCTGACCCATTTCCTCAGGAAATGGGAGTTCCTCAGGGAAGTATTTTATCTCCAACATTATTTGCAATAAAAATTAATACTATCCCAGCGTGCCTTAAACCAGGTACAAACGGCGCTCTTTATGTTGATGACTTTCAGATGTGCTATGGTTCTACAGACATGCGGATAATCGAACGTAAGTTGCAGCTTTGTTTGAATTCACTTCAACAATGGGCAACCGAAAATGGATTTCGTTTTTCGAAATCCAAGACTGTCTGCATGCATTTCTGTCAGAAACGAGGTTTACATCCAGATCCAGAACTCTTCTTGGATGGCAATCGCCTACCAGTCGTGGATGAAACCAAATTTCTGGGGCTGATATTTGATAAGAAATTATCATTTATCCCCCACATTAAAAACCTTAAAAAGAAGTGTCTGAAAGCCCTCAACAAATTGAGAGTCTTATCAAATACTGACTGGGGAGCAGACCGTAAGGTCTTGCTCAGATTATATCGAGCTTTAATAAGATCAAAACTCGATTATGGGTGTATTGTGTATGGGTCTGCCCGCGAGTCTTATCTCAAAGAGCTCGACACCATACACAATCAGGGACTTAGAATCAGTTTAGGAGCATTTCGTACATCTCCAGTGGAAAGTTTATACGTCGAGGCGCATGAGCCCTCACTGCACAACAGACGTGATAAACTGGCCCTGCAGTATGCTACGAAAATTGCATCACTTCCCAATCATATTTCATTTAACACCATATTTAGACCTCTTCATGAGCATTTGTATCTGGTAAAGACGAATGTTGTTCCATCATTTGGTATTCGCATACAACCCCTTTTGTCTGAGGCTGGTATCAGCCTTGACAGTATTGCGAATACCCCGGTCTTTAAGACTCCGCCGTGGGTTATATCTCCTCCAAAGATCGATTTCGATCTTACTCAACATAAAAAGAGAGATACTAGCTCTACGGTGTTCCAATCTCTGTTTAGAGAGTTAAGGTCTAAGTATGGTGATTATGCTCCTATTTACACAGATGGTTCTAAAGGTGGTGATCGGGTAGCTTCAGCTACTGTGACGCCATCTGAGACTATTTCTGTGTGTCTTCCACCTGCTGCTTCAATATTTACAGCTGAGCTTCAGGCCATTCTCCAAGCCCTGGAGTTCATTAAATCCTCTTCATATTTAAAGTATATCATCTTTACTGATTCTCTGTCCTCGCTTCAAGCAATTAATAGTAAACACCTTGAACACCCATTAGTGGCAGATGTTTATCGTCTGCTACTATCTTATGAGCTCAGCAGTAAAGACGTTGTCTTTTGCTGGCTCCCCAGTCACGTTGATATAAGGGGGAATGATCAAGCAGATTTTGCTGCCAAAGCTGCTCTAGATCTTCCCCAATCACACTTTTTAATACCATTTAAAGATTTTAAAGCTTCCATAAATAGTTTCATTTATGGCCGTTGGCAACGGTCGTGGGATCTTGCAGACACTAACAAACTTCATCACATTAAGCCGCTCTTAGGAGATTGGCAAAACTCCTACAGAACCAACAGGAGGGATGAAGTTGTTTTGTGTCGTTCTCGCTTAGGTCATACTTTTTTAACACATATTTTCATCTTAAAGCGAGAGCCTCAACCAGAATGTCAACATTGTCATGTTTCTTTGACAGTTAAGCACATTCTGATTGAGTGCAAGTTTCTTAAGGACATCAGGTTTAAATATTATCGTTGCCAATCATTAAATCAATTATTTGCCCAACCGGGTCTATATTGCAAAGTACTAGACTTTTTAAAAGAGACAAATTTTTATCGCCAGTTTTAATTGTAAATAGATAATTCACTTTATTTTTTCACTTTTAACTATTTATGTACATGAAGTTGACTTTTATTTTTAATTATTTAATATACTGTGATATTTGTTTTTATTTGTGTACATAAATACCTTATGTGATATCATTTAATTTGTCTCATAATATTCACCATGTTTGGCGCAATATGGCCCGGTTGGAGCTGATGTGCCATAAAACTCTATTTCATTCATTCATTTATTTTATTTACTTAATCCAACGGTGTTCATTAAATCGTGGATTAGTTCGAAGATTTGCAGCTTCAGATCGGGTCTTGGAAAGAGTAGGTTCTTAGTGTTGAGCGGTATGTTGTTGGTCTCCATCATCTCCACTAGTTCCGTTCTCTCTTCCTTGAATACCTCGCAGTCTACCAGGACATGGTTGGTGGTACATTCTTCTCCGCACTCACAGACGATGACTTGGTGTTTGTAGTCTCGCAGCCGCTCTTTCACCCTTAGTTTCGATATAAGTTTGCATATATCTCTTCTAGGGTGATTGATAGCTGTCTTCGTGTAGATCTTGTCATCCAGCCGGAATCTGTATGTGTCAAGTTCAACGAGCTTTAATTCCCAGAGTGAATTGACCTGTCTTTTTACCATACTGTAGATTTCCGTGGTGCTGTATTCTATGGTGCGGAGTGGTGCTGTGTCCCCGAGACCTTCATTTGCGAGTCGATCTGCTTCCTCGTTTCCTCTAATGTTCACATGTGATGGAATCCACACGAGCTTTAATTTGCTCCCCTTCTCTAGGACCCTCTGGTACAGCTGCATGATTTCCAAAATAACTTCTGGTCTTGAGTCCATCATACAAGTTTGAGTTCAATGAATTATCTTTATATCATCATTTCAGTAGTTGGTTGACAGACAATTCTTAAGATATGTATGGTGACACGTTGAATAATCAAATATACACATACACACACGTGAAAACTGAAATAACAAAATATTAACAGATTTACTAAACGGTACTAATTGATAGAGATAATAATAATAGCACAACGTACAAACAACGTAATGTTGTTAGCTAGGAAACGGCGTTTGACAGTGCCTGCATGACAGCTAATAGGGCCGACAATATACAAGATTTTAAACAACTAAAACGCAACTGTACATACCAAATAAGTGTACTGAAATATACTTAGTTATGTGATGGACATATTAATGTACAATTAATACCAAAAATATATGTTTATAACACAATACCTTTTTGACTTCACCCCTTTCCGCAACGCACGAATTTGGCTGCCATGCTTGATCCCAGACGAAAGACCACGATTTACAGGAGTAATCAATGAAGTACACATACAAATTCGAACTAAATACTTATAATCATAATTTGATTAACTTAATAATTACGTACGTATTTAATACTAACTCTAAGGAAAAAGAATATACTAATAAACATATCTTTACTTCGGATATAAAATATAATTAATACATCATAGAATGTAAACAATTGATGCTCCCAATAGCTATCTCTCTAGGAAACCAAACGGTCTATACTTTTATTCAGTCAATCGCAACACTTCGGTAATACGACAATTGTTACAGTATTTGTATCATTTAGAAATTCCCTTTCATATTATATTTTCTCAGATGCAACGGAGTTGTAAAGTAAATTAAGCTAACACCCCCTTTGTTATGAAAACGAGAACAAATGGCTAACATCTGCAGTTAATAACCAAGCTTCAATACTGTAGTATAAATGTGTTCACTAGTTCGTTCCGCTCCGTTTCCATTCGCCCTATCGGTGCAGAAAAGTAGAAGGTTAAATCCCATTTTATACCAGTACGTTTCGCCCGGCTTACTTTAGTTTCTTATATTATTTCTTATTTGTATGGATAATTTGAATATTGACAAAGCGGGGTTATACTAACAGGAAAGAACTACAACTTAAAGGGACAATAACACTCTTGCTGGCTTGGCAGCGCTAGAAAATAAATAACAGTCTTATTCTTAGTACTAGATCTTTATGTGTCTTACCTGTTGTGTAAATTATCCATTACATCATATTTTACTTGTTCAGAGGGTTCGAAAATATTTTAAAATCCAAGTCACATTTGAAAAGGTTTACGTTAACCTTTTCAAATCATGTAGTTGAATTTTTCCAATTTTTTAAATTAGGTGCGTTAAGATGAAATTTGTATCATCAATTAATTTGAATACATGTATTGTAAAATAATACAATTTGTTGACCAGAATAAAGATTGGGACATATTATTCAATTACAACAAGAGTGTTATTGGGGCTTTAAATGGAGGGCCTGCATCGGATAAACTACAATGGACTCTATCACATCGAACCTCTGGTTACTCTGTTTTATTTCCGTATTACTTCAGTCAAAAACATCACTGGGTTATCTGTACTCTTAATATTCCGAAATAAGACATCAATCAGTCGTCCCTTCACAGGATTTCCATTAAATCAACACTATATAATCCGGCCTTCAGTCTGTGGGTGTGAAGCAAGCAATCAATTATCGGTGAGATTAAAACTCGATGAGTGTGAATTCAACAAAGATTAACAGGCAATCAATTGTCAGCGCGTTTAAAACTCGCTACCGTACGTCGGTCTTTGTTGATTACCGGTACTTCGATAATTTTATAATCTCTTGTGAGACAGTTGTGAAAAATACTCAAGAAAATCCACAGATGTAAACAATTAGGCATGTGGCGTGAATTGGGGCATACATATTTTGGGCCAAAGGACGGCGCTTGAACATATAACAGCAGTAAACCTATGCCAAATATGTATGCTTACTATAAAGTCCGATGAGCGTGTTGAACCAACAATATCACTTTCTTTAAGCGTTTTGCGACTTTCGAAGACATCGAACTTGCTCAACACACCCATGTTTTCGCTCGTATAAACTGCTGTTAAGACAAAGCCGCGCATTGCGTGGTTGTCTTCGGAATTTCGACCCCAGAGACAAGTTTATGTCTGGCAAGACACGACGGCCGTACGTCGGCAATGTATTTTGAATGTCACGTGATGTATCCGGCCGTTAGTCGCCTCACAAATATCCAAGCTGGTGGCTCAATACTCTCGTTTCTTGAGACATTTCACTTATTTAGCTGAATCACTCACATTGTGCGCTACAATATAGTGTGTGTGACTGATAGCGTGAGTGTTTGACAGTTTAAGCGTTGGTGTGGGTGCGTGACAGCGACCACGTGGGTGTGGATGTGTGTGTGTGACTTTGGTATCTTTGTGCAGAGGTTTATTCAAATCTTTGTTTGTACATAATTACTTTTGCTAAAATGTCCTTTAACATCTCTAAAATGTGTATGTATCTAGTTAGTAAAATTTACTAAAATGTACTTCAATTAAATATAATATTTCATAATCTTTTCAATCTGAATTTACTGTGATTGTGAACTTGTTGATCTCACAGCAAAATATACGTGCAATTTGTCCGAATCAATGTAAAAAAAAAAAATTTCTTAAAACTATTTAAACATCACCATTAGGGTTGCAAAGGGTGGGAAACTTTTCAGGAAACCTTTCCGGGAATTTTCAGTGTTGGGGATTTTCAAATCTATTTTTAGAACTGAAAAATACTAAAATTATAATTATTTACTGGAATTTCCCTTTTACTTTCATCTATATAAACTATTAAAACTTATTTAACTATGTTAGGTGTGTTCCAAATGGTAAAACTAGAGAGATACATTTATGTAGTATATAAGACATATCAGATAATATGTTTAGTTATTAAAATATAACTGTCACTTGCAACTCATTAATAGCGACACAGGTTTCAACCATTGACACCAAATTGAAAATTCTCAAAAATTTCCGGGAAATTTACCCTGTTTGAAAACTCCCGGGAATTTTGCAATCATAATCACCATGACATACCAGTGCACTTAATTCATCCTTAAACTACCTCACTGGTGGAATCTTGACACGGTGCTGAAGTCAAAGTTATATTTTTGGACATCCACTAGGCGTTTTATTCGCGTGTGGCATAAAGATCTACTACATAAACTAACTACGCTAGATCATGGGCCAAGAGGGAAGATGTTATTTCTGATACTCTTTCTGATTGGACTAAGTCTATAAGTCGTTTACTGAAACGTAGAATATACATGCAACGTTTGTCAGTTGACACTAAGCCTAAGTCGATTTTCAATGATGTTAGCATTGTTGAAAATCTCAAGGCCTTGCATGACAAGTATGTCATTGTTCCGGCTGACAAAGCGTCCAATAACATAGTTTTTATATGTAAACGATATTATTATGACTGTCTGTTCAACGAACTTAATTTCGGGAAACCAATTGACAGTGCTACTTATAAACGTTCTACTCTTAGTAAGGATGAAATTATATCCAATCACAGATCTGTACTCACTTCATTTGGTACTCCATGTGGAGATACCTATACAGATTTGCCCTTGTTATATTGGATACCTAAACTACATAAAAATCCCTACAAGCAACGTTTTATAGCAGGTTCATCCCGTTGTTCCACAAAACCACTTTCTAAAGTATTGACATCTATACTTACAGCTGTTAAAGAGGGTATTCAAAAATACTGTGACAAAATATACTCTCGTAGTGGTATAAATCAAATGTGGATATTAAAAAATTCCAAAGAATTACTTGATGGTTTGCAAACTAGATCCCTTGCTTCAGTCTCATCTATTCAAACGTTTGACTTTTCTACTTTGTACACTAAAATTCCCCATAGTAAATTAAACTCCCGGTTGAAAGACATTATTCACAGTGTTTTTTCGTCTAAATCGGGAACAGCTAGATATCAATATTTAGTTGTTAATTACAAATCCACATATTTCGTTAAGAATCACAGTGATTCCAAAAACAAATTCACCACCATCAAAATAATTCAGATGTTGGATTTTTTAATTGATAACATCTTTGTTGAATTTGGAGGGGAAATATATCAGCAAGTGGTGGGTACCCCCATGGGCACCAACTGTGCACCTTTGCTTGCTGATTTATTTCTCTATTCGTACGAAGCCGATTACATACAAGCGCTCGTAAAAACAAATAAACGATTGGTCAGACATTTTAATTTCACTTATCGATATATCGATGACGTTTTATCACTGAATAATTCTAAATTTAGTGATTATGTCGATTTCATATATCCTGATGAGCTCGAAATCAAAAACACCACTGACAGTGACAATTACGCTTCCTACTTGGATCTGCGTCTCGAATTTGACAATTGCCATAAACTGAGTGTTAAATTGTATGATAAACGTGATGACTTTGACTTTCCGATTGTTAACTTTCCATTTATTAGTAGTAACATTCCAATATCGCCAGCTTATGGAGTGTTTGTGTCTCAGCTAATACGTTACGCGAGAGCTTGTTCTGATTTTTTAATTAGATCGAGGCATTTGTCGTCTAAACTTCAACTACAAGGATACGTGCGCACTAAACTTATAAAAACCTTTAAAAAGTTTTATGGCCGTCACATTGACTTGATTAGTAAATATAATGTATCTCTCTCAGCTGTTATTCTAGATATATTTAATTGACACGTTTACTATTACTATCTCCCTAATTATGTTACTACATCGTTAAGACAGTTCATCACGTGCATTTTGCATACCGATAGTTCCTTGGCCAAACATGCTATTATATTGAGATTTCGTCCAATAGGTTGGATGCAGCTATGGCGGGTGTGGCGCCAGGCAGGGTAAGCTTACTCTTCCGGACACCTGTTACCACTGTTTGTCGTGTATTTTCTACACGGGGAGCAGTCCATTTGCTGATTACACTATTTTGCCTAATAACGTTTTTATGACTTCGAATTCTGTCTAATGGTTTGGATTGTTCGTACTTGGTTTTATTTTATTGTCATAAAGTGGTAAATTCATTTCACCCAGTCACACCTGTATCTCCAGGAGTTCCCCAGGACTCTTGCATGGAACCCCTCCTTTTCTTGATCTATATCAATAATATTCATAATAGCATTCATTTACTGTAAACTAGTGTATTTATATACTATAATATGTACATAATATAATATTCATATAATATAATAATTTGTAATATTTAATTAATAATATTTTACAGCTGGGGTATGTAATCAAACAGTGTGTGGAGCAGATTATGGAACGTGTATGATATACCCATGCTATACAAATGGTAAATTAATATTGAATGTCCAGGGGCCTATTTCACGAAATTTTAACTAAGATAAGATCCCAATTTTAGTAATTTGATTGGATAATATTAGATTGATTTTAGTGCTTAGCCAATCAAAATTGAAGTATCTACTAAAATTGGATTTTATCTTAAGTTAAAATTTCGTGAAACAGGGCCCAGGGTGTAAACGATCGAAATCACATTTTGTCTTTTCGCTTTATACATTATTATACATACATTTCTATAGCGCTACTTCCACAACAGTGTTCAAAAGCGCATTTAATGCAAAACAGACTTGTTAGGACGAGAACAACGAGTGAGTTTTAGTACAACTTTGAAATGATGTTTAACACGAACCAAAATTACCAATACAACTGACTTCAACTTTTAAGGCACATTAAGGTTAAATAAAGGTCCAATAGGCCATTTCAGTGTGACTCCGATTGTTTTCATCAGAGACTGATTGTTCTACAGAAAGCTTATACAATTTGCTACCACATGGTGCTATTAACTGGGGTTCGTAGAAAAGATGATTTAGATCGTCCTTCCCCCGGGCTCTTTAATTGTTATTCTGGTGTCTTCTTCGTCGTATGAAACAGTAGAATAGGTCAGACATATTTACAAAATAATTTATTTTAAACGTGAAATTGTATTGACAAATCGTCATTGTGACAATATATACTTTCGAAAACATTAGCACAGTTTTAAAGTTGTACTTTATATCTACAGACGATGATAAAAGAATCTACTCTTAGGTAAACATATATCAAAATATGAAATTTTAAAAACAATACTATTTCGATTTTAAGTAGCACTTTCACCAACTGGAGGTCATCAGGTATTTAATAATGAGATAAATCCCAAATGCGTGTCGCCATGATGTTGTCATTAATGCGTTCATAATAATATCAAGTATAGATATCTTCAATCTGATTAAAACACAGATCCTATTTCGTACCCATAGTTAAGAAGTTCAATTTAATCGTCTAACTACACTAGGATACGGGAGAGTTGTTATATTATACGCGTTCTTATTGATGTGAGGAATTGGCCAATGAAACCGTCTGTTACGGCGACTTCTCGGCGTTCTCCGCGCAGAACTGTGGGTAAACCCCCACAGACGTCAACATTGATTGATTATACAATATCTGACATCATAGGTCAAAAGTCGCTCGTTTGACCCCTGACATGAACACCCACTATAACTTGTCATTTTCTATACAACTGTAAATAATTTACAGAGGGATAATAAATAATATAGAAATTACGAATAGGAATATCCCAAATTTTACCTTTCCACGTCCATCAAAATGCTTTCCTAATCATTTTGTTGTTAGGATTGAAAAAGTGGGGGCTGTGTATGTTAATCCTCATCGAGACTTGTGATTTTACTTTTACAGGCAATTGGTTGATTTGCTTAAATGATTTGCATTGTTATTAAAAATAAAATATATTTATTCCCCTTAGATATGAGTTCAATTTTGACACATATCGGTCCCCAACGTCCTAGCTGTGTGCAACATCGCTTTTTCTAGCTTGTGGATTCTCTGGAGGTCACACGCTCACAATATATATTGATTGTAAATACCATTCAAATGCATATCCATTACACAACCTCATACCTATAGTGCATCATTGACGTATCTATATTACATACAGGTACATCAGTGACATACATACAGTGACATACATATAGTACACACAATGTACATTAGTGACATATCTATAGTACACAAATGAACATTATAATGACACACCTGCAGTTCGTTTGTCTATAATTCCAATAGTATTATAGATTTTAGTTTTGATAACCAGTATAAAGGAATAATTTATCATGTTTTCATTTATAAAAATTGTAAACATGTACTGTCATTACAATATTTACATGTTTGTTGTCTTTCAGGGTCTGATTGTGCTGGTATTAACTGTGAAATGGATACATATTGTTACAAGGATAAGTGTCAAACAGAAAGTAGGTGTCGACTATAATGTCTTTTCTATTCAGTGTAAATAAAATGAAATGGGGTTTAACGTCCTACTGGTCTGCTCCTTAACTGGGCTAATGAATACTGGCATATGCCATAAAGTGTGCTACGAAGGGAATTTTGCCCGGGTAGCGGGGCTAGGCCTACTATTATATCGAATTCCAACTGCCAAAGTTTTTTTTTACGTGCACGCCAATGTGAAAACAACGTTGACATCTAAATCATTACAAACGAACCGTGATGAAATCAAGAAATAAAAACGATATTTTTTGGATTATTTAGTGATTTACCCGGATGTAGGATTCTGTATCGGGGGATGTATACTATGATGTCCAAAATCTTATCAATTTGACTACCTTTTGATCTTGATCTAATTGTGCAACATTTAGCTAGAGGGCTTGAATCGCATCGTGAAACTTGCCTTTGAAACGATCTTCTACTTTATGACACAACACTATTCACAAAGGGATAAAAACAGATCTTCGGAATCAGGGACCGTCGAATTACTACTGGGATAACTACCATTTTTAAGTATTTTTGTTCTCCCTTCCCGCGAGAATATATGTCTTAAAATTTCATCTCAAAATGGTAATTGTCTGACAAAACAACATTTACTTCTTACAGATGATATTTATAATTCTATCTCCTGTAACATCGATTTCTATTGTAGTCGAGCGTACAAAGGTATGTGAGATTTGTTTACCAGAAATTACAAAAAAAAACCAGTATAACTCGACGCACTTTTGATTTTATATGTATTAATCTACGGTTAACAGAGCAGTGTTTATATGTTTATAATATTTGCGCAAGCAATTGAAGGGATTAATAAATAACTCCTTTATATATCTGGACTAGAATACCATATTGTACTCGCTGAAATGAAATGTTCTGCTCTGAACAGGGCTAATGAAGACGGGCATACGCCATGCAATGTGCTATGAGGGGAATTTTGCACGGTCAGCGACATCACGGCGTACTCTTATATCGAATTCCAACTTCAAGGGATGTTTTTCTTGTACACCATTGTGGACACGGGCCTCGGGGTTTTGTCCCATCCAAACGGGTAGACAGCTGTCCTTGTCAGTCCCTCCGTCTTGCATCACTGCCATTGACAAGGGGGAGGCACAATCTGTCTAATATCATACTTGTCTATATTACAGGCGAACCATGTGGATCGGGATACTGTAGAGATAAAGTAGCAAGGTGTGTTAATGGCGTGTGTAGAGGTTAGTAAAATATGCAAGTTTTAATAGTTGGGTATTTTTTTTTTAAAAAAAATATGAACAGTGTTTCATTGAAAGTTTACAGTGGTTGTGGGTTTGCGTGAGAGAGAGAGAGAGACAGACAGACAGGCAGAGAGAGGTAGGGAGAGAGAGAGATGCCACAAACTTTGTAATCCATTTCAGTACTAAGACATGGTTCAATTTTATTTCAATAATTCGCTCCGACCTCTAGCTGAGTGACCGGTCACCTCTGGCTTGCGGCTGTGGTTTCGATCCCTGGTGTGAGCGTATGTGGCATGGAGATAGGGGCGCCTTGTTACAACCCCTATTGTAATAACAACCCCTATTGTAATAAATGTAATAATTGTAATAAAATTTCAATTAACCCCTATTGTAATATTAACCCCTATTGTAATAAATGTAATAATTCTAATAAAATTTCAGTCAACCACTATCGTCATATCAACCCCTATTGTAATAAATGTATTTTACCATACAAAATCTAAAGTCTATGGAGTTTGATAACCGTTTGAATATCAATATATAGGAGTAATCGTATGCTTTTATACTGCATAGGGTATTTCAAAACAGCACAACCGAAAACGACATTAAAAGCCGTTAACGAGATTGGAGAAATTATTGAAAAGGAATGTAACCCGCTATTGTTATCAATTATATTTAAATGAACGTAAAGCATGTTCTCTGAAAAACATGTCGTTTAAGGATTTTGAACATCTTTTCCGTGTGCATATCAGAAAAAAATAATCCTCCTGATAGCATTTTCTAAATCCTTAAACACATTTATTACAATAGGGGTTGATATTACAACAGGGGTTACATTGCATAACCCATATTGTAATAAAATTTCAGTCAACCCCTATTGTAATAATTGTAATAAATTTGTTTTGCCATACCAATAAAATCGACACCTAACGTTAAAAGTGTATGAATTTGGATCACCATTTCCATAAGGTTTGTTCTCTAAAATATTTGTCGTCTCATTATTTTATCTGATATGCAGACGGAGTTCAAAATCCCAAGAAGACAGAATTTTCAGGGAACATACTTGGCGTTAAATTAGATATCATTGGTTACGACATAGGTTGATATTCCATTTAATAATCCTCCAAATAGCCTTGGGACATGTTTTGGATGGTTTTGTTTCATAATAATGTATTCTATACAGTATAAGGGTATATCTGTACTCTTATTTCGAGACTAACATATTTTTAAATTTTAGTTCAATAATTCGCTTGCGCATAGGGGTCTTTAGCAGTGGGAGGAAACTGGAGAACACCCACGAGGTTGGACGGGCGACCCCACTCCTTGTCACGTACAAACTGGGATTCAAAACCACGCCAGTTGACCCATTTACAGCACGCACGTACTCACCATTCGGCAATCCACCCCACCCCACCCCATCCATACGGAAATGGTGATCAAAATCCAAAGACTTTTAAAGTTAGGTGTCGATTTTATTGGCGGGGCAAACACATTTATTACAATTATTACAATAGGGGTTGACAGAAATTTTATTACAATAGGGGTTATAACGCGTAATCCCTATTGTAATATCAACCCCTATTGCAATAAATGGGTCTAACTGTAGAGGAGAAATTTAAAATTGCGACCAGGAGGATTATTTTATCAATAGGGGTTGACATTCTATTTAACTAATTCTTCAAACGGCTTTCTAAAGCATGTTTTTGGTTGTGTTGTCGATTTTATTGGTATGGAAAAATTATTACAATAAGGGTTGACAGAAACCCCTATTGTAATATCAACCCCTATTGTAATAAATTTGTCTTGGTGTAGATAAGGATTTTAAAAATGCTAACAGGAGGATTATTTTATCTGATACGCACACGGAAAAGATGTTCAAAATCCTCAGAGGACAAGTTTTTCAGAGAACACCCTTTTACCTTTATTTAAATATCATTGATTGCAATACGGTTTGACATTCCAGACGGTTTCAAAACATGTTTTCGATGGTGTTTTTACATGTACTGTATCAAGACATACTATTATGTTATATATTGATACGGAAATGGTGATCAAAATCCATACACATTTTAAGTTAGGTGTCGATTTTATAGGCATGGCAAAATACATTTATTACAATAGGGGTTGACAGAACTTTTATTACAATATCGGTTGTATCGTGTAACCCCTATTGTAATATCAACCCCTATTGTAATAAAGGAGAATATTAAAAAATACAATCATATGGATTAATCATATGGATTATTTTATCTGATTTGCATACGGAACAGGTATTCAAAATCCCCAGGCTACCAATCTTTCCGGGAACATACTTGGCGTTTCATTATATATCATTGGTTACAATACAGGTTGATATGCCATTTGAATAATTCTCCAAACGGCCTTGAGACATGCTTTTGGTGGCTTTGTATCATAATATTCTCTTCAGTATAAGCGCATACCTTAACTCTTAAATATTGATATGGACATGGCGATCAAAATCCATACACTTTTAAAGTTTTGTGTCAATTTTTGTGGTATGGCAAAACACATTTATTACAATTATTACAATAGGGGTTGACAAAAATTTTATTACAATAGGGGTTATACCATGTAACCCCTATCGTAATATCAACCCCTATTGTAATAAATGAGTATAAGAGGTGAATTTAAAAAATGGCATCATGGGGGATTATTTTATCTTATATGCACATGGAAAAGATGTTCAAAATCCTTAGACGACAGATATTTCAGAGAACATACTTTAAGTTTATTCAAATATCATTGATAACAATAGGGGTTGACATTCCGTTTTAATAATTTTTCCAAACGGCTTTAAAACATGTTTTTTATGGTGTTGTCGATTTTATTGGTATGGCAAAACACATTTATTACAATTATTACAATAGGGGTTGATAGGAAGTTTATTACAATAGGGGTTATACCGTTAACCCCTATTGAAATATCGACCCCTATTGTAATACGCGTGTCTAAATGTAGAGAAAGACTTTAAAATTGCTATCAGGAGGATAAGATGTTAAATTCGTCAGAAGACAGACTTTTCACAGAACAAACATTACGTTATTTAAAATCTGACTGATTACAATATTAGTTGACAATCCATTTCAATAATTTCTCGAAACTCGGTAACGGCTGTCATCTGATTATTTTTTCTGATATGCAGACGGAGAGGATGTTCAAAATCCCAAGAAGACAGGGTTTTCAGGGAACATACTTGGTTACAACATAGGTTGCTATTCCATTTTAATAATTCTCAAAACAGACCCGAGATAATATGTTTTTGGTGGTTTTGTTTCATAATATTCTATACAGTATACGGGCATACCTGTACTCTTATTTCGGGACTTACATATTATTTAATTTTATTTCAATAATTCGCTTGCGCAAAGGGGTCTTTAGCAGTGGGAGGAAACCGGAGGACCCAGAGAAAACCCACGAGGTTGGACGGGCGACCGCACTCCTTGTCAAGTACAACCGGGGATTCGAAACCACGCTAGTTGACTCCATTACAGGCTCTATGATACAGCGCGCACATGCTAAGCACCCCCCCCCCATCCATGCGGAAATGGTGATCAAAATCCATAGACTGTTAAAGTTAGGTGTCGATATTATTGGCATGGCAAAACACACTTATGACAATTACAATAGGGGTTGCCAGAAATTTTATTACAATAGGGGATATAACGCGTAACCCCTATTGTAATGTCAACCCCTATTGTAATAAATGAGTCTATCTGTAGAGGAGAAATTTAAAAATGCGATCAGGAGGATTATTTTATTTTATCAATAGGGGTTGACATTCTATTTAACTAATTCTCCAAACGGCTTTCTAAAACATGTTTTTGGTTGTCGATTTTATTGGTATGGAAAAACACATTTATTACAATAGGAGTTGATATAACTATAGGGGTTACACGATATAACCCCTATT
Organism: Patella depressa; assembly: GCA_948474765.1. Classification (NCBI taxonomy): domain Eukaryota; kingdom Metazoa; phylum Mollusca; class Gastropoda; family Patellidae; genus Patella; species Patella depressa. The sequence goes on from OX419718.1 coordinate 1,310,807, forward strand.
GTAATAAAAGTTCTGTCAACCCCTATTGTAATAATTGTAATAAATGTATTTGCCGTGCCTATAAAATCGACACCTAACTTAAAATGTGTATGGATTTTGATCACTATTTCCTTATCAATATAAGGAAATAGTAGATAGATACAGTATACGTAACAACACCATCGAAAAATGTTTTGAAACCGTCGGGAATGTCAAACCCTATTGCAATCAATGAAATTTAAATAAACGTAAAGTATGTTCTCTGAAATATCTGTCGTCTATGGATTTTGAACTTCTTTTTGCCTGTCAGATAAAATAATCCTCCTGATCGCCTTTTTAAATTTCTTCTCTACAATTAGACTCATTTATTACAATAGGTGTTACGCGTTATAACCCCTATTGTAAGAAAATTTCTGTCAACCCCTATTGTAATAATTGTAATAAATGTATTTTGACAGGCCAATAAAATCGACACCTAACTTTAAAAGTCTATGGATTTTGATCACCATTTTCGTATGGATATGTTGGTGGGGGTGGATGGTCGAATGGTTAGCACGTGCGCGCTGTATCATAGAGCCTGTAATTGGGTTAACTGGCGCGGTTTCAAATCCCCGGTTGTACATGACAAGGAGTGGGGTCGCCCGTCCAACCTCGTGTGTTTTCTCTGGCTTTTCCAGCCATTTATTACAATTATTAAAATAGGGGTTGACTGAAATTTTATTATAATAGGGGTTATACCATGTAACCCCTGTTGTAATATCGACCCGTATTGTAATAATAGTGATTGATATTCCTTTTTAATAATTTCTCCAAACTCGTTAACGGCTTTTAATGATGTTTTCGGTTGTGTTGTTTTGAAATATATACCATATGCAGTATTAACGCATACGATTACTCCTATACTTGAGATGTCGATTTTTTTTTTTTGTATGGTAAAATACATTAATTACATTTATTACAATAGGGGTTGATATTACAATAGTGGTTGATTGAAATTTTGTTACAATTATTACATTTATTACAATAGGGGTTGATATTACAATAGGGGTTAATTGAACTTTTATTACAATTACTACATTTATTACAATAGGGGTTGATATTACAATAGGGGTTGTAACAGGGCCTTCTCAACCTTGTGGGTTTCCTCCGGTCACTCCGGTTTCCTCCCACTGCTAAAGACCCTTACGCACAAGCGAATTATGTTAGTCCCGAAATGACCTAGTTTGTGTCGAGTTGACGTTAAACCCAATTTCTCTCTTCTCTCTCGCTTACACGTAGGATTCTTTAGCTGTGGGTGGAAACCGGTGGACCCGGATAAAACCCACGCAGTTTGATAGACGACCCTACCCCTTGTGATACTGTGAAATCGAAACCACGCCAGTTGTTTTAATGACAAGCCCTATGATACAGCGCGCACGTCCTTACCATTTCGCCCCCCCCCATTTGCCATTACTTTTTTACTTTGCATCGTAAACATATATTCCTATAACAATCTGATTAAACACAGATCCTATTTCATTTCGTTTTACTTGTCTTCACTACACTAGGATCTGGAAAATGTGATGATGGGAGGGGTGAGCCAATGAAACGGTCTGTAACGGCGAGTTCTTGGCCTTTTGGTGCACGGAATTGTGGGTAAACCACTAGAAATGTCAGCACTGATTGATTAATCAATGTCTACTCTGACGTCATAGTGTCAAAATAAATAAATAGATCAGTAGTTAAATCAGATTGATTCCTACATCATTGTCATTACTTGACAACCATAGTTTAGATGATTTTTTGATAATTTGTTAAGGACAGTTTCTACAAACTACAGAACTCAATGACCATTGTTCTTATTTAGTGATTTACATGCAGTTAAGAATTTACTCAAAATTGTTCACCTATTTTTTTCTAAAATATAGCCCTTTATAAAAATGTTTGTTGTTTTAATGTATCAAGTACTATCACCCAGTCCCTTTAAAAACCTATCATTACTCGATATGTGCCTAGGAACTGGTTGATCAGGCCTCACTCAACAACGGCCTCGCTTCATAGGCTCTATCACCGTAAATGAACACACTTTAACCCTATTTTCGTGTTTCTGGATCAAAGATATTTCTCTAAACAGTGACAACTGTTGTATTATTTAGGAATAATGAGTGAGACCTTCTCCCCGGATGGATGTAGATAATTAATGAAACATTTGAGTCGAGGAAAATGTATTTTGTAATAAAATAGTTACCGTTTAATTTTCTTTTAGTTATGCTCGGTAACCTGGCAGTCGGGTGTTCGATCCCTGCATTGGCCGCAAAAATCCACCCAGATTTTCCGGCGTGGTTGTCTTATGTCATTGATGCGGGATGTAGGGCCTGAAATACTGGCAGTGTCGCGAGGGGGGCTTCGTCCCCTCAAGCCAGGGCTTCACTCCAAGGTTGCTCCCCCATTCATTGCCTTCACATAGAACTCCACAACCCTGACGACGTTGGCGTTACTGCTTTAACAACCTGTATCCCCTGGTTTTCCGACTTCTTTACATGGTATACAGGTCACAATTTTATGGAATACAATTACTGCTTATTACTGAGCGACGTTTCGTTTCATCGAGGCTGGAATACAATTACTGCTTATTACTGAGCGACTTTTCGACTAGGTTTCTCTAGTCGTTAGCTTGATAACGACTAGAGAAACCTAGTCGAAAAATCGCTCAGTAATAAGCAGTAATTGTATTCCATAAAATTGTGACCTGTATACTCTATTTCAATTACTAAATGCCATTGAAACAGTTCTTTACATGGGGCGGAAAACTGAGGTCCCGTGTACACATTGGCGTACACGTAAAAGATCTCTTGGCAGCTGCCCGGGAAAAATTTCTCTCCTAGCACACTATATAGCGTATGTCCGTCTTTCATTAGCCCAGGTTAGGTGCAGAAGAGTAGGACGTTAAACCCCCTTTCATTTCATTTCTTTACAAGGAATGAATGGGGTGTCCAATTCCAAATCTCTTAGTATATACATGTATCAGTCATTTCTTTATTTTGTAGAACGCTAGTTTTCTAACATTCTTTCATTTGACTAGGGATAATTAGGCCTCATCAATAAGTTTTGGGGTAATGTGGTTTCCGAAGAAGTGCTTTCGGTCGACCTTTATTATAAACTTACTGGTGTTCATCATTATCTTGATTTCCCACTCTGTCGCCCTTCACATGCAAAACGAAATATTCCATGTTTCCTGGCTTCGAATACTAAAAGACTAACTGAACAATAGTACTACCTCAGGTATGCCATCAAAGTTAAAGTTGTAAGATGTACATAAAGGCCCGGGACTGTACAGCGCAGTGGACGCTTACGGCTAGCCCCCGTATCCATTCACTCTTTTTGATTTTTTTTGTTTGTGGTCTCTGATGAGTATGATGTCTTGTCCATATATTTGTTTTTGTGCAAAATTGTGTGCGGTGCAGCCCGGTAACACTACAGATAATAGACGATCAGACTAGTTGGTAGATCTTTATTGAGAACATAGAATAGACATAGATCGGAAGGAGCTCTATTCAAGTCTGACTTACTGTCAGTTAATTCTGGCTTTATAAAGCATACAGTCATTAAGAATAATGAAATATGACAGATTAACTTATTTGGAATTGAGATTATAGTTTCTATAACTGCACCGCATCTTTCCTATAAAGTCGCGAAGTTCTGCTGAGTGTTAAACACATAGAACATGTGTAGATTATAAATAACATATGAATAAATAAGATATTTAATGAGATCGTGCGTTTTGTCAAAACCGATCATTCGTGTGTTGCCCGTAAATAACATATTGAACACATTAGCAGAAGTTGTATATAGTTGAAAACGTCCAATATAATATAATGTCAAATGTAGCAAAGTTCTATGTATAAATTACTTTGTCACAGCCCTCCCCCTTTATTTACTATTAGGTGGGAAAAGGGGTACATTTAAAGTGTCAGTCAAATTACTTTATTATGTGCAAAGTTATAAGTGTTTGAAGTTTTGACAAAATGTAGAGAAGATTGTTCGATTATCTGTTTTATCCTTAAACTCTTAAATGGTCACGATTAAACGATTTATTAAAAACAAGACCATAATCAACTTTCTACGGCCATTTAAAAGTTTGACTAAAAATGGGAAAGCGAGGGTAAGTCGCGAATATACATTGGTTACCACTATGCACACATCTTGTCAAAACTACAAACAGTCATAATTTGGCCCAGAATAAAGTAATTTGACTGAAATCCTCAATATTATCTTTATTTATCATTTATTTTTTTAAATTCTTATAGCAAGGATGACCAACTCTTAATTACACTCTAAACTAATGTATTTTAATAGTAAACAATTCCTATAAAATATGACGTCAGAAATAGACCTGCTATGAAATCCTTGACCTGCTATAGGCAGATATGGCTCTTGCACATTGCTTCTATAACATCCAGAATTACCAGAAGTTGATAATACTATAACCGTGCTGATTATAGTAGTTCTATGTTAGAATTTAAATCTAGAATATTTCATTAAATACTTTGATTTTAAAAAGGAAAATCTTCAAATTGAATTCTGTAAACGTGTGAACTCTAACATTGTGTGTGTTACGTATTTTCTAATGACATGTTGATTTATTATAATCCATTATTGTTTATAAAACTGCCAAAGTGTTGATTTCTGGTGGTTGTAGCTTATTCCAACACTAACGACGAAAACTCAGATAACTAGCTAAAATTGTACTTTTAATTATATACAAGCTTAGGATTAAAATAATTATATAATAATAATTGATAAGATGTTAAATTGCATACAGGAAACAGATGTTTAAATACAGAAGAAGATATGGACGTAGCAAGAACGCGGGTTAACTATAATTACGTAATATATATCGTTACATTAAGTTTAAACTCAAACAGTTAAAAGACTTGCAAGATTAGTGAGATATCAATTCGGACATTGGTCATTTACTATTTTACCTAAAATCATATAATAAAATATAGACAAAGATACACTAAACAAAACTGTTATAGATAGAAAGTAACTAACAACATGGCCTGTCTAGTGAACATGCCAATCCTATGATTAATCTATTAATTGTTTTATTTACCTTTGTTTCATTGCTTATTGTACATTACATCAATGCTTATTTATGTCAACACTTGATCTAGTCAAGCAATTAGAAGTAATTCCATATAAATATGTGATTGTACTTGATACGTTAGTCTTTTAGGTCTATCTGACTATTAGCATTAAGTACTAGTCGGTTATCCACGGCCATGTAAGTGTATGTAGATAATTCTAAGATTCCAGTATTACAGATTTGAAGAGCCATTCAAGATTCTTGTAATATCTCACGGACTTTACGGTCACAATACCTTGACCGTTATAAATGATCTCGGGTAGAATCATAAAGCTTATCCAACCTACATCTAGTCTCGGCTGTATGACAGTAAATGATATGTACCTTCGTCCATACATTTGAGATGCGGCTACCGGTTTACTTTAACAGGAAAACTTGACGTTATTACAAACAAACAAGACATCATGGGCGCAGCCATGTTTCATCCGGGACCTTTAAAGTAGTTCCAAGACACCATGGGCGCGTCCATGTTTCATCCGGGACATTTAAAGTAGTTCCAATTTGGCGGAATTCGTCATACGGCCGAGACTAGATGTAGGTTCCGGAATCTGTAGAGATTTGCCTAGTGATCGAGAGAGCGGAGACCGCTCTGCAAGACAGAACGAGGGCGTGTGAAATTGGATGCAGACGTGAATTAGGACGATGACCGTAATGACTACAATCTGTTTTGCTATATTATATTCCTGTGTGATGCATTGGTTGCTGGAATTATAAATATAAATTTTAATGTTTGCTCCTGTAAACCAACAGTTATCGTTATCAATGATCCTTGATTCGATGTTACAGGACTTTATTGTCTATGTGTTTGTTTTGTATTACAGGGGCGTGTGAAGGTAATGGCTGGTGCTCTGTGATTGAGATTTCTGGTACTTGTAATAGTGAAACAGGCCTATGCAAAAGTAAATATCTTAGTTATTGTTAGAGAGGTTTGGTAACTTTAAATTTACATTTACATTTAGACGGTTATACGTCATCAGTTTTTGTGGCGTATGACGTGAAGCGCACGTCATAAAAGTGTGACTGGAGAATAGCAGGCTCCATAACTGTGCGTTCACAACAATTAATCTCTAAATTGGGTTTTTCACAACCTAAATCCACACAGGTGACCTTCTCCCTCGTGTAGACAAAATGAGAAAAGGCCGAGACTAAACTTGAGACAATCGCACATGAGCAATGAAATACGTCACGCGGGTCAAAAATTTCAACTGGTATAAATAATGTACTTTACCACCATCACAATATAACACTTAATCACCCAATAACACGTTTGACAGTAGATATCGCTTATGTGATAAATTACATAATCTACTGCGATATCTCCTTGACTATATTTGATGGGTAATATTGTTATACCAAGAATGGTATGAATGCGGTAAGTATTTCAAAATTGAGTACATGCTTACCTCACTGGTCACACCTCCAACGGTTTGTTAACGACATGCTTAACTCACTGTTCAGGGGTGTTGGAGGGTCGAATGGTTAGCACGTGCACAGTGTACCATAAAGCCTGTTATTGAGCCGGTCCAACCTGATGAGTTTCCCAGGTCCCCCGATTTCCTCCCACTGCTAAATACCCCTACGCGCAAGCGAATTATTGAACTAAAATTAAACTACGTGCTAGTCCCAAAATGACCTAGTTTGTGTCGAGTGGAGGTTATACCCATTAATTGACCACCAGAACATTAAAAACAGTGAACTACATGAATAGTCATCTTATGTAACACGATAACATTGTGTTTTGATATTTACAGTTACTTGTACTACTTCGGATGATTGTAATGGTTACCCATGCGACAATGGTGAATGCTTGAGTAAGTGTTTTTTCTGCAACTCAACTATGTCTATGTCTTTGCTGTGACTAAATGTTATTTGTATTGGGTGTAATTATTCAATCTATTCAATAGCTTTTACATACAAAGGACCAGAGAGACGAGTATTAGCAAACACTTCGGATTTATCCATTTTCTAGTCAACTACAGGGATACTGGCACACTATACTTATTAAAACCTTTAAGAAGTTTCAAGGCCGTCATTTTGACTTGATTGGTATTTATAACGTCATGTTCTTCTCGGCTATTATTCAAGATATATTTAATTGACGCGTATATTATATCCCTAATCGTTAACACTGTTCACCGGGTGCATTTCGCATACCGATATTCCATTGGCCGATCACGCTATTTTACTGAGATTTCGTCTTATAGTCTGGATGCAGCTATCGCGGGTGTGGTGCCAGGCAGGATAAGCTTACTCTTCCAGACACCTGTTACCAGTGTTTGTCGTGTATTCTGTACACGATGAACAGTCCATTTGCTGATTACACTATTTTGCCTATACCGTATTTTTGAGGACTTTGAATTTTTTCTAATAGTTTGGATTATTCGTTTTATTTTATTTTATTAGCAATACCAACAGACATCTATCTCTCGGCCCCCCTCTCCCTCTCTCATCCTTTAGCATTTCTAAACTTAAATTAATTTTATTTTCAGTTAACGTTCCAGCATGTGACGACGACCCGATATGCCTGTAAGAACATAAATATACCTTATTTTTTATTTTAACGTTTTATGACCTTTTTAAAACTAAGTTATCCGAGATGGTATAAGAAGATATAACACAATAATACGGATTTCAGTGTCGTCGTGGTTTTGTGACTTGTCCGTTGGATTGTCTTTCCGGTTTCTGTTTTATATTTTGTATGGAAGAAACAACTAGAACGCTACTTTCATCAGACAATCAGTTGAAGTCTATTTCTAAATATTTTTTTTCAATTTCAGTTACATCGGGTGACGAACAGACTGATGCGTAAGTTTTTCGTGTTTTATCTTTAAGTTTTTTAACGATATAAATGTAGTTATTAGAGTCCTAGTTGTTAGATCAAGCGAACTGGTTGACACTCCCTTACATTTTATACAAGATTTTTTTTTGTTTTATTTAAAGTTTTATAACGATATAAATGTAGTTATTAGAGTCCGAACACCGAAGTCTCATTTTTACATTGTCGTGCACGCAAACGGTTCCTTGGCTGTAGCAATTCGATATAAGGGTAGGTCGTTGTCCGGACAATATTTCAATAGTATGTATTATTTCAAGATGAAAATTACCCGGGATGTACCAAACGATTATGTAGTTATTTCGAGAAGCAACATTATTTACAATATACAAGTTCAAATAAAGAGATTGGCTTCGCATTAATTACACCCGTAAAATCCGCTTCAAAGGAGAGCCCAACTACAAAACTGGAAAGGCACAAAATGATATAATACGAGATTAAAGAAATGAAATGATGTTTAATGGCACCAGACATAATTATTATGGTCTTTGATTTGTAACGTGCCTTGATTTAAATCGTTTTACATTTTTTGAAGGCTTTATGAGAAATTAGGTTACATATACAATTAGTTTGATCCAACATTCCAGCCTAACCTCAACTTTAATATTTTCGAGAAGTCACAAAGCAAATGAATAACTATGCAACCCGCGATGACTTTCACATATTATGAACCGAGTTATTATTGTGTACGCCTTTTGCCTCAATATAAATTTCTATCACGTGACCGTTCAGGATAAAATTTGTATTTAGTTTTTATCAATACAAAAACGCAAACCATCGCGGCCAATTTGATAGTCAAGTCAGTTGGCCAAACAACTGTGGTCTTGGATCCCGTAATAATACAAGTTATATTCTACAACTTCGAAATAACTTCCTTATTCCAAGTAGGCCAAAACCACCCAAAGCCAAACCAACGCCCCCACCCTCTTCGACTATTCCAGATGACTGGCAATTCGAGACATGTGACTACGTTTTGGCCATTTTAATTTAAAAATTGAAGCCATGACATGCGATTTTCGTGTCGTAGTGTCACCTGAATAAATAGTAATGACTAAATATAACCCGCTTTACTACTGAAGATACCCCCCCCCCCCCGGCACACAGAGACTCACGTCATGTTCGTCGTATCATATCGCTTCGTTCATGGCCGGATGGTTAGCATGTGCGCGCTACACACAGAGACGCACGTCATGTTCGTCGTATCATATCGCTTCGTTTATGGCCGGATGGTTAGCACGTGCGCGCTGTATCATTAAGGGCTGTCATAGAGCCAACTGGCTTGGCTTCGATTCCAAGGTTGTACGTAACAGGGTAGTAGGGTAGCATGCCCAACCACCTGGATTTTCTCCGGGTCCAAGATAATTATTGAAATAAATTGAACCATGTGTTAGTCCCGTAATTACATAGCTTGTGTCGAGCGGACGTTAAACCCCATTTCTCTCCCGTTCATATAGATTACAGATTTTGCTACAAAATAGGAAAGGTAGGCCTGTCTCCTATCAGTGAACTATGTATTATTTCTCGACGTAATATAACTCTGTTCAATTAAGTGGGCCCACCCTGTTTAAAACTATAACACAATGTGATATTTGTTTTATTTTCAGCATCGTCATGGAAATATGAAACAGATCGCGAAATTAAACAGACTTTTCGTTTGTAATTACGTTGATGTTTGTTCTAATTTTTTTACTTGCCATCACGCTATCAACAACCTCAGTCATGTTGAAGCCGAATCCGGGGAGAACACTTGACACTTGACGTTAGGCCCATCGATTCCTGCGGAAGAGACCCGAGAGGCACCGAACCGAAGAATATGAGCCCGTTATCTCCAGTGTAAGGTTCCCTGTGTTTGTGTCCAGTGAAAGGCATACGAATTTTGATCCGTGCACCGCCCCACAGTTCACCGGTCTAAGTTCGCATATGTTTTCTCATCTTGTCCGCGGGTTGGTCTTATGGGTGTTTATGTGCGGCGCGGGATGCTCGATTATGAGATCAGAACGTTCCGACTTGACGGAATTGCAATCGTGTGATGCGGGTTACAGTCCCGTCACAGTATTGGAAGTCCCGACAACGGAGGTTGTGTGAATAGAATCGTGACGTAATCAAACACAATGAATATTTTTCAGCTGTCATGGTTGGGTGAGATATTTTCTCACTCCAGCGTGAAACAATGAAACGAATTTGCATTGTTCATCCCAGTACCACCCATTTCAGCATCTGGGGCAGATACGATTAGGTCTGATGATGGGGTTCACAATGCGATTGCTCATTCAATAGGTCTGCCTAAGTCTATCACATGTTGATTGAAATGGGGATGTTCGATAGGTTTCTATTGAAAAATGTTGTCATTAGCTAGGGGTAAAATTAAGTTCACCATTTCTCATCGTGCAATTTCAGAAAACTGTATCTTTTAATTGTATCACCAATACAATTTCCATATTAGTTTTAGTGTAGTTAAAATCCTCATTTGATGTTGGTTTAAATAAACAGTATAATTGGGAGTCATCCGCATATAAATATAAAAAACAAGCCTCATTTCTTTACGAATATGCAAAGAGGTGATACGCGGAGGCTACAAAGAATCGGGCCTGATACCTATCCCTGTGGAACTCCGTATTTCACTTCTAAAACGGCCCACATACGCTCAATATAATTGTCAATATTAATGTCAATTTTATTGAAGCAAATTTCGGTTTCCAAAACACGTTCAATTATATTGTCTCGATATTCATTCTGAGGAAAGCAGTCTCGTGGACGGAACTATTTGTACAGACGAAAACAAAACATAGCATTGGTAGAATATACTGATTCACATTTGACAATGCGATCTAGATAGAACATTGGGAAACAGACTGATATACAACATAAATGAAACATAGCATTGGTCGAATAGATTGACAATAAGCCGCGAATAGACTGATATCAGACGAATAGACTGATAGCACCACTGGACAAATAGACTACACTGGGTACCGAAACATCAACTTATTTAACAAGTTCAAATTTATGAAATGAAGCAGGCACAGGCTGGGTTGGTTGAAGATCACATAGGTTGTTTTTGCTGATAAACGAATTAAAAGATTCATTGGCTTATTGAACTGCATTTTCATGTAAAAGACATATTGTTTTTCCGAAATCAGCATCAATTTAAAGTTAATAGCTTTGTAGAGCTACTTTTATTAATTGAAACTGACTCCAATTCTACTTTTGTGGGATATTTTGGCTTCGATTATTAGATTATTTTTACCGAGTGCACGTTAACCCAAGTAATAATTTATTAACATGAACAAACGCAATTTCCAATTGATATGACTCGCATAGTATTTAAACAGCATTCTTAACTAAGAGATCTGGCCTCAAGTTCGCTAAGCATTCTCAAACTTAAGTTGAGAATTTACTCACCTTACAATCACCGTTTATTATTGATGTATTTGATACATAAAAACAACAAAATATTTTTAAAGGGCTATATTTTAATTAAAATAAGGCGAACAATTTTAAGTAAATTCTTACCCTAAGTCTGAGAATGTTTTGTGAACTCGGGGCCTGTACTTGTAACATGTAGTTATCTGAATAAAATATTTGTATGTAATTATATCAGAAGAGGTATAATAAGAATATAATTTAGATAAGTAATGTCTGGATGCGCCTGAATAATTAACACAATCATTTTAATTCAACAAATAAATAAATCATTTTCGCACAAAGAACGCGCAGGGCAGATTAGTGCAACACGATAGGGTGCCCCACCATAAATAAATATCTCCAAATAGCTCAACAATAACACACCAATATTATATATATCCAACAATTACACCCAGATATTTATATATATCCAAACCTTAAATCTGTTTCACAATTTATAATCACTAAAAAAAACGACCATGTTGTACTTAATAAGCTATAACCATTTAACCATACATAAATAATACTGAAAAATGGTTTGGAGTGTCGTCCATAACATCCTTACACTTTTGAGTAAAAGATGGGTTACGTGCACTTGTTTTGAAATTAGTCTCACTCAACTAGCCTCTCGACCATTCTCCGTCTGATTGACAAGCCTGGATAATCAAAACTACTTTTTTACGAAACATGACAGAAAGCTGGAAGAAGAAATTGAATTTAGAAATAACACACGGTGGGAGACTCAACAATTTAGAAATTGCACAAGGTTGGAGACTCAACAATTGTTTTACGAACCTTGTAAAAGTAAAATGAAACTACTGCTGGTATCATGTTCGTGCCCAACCCGAGTTATTCAGAGATATTATTTGTACTAAACCAAAATATGCCACTCCTAACGGCCTTGTTAATGATAAAGCAATTTGAAAAATAAAACGAGCGTAATTTCTAAAGATGCCTTAATAACCAAAAAGTTAAATATTATTGCTATTCAGAATAGTCAACAATGGATTTTTTACGACTATAGTAGTTGATAGTGTGTTGAACATTTCCGCATGCTATGGCTATTTATAGCCTCAACGAGAGTGCGAGACTGTCAGAAAACCGTAGTTAGTGCAGGCGCGGATCCAGAGGGGGGGTCCAGGGGGTCCGGACGCCCCCCCCCCTTGCTCAGACTTGAATTTTTATGCGATTTTTTGGCGATTTTTAGACCTGTAATTTTGGAATTTACCTTCCGGAAATACGTCAGAATGCACCAAATTGAATCTAATTTACCAAATTCCGTTAATTGGTTGAGCGCCTTTGGTTAAGCAATTATCAAACCTAGACCCCCCCCCCCCTGCAAAAAATCCTGGATCCGCGTCTGTAGTGATCCAACCGAAGCGCGCACAATCAACGAGAGTGCGAGACTGTCAGAAAACCGTAGTTAGTGATCCAACCGAAGCGAGCACAATCAACGTGTCAAGAAAAACGTTTCAGTAGGCACGTGGGGCACCCTAAACATGCGTAATACATGCCAAAATGGTAGTACTTATCTTTAATGTGCATTTAGTAAAAGCGATATGAGGATAGTAATATTTGCTCAAATAAATGCACTGTAAAAAAACGCCCGTGTTGACACAAGTTACGTATCTCTATCTAACAACAAAAACTTGTGTTAAAACATGACGAACTTGTGTCAAACATGACAGACTTGTGTTAAAACATGGCAGACTTGTGTTAAGACATGACAAACTGTTTCCGCAATTGGACGTGCTATATTTTCTCATTTTACATTCAGTATATCAATCACTTGCATATTCCGATGCTGAAACTCCGGTTATATCTGGCTGAATTCAACTGTAATGTTTTATAAATAACAAGATTTTTCAAAATATTATTTATTAATTAAATTATAACAATAACAAAAATTTTGCTAAGATATCAATACTAGCTACGGGCAGTTTATCATTAGATAAAGTACGATTAAAAAGAAATTGTAACTTTTAAAAGTATGTAAAAGCTAAATTGTCCAACATTTAATATCTGTTTTTTAAATTTTCAAATACATGTATAACTATAATAACTTTGACTTGTTTTTCTAATGTTGTTTATTCACAAAATGTGTATGTATGCTTGTGTATGTTAACTATACATATACTGTATAGTCTAGTCAACGGTATCCTCAATAATAACCATATGAATGTTTAACCTAGTAAAGTGATAGGTGTTGAATCCATTAAATCATCTGCTACGACAACCGCGGCTGTATTTCTTACAATGCATATTACAAGCTATAGTCAAAAATACACGGGGGAGTAAAGGCATTTGAAAATATATTATTGGTGTGAGTTTAATGTTTCAAAGAATAAAAGTATTGACGAGACATTCTATTTCAGTGCATATATATTTTTGTAAAGAAAGACAGAACACCATCAAATTTCACTATCTGGATACCCACAACTTGTAGGTCGTATATTTATAGCAATTCTCTTTTCTCCCCCTTTTGCATACCCATTTTTGGGTTTAATATGGACGAAGAGGGTTTGAATTAAACATTTTCCGCAAGGTTTTGGTAAATAATCAGGAGTTATAGGCGAAAAGATAACACAAAATTTGGTTGATCAACCTCATGCAAAGTTTAGTGCAACGATATGACTATTTGTTCCTCTGTCGAAAACTCGGGGGAAAAGAAACTAGAATTTAGATTTAAGTCAATGAATAAGTTAATGGTGGCTTGGGACTATGAAGTGGAGTTATCTCCCTTTTAGACGTGACCCCGAACTCATGAGGTTGCAGTGACTGTGTATAATTTCATGTAGGTTCAACCCAATACCCCACAACTAGCAATAGTTTTTTTTTGTTGTTTTTGTTTTCTTTTGTTATCTTTTTGTGTATGATAAAGTAACTAAGTACCCATTGTTGAAAACGGAGTAATACGCAAAAAAAAAAAAAATCACGAGAAACGCCGACAATATATGTGATTGTTTCTGTTTCTTTAAGCTGACACCGTCTCTTTGATCTGGGTCAAAACGTTTAAGTGGTGATGATCTTGAAATTGGTGCACTATAAGGAAGACTGGCACAAATGCAAGTTCCCCATACAGCGGCATTAAATCTAATTTTGTGTTGTTGATCTATTGTCTCTTTGTTTACGTCAGGTGGGGTATGTGAAATTTAACCTAATTGATTTGATACCAATATACTATACTATAATTAGATCATTACCGTACATGTATCTTATCAACGCCTCTTTTCAAATTTGGTCATATATAGATAAAATAAATAATTTATAAATAATGAATGACTTCATTCAATTCTCGTACGTTGTATCAAAATATCAATAAATAAGTTTATATAAAGATTTTAACACATGAGACATTGCAAATTGGCTCTTTGATTTGATAAACCATTGGTTAGTGTGAAGAATCGTGAAAACCCCGAGCCAGCGAAATATTGACGTCACTCGTAGCTCGATTTATAAACCAACAAATTGTGTTTACTGCTGGGGTCCGCAGGGGTGTCTGGATTGATACTGGCACCTGATATAAACATGTTGATGACAGACATGTAACAGGATAACGCCAAGAGTATCCTGACAGCAGGCCAGGTCAAACCACCATCCTGTACCTTGGCCACTTTTTCATACGAAATAGCACACATGTGACCCTTAGTGGCTTATAAGTCGGAATGCGCAAATTCTAAAATGAATAATATGCAGACAATACAACTGTAAATATTTATCTTGGTGGAAACTGAGATCTTCAGAAAAATGAGTCTATAAATATTATATCTATCGACCCAAAACATATTAAAACATTTTTATTTGGTTGGTTAGTAGACTGTGGCTACATTCTAGGCCAGGGCAGATGTGGCGATCACATCGAATACTGATCTAGCTGGAAAAATTTCATGATATTCAAATTGAATTGAAATAGTAAAGTTCTGTACAGAACAGACAAAATTTTATTAGTATAAACTGAAAACATATAATATTATTGGTACTAAAAAGGCAGTAAAACAGCATTCAAATATCTATGTGATCACTAATAGATAAAGACTCCCTATAAAAATCGAAAATAAAATATAGAGTTGCAATGGAAGACATAAAGGTTTGGGAAAACATAACAGGGGCCTGTTTTAGTAATATAGTAGTCAGGGGGAATTTGATCAGGTCCCGAGCCCAATGGGTTGAACAGGGTGAAAAACATCAAAATATTTTTGCAAACTAGAATCGCGAAACTATTACAGTAAATTAGTAACTTACCTGGAAGATGATGAAGGTAACATAATTAATGATCGGAATTCTATCCTTAAAAACCCCAAACAATTCTATGAATCTCTATATGCTAAAAAATAAAATAAAGGTTACTCTGAAATGGAATTTTTCGAGAAAGTAAAAAACTTTGATTTTCAAAAACTTTCAGATGAAGAATCAATCAAAATTGAAGGGGTCATAACCTATGAAAAAGTCCTAAACTGCCTAAAAAATGAAAAATAATCGCAGTCCAGGCTCATCAGGTTTCCCAGCCGATATTATGAAATTTTTCTGGTATGATCTTGGATACTTTATCATTGGATCTATTAATTATGGTTACCACAAAGGGGAACTATCAATTGTCCAAAAACTTGGTATCATCACATGTATTCTTAAACCAAATAAACCAAAAAAGTTTTTAAAAAACTGGCGCCCTCTTACCCTTCTAAATACAACATACAAACTTGCTGCTGGATGCATTGCAAACAGAATTAAACTCTACCTAAATGACATCATTAGCCATGAACAGACAGGATTTGTGAAGGGAAGATATCGGCGAAAATACCAGACTAGTTTATGATATAATCAATCATACAAACCAACAAAATATTCCAGGAATGTTAATTCTAATCGATTTTGAAAAAGTTTTTGATTCCATTTCTTGGGAATTTATCCAAAAAGCACTCACCGTATTTAATTTCAAAACCTCTATCAAAAATTGGGTCAAAACCTTATATAACCAGTCTGTATCAAGAGTTATACAAAATGGCTTCTTGTCAGAACCAATCACACTAGGTCGAGGATGTAGACAAGGCGATCCACTGTCTCCGTACATTTTTATCATCTGCGTCCAACTCATCACAATCCTAGTTAAAAACAAAAAAAGAAATAAAAGGATTACACATAGGCGGCGAAGAATATCTCATTACCCAGTACGCAGATGATACAACTTTCATCCTCGATGGATCACACACATCTCTTGAAAAGACGATGAAAACTTTAGATCTCTTCGCTTCAGTCTCTGGACTAAAAATTAACCTCCTTAAAACAAAAGTAGTCTAGCTAGGATACTTTCAATCTTTTAGGAATAAATTTTTCCACAGCAGACCATTCAGGAATTACTAGAAATTACCTGAAATTAATAATCTTCTCAAATCTTGGAAAAGTCGTAGACGAACTGTAATAGGAAAAATAACAGTAATTAAAGCACTAATCCTACCCAAAATAACTCATCTATTAACCTCACTACCCAGTCCTTCCAAAGAATACCTGAAAAATCTCAACTCAAAATTTTATTGCTTCATCTGGGACAATAAACCAGACAGAATTAAACGTTTAATACTATGCCAGGACTACAAATGCGGAGGGCTAAGAATGATCAATATAGATATCTTTAATACATTAATGAAATTATCATGGATCCATAGACTTATCCATCAGGGTAATATCTGGACAAGACTGTTTGAACAAATCACAAATTGTACTGTGTATGATTTGATCAAATATGGCAACAACTACATAGAAATAAAATTAAAAAAGATAAATAACCTCTTTTGGAAAGACACCCTGGTTACAATTACAAGATAAACAAAAAATTACCTCTATAGAAGAGTTGAACTCTACATGTATCTGGCAAAGTAGTAACACCAAAGTCGATAGCAAGCCAATCCACTATAACAATTATATACAAAAAAATATTTATTTTCTACAGGATCTAAAAAATAAAAAAACAATACATGAATTACCATGAAATTATAGAATCATAAGGGGTTAATACTTATTTCCTACAACACGAGTCACTAATTAGAGCGATAAAACAGTTTGAAAAAAGTCTTAATATTGACTGGAGGGGAGATACACTTGCACACAAATACTACCCTGTCTTACCACACAAATTGCAGCCTTTCCTATGTTATAACAAGATGGGAAAATCTAATATTAAAGTTATAATGAACTATGTCCACACCACACCTCCATCCCAACTAAAATATTTAAATAAGGGATTTAGCATTGAAAACAATGAGTGGACTAAAATTTATCAATTACCATTTGAATGCTGTCAAGATACAAACTTACAATGGTTTCAGTACAAAATACTTCATAGAATATTAACTACTAATACATTCCTGAAAAAGATAAAATATATTGAATCAGACTTATGTTCATTTTGTAAAAAAAACAATCAGACACTTGAACACATATTTGTTGAATGCCAAATTGTACAAAAATGTTGGAAAACGGTAGAATCCTGGATTGTTGGAATAAATATAAAATTAGGTCAGGAAAAGACCATTTTTGGTCTTTATAAGAAAATAGAAAACATATCCAATAACAAACAGGTAACACTTAATTGGATAATATTAAACCATTAAACATAAAATATATAAGCTAAAATTTTCAGGACAATAACAAATTGTAATCTGAAACAGAATTAGAAATACTGAAATATCTATACCCGAAAAATGGAGAACATGACATATTCGAAACTAATCTGTCGGACTGGTACAATTTTCTATCGCAATAAATCTAAACATAGACCAGGGGCCTTTCCAATCTGTTTCACAGAGAATTACTTATGAATTAACTCTGTAACAGATGAGTGTCCATAACATGTGCGTTGACTGCAACCGCCGTCAGTCATTGGCTAAACGACTCGTGCAATGTTTACTTAACACCTAACTGCTTCGGGCAAAATGATGCATTTTACTCATTTTAATACCCATTTACACTAAATAGGAAATATTTTTTAACTACAAATACTTCAAACGTCTTTATTTATTTTTCTTTTACCTCAGAAAAATGTTTGAGAATTTAATTTGTCGGAGTAAAAAAGTTTATATGCCGTACTCATTAAGCCTCGTCGATGCTTATGCTTATCAGTGATTGTAGCGGCCAAGCGAATATTCACTGCGGGATCAGTTTGGGGCCTTTCCTCTCATAGTTCGCGTACTGTAAAGTACGACTCTTTGACGTTGGTTTTGTTACTGGCTATAAAAAAAATAGCAGACGACTCTTGTTTGTACCCGCGGTTATTACCAAGTTGTACATCCATGTATATAATGCACGTACACAAATGAAACGAAATGTGATTATTCTATTGCTCAACTATGATGTAATAATGTAATGTCCAAGGTGTATATCTATAGTATATTATATATATATATAAACACAAATATGCTAAACACAAATGAATGGAAATTACTACTGTGTTAGAGAGTATGATGTAAGTTGTTGATTTAACTATTACTGTATACTATTAGATTATGAAGATATGGTGTAAGTTGGTGAACCCAGGGCTCTCCATACCTGGCACCAATCATAACCATAGTGCTGTCTGAGGAAATAAAGCTTATTTAAAAAAAAATTAAAAAAGGGGGATAATAGGCATGTGCTTCCTTTAGGACGCTTTAGACTGTATGGACTATGAACCAGAGGACGCGACATTTTGGATATATTTCGGACTCTTATACGAGAATAGCCAAAAAAGTACTGTTTCTTTGATCAGGGTGAAAACGTAAATTGGGGAGGATAACCTTGAAATGTGTTTATATAATGTAGACTGGCGTCAATACAGTGTACTTTATAGGGTAAATATTTCCCGTACAGTGGTGAATTAATTTAATTTCATACGTTGATCTATTATCTTTGTTCTATTGTGTCTTTGTTCAAGTCAGGTGCATTATCTGGAAATTGAACACATACCAATTGATTCTACATCAATTTAAAGAATACAGGACATACTATACTACTATAAATTAGTGTTTAATCCACGCCTCTTTTAAAATTTCATCACGAATGAATAAAATAAATTATTTTTGAATAATGAATGGTTTTTTTTGAGACTCTTACGTTGCATCAAAATGTCAATAAAAAGGTTTATAAAGCGATTGTAAAACACGAGGAATTGTAAACTGTCTCTTTGATTTGATTATCCTATGTTTAGAGTGAACACCTTTTCCGTATAGCATTCCGCTAACATTTGTCTAAGACTTTGTGAAGCGCCATTGAATGCATGGCAGTAATGTGCGCTATATCAAATATAATATGTTATGTTATGTAAATACTACAAGTCGGCGAAATGTTAACATCACTCATAGATATATTTATAAACGAACGAATTGTTCGTAATGTTGTGGTCTGCAGGGTGTCTGGATTCACCCGGTGAGGATGCTTGGTTTACACCTCTCATCACTGCAGGTATACTTGTTGGTACACCTGTAGGTGGGTGAGTGTTGTGTAACGCATGGCAGCAGATTAGGGTCAGACTACCACCCTGTACCTTGACCACTTTTGATTTTTTTAATATAGAACACGACAGACATCAATGTACAACTTTAATAATTTCTGTCAGGATTTTTTGAGGGTGGCACAAAAAGAATGGGCCCCTGCTCTTGGTGGATCCATGGGCTTCACTTTGTTAGTCTTTATGATACTAAGTATGGCACTGTAACGGACGGGTAAGAGGGTCATTTGAATATCTGATTTTTAAGAAGAAGTTATTGGATATGATGGGAATTATTAATTATTATCTTCTTCAATCGCAGAGCCAAGCTCAAAGAACAAGAACAAAACTTAAACAATATACAATTATATATAAATAAATATATATAAATGTCTACACGATAAAATTACACACACCAAGAAAATTACACCCATAAATTTATGAATAAAATATAAGAAATATAAAATGTTTTCAATTTAAAGCCTGTTGATGAAAATGATTTTTAGTGATCTTTTAAATATTGTAATAGACTTTGCTTACCTTATAGAAAGGGGGGGGACTTATTCAAGAGTTTCGGTGCATGGAAGAGAAAGGTCGCTCTACGAAGGTACAAATTAGATGGGATTAAGAAGACAGAAGCTATGTTTTGTAGACATTTATCAATTTGCCAAAAATTAAGTATTGAAGATTTATTATTACTATGTATATAATCAGTTCATTATCTGTTATCGATTTGGGTGTCACATAGAATTTCACGTATACATAATAGTCCAAGTGAGAATGACCAAATAATATGGTCAGCAGTTACTGTTCTGCTCCGGCTGAACTAAGGGAGAGCAAAATATATCCATACAGTATTCCATGGGGGAATTTTTTCGTGAACAATGGCACTACGGCCTAGTCTTTTATCGAATTACAACTGGCAAGTACTGATGAACTTTCTCGGTCAACGCAGGGATCAAACACGAGACCTCAATGCTAGTGAGTCAACCTCTTATTCACTAAAATGTACATGCGCCAATAACCTGAAATATAATTCACACCCAGTCGATGACTATTATGTATAATTTCACCTTTCTCTTAAATAAACCTTAACAAGTTGTTCTCAAATAAACATCTATTAACGTAAAGCAACAATATATACCTGAATAAATCACCGTACTACATTTAAATATTTTATAATTTAGTTTCATTTTCAAATACACGTAGCTCCGATTTAAAAATGAATAGATTCATTGAAGTATCTTACGTTGTATCTAAATGTAAATACAAAAGTTAATAAAAAGATTTTACGCATGAGATATTTTAAAATGGCTATTTGATTTGATTATCCTTTGGTTAGCGTGAACATTTGTAACTATAATATAAGCCAGTGAAATACTGACATCACTCGTAGCTCGATATACAAACCAACGGAATTGTTCATCCTACTGTGGTCCGCAAGTGTGTCTGGATTGGTCCGATCACCTGTTCTAGACATGCTAACGATAGACATGCAACAAGATCACACAACGAGTAGTCCTATACTGGCAGCTGACTAGGGTTATAATGAAATCACCTCACTGTGCGCGACCCTATTGTATAAGGTTTTAACGGGAACACCCTATTGCACGACATCTAAATGTTGTATTGGTTTTTCTACTTTCATTTTGATATATGGTAACAGTGGGCAATCAGATAATAGGTCACAGTTCGATCAAGGTATTAAAAGTTCGACCAAGGTATTAAAAGTTATCTTGAATTACCTATCTATTAACCAATTTACTTGTGACAAAACCTGCCAATCGAAATAAGCTGTAAAAAATAGTTACGATTGTTTGTGAAAGTAAAGCGAAAGTAAATATTGTGTCCGTATTCTAGTTTCAGTTTCGTTATCCCACGATATCAAAATACTATACTACTATAACCTAAGTATAGTGTCACAGTATTTAATCCACGCCCCTTTTTATATTTGATTATTTATGCATAGAATAAACAATTATAAACTGTGAATGGGTTCATTAGAGACTCTTAGGTTGTATCAAAATGTTAATAAAAACGTTTATAAAAATATTCGATCATATGCGGCATTTTAAAATGGCTAATCAATTTGATCATCCTTTGGTTAGTGTGAACAATATTGAAACTCCGAGCCAGCGAAATACTGACATCACTCGTAGCTCGATTTATAAACCAACGCATTGTACATACTGTTGTGGTCCGCAGGGGTGTCTGGATTTATCCGGTCTTCTGTTAAGGGCATACTAATAGACATGCTAAAGGCTTTATTTAAATAAACTGTTCTTTACATGCTATTAAAAAATGCAGCAGCATCACATAATTATGTATCCAGGCAGTTGGCTAGGGTCAAACTACCACCCTGTACCTTGACCACTTTTTCATATGAAACAGCATATTTTGACACGTTGTGGCAAATGAGTCGGAATGTCACTACAGATAACAGACGATCAGCATAGTTGGTAGATCTTTATTGAGAACATAGAATAGACATAGATCGGAAGGAGCTCTATTCAAGTCTGACTTACTGTCAGTTAATTCTGGCTTTATAAAGCATACTGTCATTAAGAATAATGATACATGACAGATTAACTTATTTGAGATTATAGTTTCTATAACTGCACCGCATCTTTCCTTTAAGGTCGCTAGGTTCTGCTGAGTGTTAAACACATAGAACATGTGTAGATTATAAATAACATATGAATAAATACGATATTTAATGAGATCGTGCGTTTTGTCAAAACGAGCAGAGGTCATTCGTGTGTTGCCCGTAAATAACATATTGAACACATTAGTAGAAGTTGTATATAGTTGAAAACTTCCAATATAATATAATGTCAAATCTAGCAAAGTTCTATGTATAAATTAATTTGTCACAAATGCGCCAATTCTAAAAATAAAGAAACAGACAAAAATTCATCGAAATTAAGATCTTCACAAAACTGTGGCTATTAATATTCGATCTATTGTCCCAAAATATCAATAAAAACATGTTATAATACCTTTAATTGGACGTTGTGTAAGAGTACCGATTTCATAAATCTGTCTTTTGTCTAAAAATTCTTATCGAAATTCAGAGGCGGATTCAATGGGGGGTGGGGGGCAGTATTCGACAGTGTCTTTTTTTACTGCTGAAAGTGCCTTTTCTCAGACCCAAATATGTCCGTTCCGAACGTTTACTTGCACGAAAATATCAGCCAAATAGCTCTTGAAATGGCTACAGATGCAAGGAAATAACGGATAATTTTCTTGCTCCGCCCCCCTCTCAGCGGCGTGCACCGTCTCCGCGGCCAGTGCCCTCATTTTGCGGCGCCCCCCCCCCCCCTTTTCAAAATTCCTAGATCCACCCCTGGAATTACTTCTCTGTCTCCGTTCGCAGTGGGACGACCAGTCAATCATCTTACAGAATACTTACCATCGTTGTAATGCGCCGAATCTCTACTTAATAATTATAACCAAAGTATTGTAAAAAGGTGAATCTCTAAAGTATTGCAGATGAATTGATAGTGAACGAATACATAGGTATTTTAAAACGCCTACAAAACATAATCAGACCCAGTTTGTATCTATTCAACTCACACAATTCGTTTGCTGACAGGCAGACACACCGTATAAAGCATTATGGTGTCATGACTATCGCGTGGCTCAAGCTAGCGATAACTGCTCTATGTAAAACTCACCTGTTCATGTGAGAGTATCGGTAATAATCATAGTTACTTGTATGGCGTAATAAAGAGTGTTCTCGACGTGAATTCGTATAATATTTAACAAATTCTGTATTATCATCGATTTACATACATTACTGATGGTTTGATGATTCATCAAAATCTTACAAGCAACATTTAGAAATAGCAGTTTAAACTGGGCGCCATTAATATTCCCGTCGTTATGTCTTAAAGAATTTCAAAACGATGACCAGAATTTTTATTTGGTAGTATAACGACACGTTTATAAGGCGAGTAAAGTCAGGTTTATATTGGTGGTACGAAGGGCTTGATGAGTTCTACCCTAATCTGTCAATGTTATGGCTAATTCACTCCGACAAAATAATGATAAAAATATCGAAAAATGTGATAACATAATGTTATATGTTTCCTAATAATGTGTTGCATGTCAGTTAATCAAAACAAAACAAAAATAATATAATCTAAAAAATATAGAAAAATAAATTAAAAAAAAAATAATAAAAGACCCAAGAAAAGTTTGATGGATGTCATGACGTGAGTAGTGATAGATCTGGGTTAGTAATTCGCTATCCTAAATACTGGACCACCTTTTAGAAAGGAATTATATATCATCTTGTCATCGGGTGTACCCTAAGGTTCCGTTCATGGCCTGATTCTTTTCACCCTATCTAAATCACTTGGCAATATTGAGAGAGAGAGCTAGGTTCCTTTCGGAATTAACATCTGATATAGATTTTTTCGGGAATGCACTTGCGTTCATGGATTTTTAGCCTGGGGGAAAACCGTTAGGTCACTATATTCCTTGTCAGGTACATGCGGCGAATCGAAACCCCACCAGTTGACTCCGTGATAGACTTTGTAATCTAAAGCGCACGTGTTAAACAAGACCCCTCCCCGTATATATATATATAGGATAATAATGTACAAACGGGTTATTATTGTCGAGAGGATCACGTGGGTAAGACGCTGGTTCGCTAGCCTGGAGTTTGGGCGTTAGATCCCTGTATTGACCGAGAAAGATTATCCAAATTTTCCGGCTTGGTTTGCCCTTGCCAGTCATGCAGGCCGGAGAGCGTAACAAGGAAAGCTGTCAAGTGGTACAAAAACCGAGGTCCCTTGTACACATTGGCGTGCACGTAAAAGATCTCTTGACAGTTGGAATTCGATATAAGAGTAGGCCGTAGCACCGCTGCCCAGGCAAACTGTTACTCATAGCAACGTGACTACCAGAAGAAGTAACAGTAGTAGTCGTAGTAGTTGCGGTGTTGATACCAGTAATAGTAGTAGTAGTTGTGGAAACTTAAATCGACAATAGTCTTGAAAAATCTAAATTAGAATAAAGGCTGGTGTACTTTGAGGGCAATTTTGTCAGTACACCGGCGATTAAATTGAATTTTACGTGTTTATATATTGTTTAGTTAAAGTCGCATGCGTTATGTGACATTGAACCGATAACGATTTGACTGATCGATATCAGTTAAAAGAAGGGAGGACATATAATACTATAAATATACCATTACGGTATTTAATCCACGCCTTTATTCAAATTTGATCATACATAAATAAAATAGATGATGTTTGAATAATGCATGCTTTATTTCGAGACTCTTACGTTGTATCAAAATAACAATGATTACGTTTATCAAACGATTTTACAACATGTAGAATGTAATATAACCACATGGTTTTACTATCCTTTGGTTAGTGTGAACATTTGTAACTAATACAGCGAAATACTGACATTACTCTCGGCTCGATTTATAAGCAAACCAAATTGTTCACATTTTAGTGGTCCGCGAATTTATTTCAAATTTGGTGTGAAACATTGGGGACTGGGTAAGTAAGCTTAAGGAAATAATGTATAAATGCGCGATCTCCATTTAAACGGATTAGAGGTACGTCGGGGAACAACAGGAAATGGTAACGTGCTTCATAGTAACCCTGCGTTTTGATTGGTCAATTAGACACTGTCTATTAGAAATAACACCCCCAAAAAAAGCATGTTACAATGTCGTTAAACAATGTTACAATGTCCTGAGATTTTACATTAGGACTCACTGTCGAGCGGATATTAACTGATCAGGCTGCTGGACACCATGCACAATCAAGAGCTAAGACTATAGTAGGGTATCACTGCCAATATTAAATGCTCTGCTAAAATGTATTTTTCTTAGATAACATGTAAAAAAGTACAAATTCATACAACCGGTAATGGTAAAGTCAAAATATCTCTCTAAGGTCAACATTAAATTTAAAACGTCAAATTTCAAATGTTTTATTCGAAAAGGCCGTTATTAGCGTGTCTGCATTTTACATTTCTCTCATTATATTTTACATTTAATATTGGCAACGATACCCTTTCATAAAGAATACAAAGGAAAGAATATCCTCTGCTCGGTTGTTCTTGATACAAATCTTTTCACATTACTATATTTTTCCATGGTCTCCTAAACTTAGCTATAATGTCAGGTTTGAGAACCATATTATCGTTTATTTCGATCATAGGACATTCAGCTGCTCAAATATGAATTCAGCGATCCCGAAAACCTATAGTTTGACGCATGACACTATCATGCGATATCTTATAATTTTATGGACTAGTATTGATTATCGGTATCCATTTTTATTTATTTTCCCGTTCGACAGGCGCACATGATTTGTTTCAGATATTGTCGTTGAATGGATAAAAAAAACTAATCGTAAAAAATATAACCCATTGAATAATGGATCATTCCTTCATCACATGCATTTGCATGTGCACGATGGTGTGTGTATATAACTTGTGTATTTTAGAAGGTGGATACTGGGTAAGTGATTATTGTTATTTACAATTTCAAGATGAAAATTACGCAAGATGTAGGCCAGACAACTTATGTGATGTATATAGTTTGAACATTTTCTGTTAATTTGTGTAAATAAATTATTTCTATACAACAGTTTATTTCTGCTTTCTTGTTTAAAAGGTAGACTTGCAGAAATTTAATGAAGTTCAGGGTTAATCAATATGAATAAATTTTAAAAAAAATAACTCGTGGTCTGAACACAAAAACGCAATTACGTGCCCTTGATCTAACAGAAGTTGACCTTGTGTGGCTACTACCCCTAACCGTTTTCTGTCAAAGTACCATTTGCTTAGGGTCATTTCACAAAATAATAAAAAAAAAATCAAAAAAAGAAATAGACTAGACTATCTCAAAAATACCGTATTAGCAAATTTAATATCTAAGGCAGTGGAACAAAAAACTGTGGTCTGAAACCAAATAGCAAATTTATATTACTTCCCTTACATAGCTCTTTGAAGCAAGTTATATTCTACTAGGTCGAAAAAACTATCTAACCATTCAGATAGGACGAAATGACCCAAAGCCATGTCCCCGCTCCTGTTCGATTTGATTAGGTCAAGCATGGCAGACTTCAATACCGCGAAGTAAATAAAGAAGGATTTTTCAAGAGAGAAAGGTTACATAGCTTGATCTGAAGTTGGTAAACGTGCGATAGAAAGTAACGGGATGGCCATTAAAGTTAGGTCGTTAATTTTTTAACCATTTTAATTAACAATTGAAGAAATAGCAAGCAATTTTCGAGTTATAGTGTTGCCTGAAACAGACAGTAACATCGAAATGTCCCGCCAAATATGGTTACCATTTTGAACATGAGCTCGGCCTCAAATAACTTTGGTCTCAACATGTTTTTATATTTAAATCTGTACTCATTGACATATTTCAATATCTTGCGCACTTTTTAGAGAACTTTGAGAGTTTCCCGCCAAATTTAGCCTCCATTTTGTATCTTGCCCTCTAGCGGGATTAGCCGTCGTTTTTTCGAGTAATACCCAAGCTCATTGGATTCAGTGGGTCTAATTCCTACAGAAACCACCTTCAAACCATGGTCCCCGAGAATCTGTTATGAATTTTACCCCATTGAATAACCAGAAAATGCGTTATGGCGACCATCTTGAATATTTAAATTTCCCCAAGGTGCCAGGGTGGCATCATCCGGATTCTGAATCTACACATATTGAAGATATCTAATCCGTCCAAAACATTAGGTGGACTATATTTCCATGTTAAGCCTTAAAATGGGGTTTGGCTGCCGGACTAATTGGCCTGTTGGGTCGTAACGTCCTTTGTCTAAACTGAGTACCATAATAAGCTTCAATGTTTGGGTTCTGGAGTATTTATTTGTAACATGAAAATATATACAACCATGAAGAAGTTAGTTCATACTGGACAAAATAAGTTTGCTATTATGACTGTTCAGACAGTGATATACTAAAATAACTCTTATTGTAATTGGGGTACAATGTTCAAACTTCAAACCAAAACACACGCACACACAAATACGGCTTTATGAATTTGATACTCTTACAAAACGCCCAAATAAAGGTGTTTTAATATGTTTTGGGTCGATAGATAGAATATTTATAGACTCATTATTCTGAAGATATCAGTTTCCATAGGCCTATAGATCAATAGTTACACTTGTATTGTCTGCATACTATTTTATTACAATTTGCGAATTCCGACTTATTTGCCACTAAGGTGTTTCATATGTGCTGTTTCATATGAAAAAGTGGTCAAGATACAGGATGGTGGTTGACCCCATCAAGCTGCCAGGATACTCTGTGTAATCATGTTGCATGTCTTACCTATTGCCTGTCTCGAACAGGTGACCGGATCAATCCAGACACCCCTGCGGATCACAGTAGTGTGAACACTTCCGTTGGTTTATAAATCGAGCTGCGAGTGATGTCAGTATTTCGGTGGCTTGTATTTGTTACAAATGTTCACACTAACCAAAGAATAATCAAATTGAAAACATTTTATATTTCTTGTATTTTAATCATAAATTTATAGGTGTAATTTTCTAGGTGTGTGTAATTTTATCGTGTAGACTTTTATATATATTTTAATTTTATATTGTTTAAGTTTTTGTTTATGTAAAACGCCTTTGAGCATGGAAGATTATGATAATTAATAATGCCCATCATATCCAATAACTTCTTAAAAATCAGATATTCAAATGGCCCTCTTACAGTGCCGTGCGTATTATCATAAAGGCAAACAATGTTAAGCCCAGGGATCCACCAAGAGCAGGGGCCCATTCTTTTTTGTGCCACCCTCAAAAAAATCTTCTATAAGCTCAAAAGATTTGGATAGTGACAAAAATTATTAAAGTTGTACATTGATGTCTAGTTGTCGTGTTCCACATTAAAAAATCAAAAGTGGTCAAGGTACAGGGTGGTAGTCATACCCTAATCTGCTGTCATGGGTTACACAACACTAACCAACCTGCGGGTGTACCCACAAGTGAGAATACTCACCGGGCGAATCCAGGCACCCTGCAGACCACAACATTACGAACAATTCGTTCGTTTATAAATCGAACTACGAGTGATTTGAACATTTCGCTGACTTGTAGTATTTACGATTGTTCACTCTAAACAAAGAATAATCAAATCAAAGAGACAGTTTATAGTTCCTCGTGTTTCAAAAAGAATTATTTTATTTATTCGTGACAAAATTTAAAAAGAGGCTTCAATTAAACACTATAATTTATTGTAGTATATTATATCCTACCTTCTGTTGACATGTATTACTCATGTGGCACTAAAGTGTTCTACCCGTTCTTTATGCGAAAGTAACTTAATTATGTGTTGAATTGAAATATTATTAACAGTTAGAGCACAACATTTTTGTGTTAATTATTCAGACGCAACCAGTAGACATGGTACAAGGGTTAATCAGCGAAATGGATGTATGAGATGTGTTGTTGACGTTTGGGAAAGTAGACGAGGGAGTGTAGGGAGTGATGGTTAGATGTATTATGAATGGTTAGAGTGGCTGTGGTGTTACGGTGAAATACTATGCCGCCACCGTAACACCACAGCTTTATGATTTGTTAGACAGGAGTGATGTAATAAGTGCGACAATAATAAATAACATATTTCTGATTTTATTGTCGTCTTTTCCCACTTGCACTGGTTGTACGCCATTTTGAAACTAGCTGACGAAGACAGCTCGGGCGGCGATTGCTCGACTCCGGGCTGCTCTGTCAGTATCTAACAAACGCATTTAGTTCGCGTACAACTTTTAACGAGAGTTGCCAGGCAACGAAACATACGCCCACAGCAGCTAAATCGTCCGGGCAGTAAACAAGGGTTGTCGCATATTTTACTTTTTTCGGTATTGAAACATTTATAATACACTAAAATATGATTATTAAATTCAATCGGTTATTAACTTTAGCCTCTAGAGGGTCCACAAGATTTTTTGAAGTGATCAGAGGAGAGGGGTGATATAGGCTTTGCCTGTTCCCTGATCCCATTTCATGTATTTCTGAAATAAAATATTGTTTACAAAAAAAAAAAAAATCAAGGGCCATAACTCTGACAGTAATTATCGGAAATTGCTGAAAATCAATGGGCTTCTTCGTCACATGACCTAAACTCTGTGTATAAATTTAAAGTCAATCGGATATTAACTTTGGCCTCTAGAGCATTCACAAGAATTTACGAAGTGATCAAGGGCCATAACTCTGACAGTAATTATCGGAAATTGCTAAATATCAATAGGATTCTTCGCTTCATGACCTTAAACACTGTGTATAAATTTAAAGTGAATCGGATATTAACTTTGGCCTCTAGAACATCCACAAGATTTTTTGAAGTGGTCAAGGGCCATAACTGTGACAGTAATTATCGGAAATCACTGAAAATCAATAGGCTTATTCGTCTCATGACCTTAAACACTGTGTATAAATTTAAAGTCAATCGGATATTAACTTTGGCCTCTAGAGCATCCACACGAATTTTTGAAGTGATCAAGGGCCATAACTCAAACAGCAATTATCGGAAATCGCTGAAAATCAATAGGCTTCTTCGTCTCATGACCTTAAACACCGTGTATAAATTTAAAGTTAATCGGTTATTAACTTTAGCCTCTAGAGCGTCCACAAGATTTTTTGAAGTGATCAAGGGCCATAACTCTGACAGTAATTATCGGAAATTGCTAAAAATCAATAGGCTTCTTTGCCTCATGACCTTAAACACCGTGTATAAATTTAAAGTCAATTGGATATTAACTTTAGCCTCTGGATCGTCCACAAGCAATTGTGGACGCCGGACCGACGGACGGACGGAGGCTTCTTCGTCTCATGACCTTAAACACCGTGTATAAATTTAAAGTTAATCGGTTATTAACTATAGCCTCTAGAGCGTCCACAAGATTTTTTGAAGTGATCAAGGGTCATAACTCTGACAGTAATTATCGGAAATTGCTAAAAATCAATAGGATTCTTTGTCTCATGAACTTAAACACCGTGTATAAATTTAAAGTCAATTGGATATTAACTTTAGCCTCTGGATCGTCCACAAGCAATTGTGGACGCCGGACCGACGGACGGACGGACAGCACTTACTACACTCGTCACTAGACTTCCTATACATATTATAATATTCAATTTACACCCTTTTTAATTAACACACCTTGTCTAGAGTTATAATCCGAATGTTATTTTTTTTTATCGACATTCGTATAGGTATTTACCTTGTTTGCTAGATTTTTTATACGGCAAACGTATAAAACCTTGACCTATTACTCAGTGATAAGCTTCCGCTGCAAAAAGAGTTCTCGCCTTTTATTATGAGTATCATGTGCGGCAGGTTAATTTGCTTCTAAAATCGCTGTTCTCCGTTCCAAAAAATACAAAAGTAATTTTCTACCAGACAACCATGGTTCTATTCACCGAGACTCGATAATTTCTCTCGGTGTAAGGATATTATCGCTATGAATAAATTCATACACTGTTGAGAAAATAATACCGTTGGTTTGCTTTGCAACAAATGGAGCGCGCATCAACTCAGTCCTAAAAAATTTTCGCGTAATAAATATGAACGGTCTTCAGACATTCGGTTGATAATTAGCGATACACAGGTACAGTGGCAAGTGTTATGCTTCACAGAATAATAACTCAAAAGTACCTACGCGCGAAATCCCCGATTTTGGTACATGGAAAACAATAAAAAATAGTGCCCGTGCGCGTGCCAGTAATAGAAAAACTAAGAGTTCGCGCATAAAAAATGCACGAACGTACCAGGCGCGATGTCATCCAGTCGTTACTTACCTAAATGATACTCGTATTATACTTCTTCTGATATAATTACATACAAATATTTTATTGATATAACAACATGTGACAAGTACAATTACCTGCCGAATATTACCATTCCATTAATAACGGTGCAATAGTTATTATCCCGGATCTCCATTGCTAGACGTACGTGTAGACATGAGCAGACGTATCGAAGGAGCAATCGGATTTTTAACCCCATCATCAGGCCTTACCGTATCTGCCTCAGATGTTGAAAATTTAGGAAAGGGGTGGTACTGGGTTGAACAATGCAAATTCATTTTATTAATTGCAAACAAAATCTGTTCAAACTTTGTTTCAAGTGTTCACGAGAAAATATGTCACCCAACCATGACCGCTGACGTATTTCCGTTGTTTAATTACGTCATGATTCTACTCACACCATCTCGGTTGTCTGGACTGACAGAACTGTGCCGGACTGGATTCCAAAGAACACGATTGCAATTCCGTCAATTCGTAACGTTTCGGTCTGACAATCAAGTATCTCCTGTATCTTTAGCAATTCGTCACTGGTGTCGATACTAGTACGTGTAGAGGAATGCACCGCACAAAAACAAAACACCTATAAGACCAACCCGCGGACAAGATAAGAATACATATGCGAACTTAGGCCGATAATCAGAACTTTTTTTTTCATTTGATTGACCCTTATGGACTCCCGTAATTATCAATAAACAAGCCAGAAAATAAATTTATAAAAGAAAATAACATTCATGGGAAAAATAATATGTTAGTTTTAAAAACCTAAAATTAAACAAGTTAATTAATTATTTCACTGGATTGAAATGGGTGATTGACGACGCTGTGGTAAGATGGCCGAATATTCCCTGTGGCTTTGACCAAATAGTTTAGGTATGAATTTACTCGCAAACAACATGACGTGTTGTTGCGTCGTTTTGTCCAATCTTTTGTCTCAATGGTTTGAGTTTACTAGATTTATAAAAGATAAGATCCCGCTTTTTCAACATTTTTGTTATCTCTGCCATTCTGAATTCTATCCAAATCTTTGTGATGTGGATCATGCCCCATCCCCGTTTTTTGTGAAATGGAATGTTGTTTTCTGGCACGTTGCGCCAAACATATGGCGATTTTTTCGAGACCGCTAAATTATATCACAGAACAAATGACATACGCAGGGTATATTCTTATCGCCCTTTACACCCCAGGTGAGACTATGATTTGTACTAACTACATTAAAATAATGAATGTTTGTAGTACAAGGACAATGCAAACCTATATTACATCATGGTAGACCGTTAATAACATTATTACTTAGATGAATATGCCTAAAGTAGTGAATGTTTGTAAAAAAGACAGGGGATCATAGTGGTCATGTGAAGGCGCTGGCTCGCTAGCCTGGAGGTCGGGTGTTCGATCCCTGCATTGGCCGAGAAAGTTCATCTCGATTTTCCGCCGTGGGTTCCCCTTGTCAGTGGTGGAGAACGGAGGGCCTGACATGGACAGCTGCTTAGCCGTTCGGATGGGACGAAATATCGAGGTCCCGCGTACACATTGGAGTGCATGTAAAAGATCCCTTTGCAGTTGGAATTCGATATAAGAGTAGGCCTTAGCCCGTCTTCCAATAGCCCAAGTTAGGTGCAGAAGAGTAGGACGTTAAACCCCATATCATTTCATTTCTATCAATATTTTATCTTATTCAAATAAAGAGGTTAAAAATAGAATAGTGATTATTTACCTACACAGTATCCACCAATATATCGGTAATAACCACAATCACTGCTTTTACTACAAGGTTCTATAATAAATACGTAGATCATTACACACAACAATATCTAACTATCTATCATTCCAAATAGATCATGTACAAATAGTTCAGATCAAACATTGACAAATATTCTGATTACAAGCCGTTGTTCTTGTATATTGTAACATGCTTCAGGGTAAACCCTGCGTTTTGATTGGTCAATTAGACACTGTCTATTGGACAATAACACCCCCCTGTTTTAGTAATGTCTTTTTAAAATCCTAAAAAAGCATGTTACAATGTCGATAAACGCTTGTCTATCGGACAATAACACCCCTCTAAATGCGTAACAGGAAGTGTTTATCTCCTAAATGTTTATTATTGACCCTAGTCTGATTACAAAGCGTTGTTTTTGTATTATGTTTATTATTGATCTTATTCTGATTACAAACCATTGTTCTTATATAATGTTTATTATTGATCTTACAGTGTTAGTCAGAACAGATAAATAATATTTGAAATAATATTTGAAACCGGATCTGAATTCTTTCCAACACGTTTTTAGTCAGAGATTGTCCTGACGTTCAAGTACTTGATGGTCATATCCGGGAGATTTGTAATCGTAGGGGGGGGGGGGGGGGCTAGTTGTCTAGAGTGACCTCTAGCTGACGGGTAACCTCTGGCTTGCGTCTGTGGTTTCGATCCCTGTCGGAGCTTATGTGACATCGGGATAAGGGCGCCTTCTCAACCTCCTGGGTTTCCTCTGGGCACCCCGGTTTCCTCCCACTGATAAAGATCCCTACGCGCAAGCCAAGTATTGAAATTAAATTAAACCATGCTAGTCCGGAAATGACCTAGTTTGTGTTGAGTGGACGTTAAACCCCATTTTTCTCTCTCTCTCTGTTGTAATCTTAACATGATGATAACAGCCCTGACAGTTGTAATCGTGAAAAATGGAAATGAATTACATTTACAGATTTGTAGAAATAGTACATATTAATAAATACATCGGGTTTGTATAAATGACTCTCTGTCTATAATATAAATCATATTTACCGAGACAAACACCACCCGAACAAGAGCCACCAGAGGCTGCAATCTTGCATTTTGTACCGTCATTTGTCTCATTGCAGTTACCTACAACTATAATAAATATAATTTACAATATAGAACTGTGTTTAAGATTGTCTTTCATAAGATAAAAAAGTAATATAATCCGGTTGACAAAGCACAGAATCTAACAAATCATCCAACAAAGGATAGTGTTACCAGGTCTTCCTTTTGTTAAAGGGACAATAACACTCTTGCTGGCTTGCAGCTCAAGACAGCAAACAATAGCCTTAGTATAAGTACTAGACGTTTAAGTGTCCTACCTGTTGTGTAAATTATCCATTACATCCTATTTTACTTGTCCAGAGGTTTCGAAAATATTTTAAAATCCAAGTCACATTTGAAAAGGTTTACGTTAGGCTTTTCAAATCATTTAGTGAACTTTTCCAATTTTTTAAATTAGGTGTGTAAAGATGAAATTTGTATCAAATTAATTGGAATATTGTAAAATAATACAATTTGTTGACCAGAATAAAGATTGGGACATATTATATAGTTACAACAAGAGTGGTATGGAGCCTAGCCTTTATAGAAATAGGTATCAGATAGATGATCAAGCAGTACCGGATTAATTATAGAAATAGACGCTTTATGAATAACATATGTCTATATTATACTTACATTTACACGTGGTGTTGTTTACACATTTTCTCCTTGGACCCAAATCATAAAAACAGAATTCTTCCCCACATTGTTCATCTGAAACATTTGAACTTTTAGATTTCGGGACGCTTTCACAATAGGAGTGTGATTTATTTATAGTTTCTTTCACCTAGGCCCAAACATTAATATAGCTATGGATTGTTACATAGATATCAAATAATCAGTGTATATCATCTTTATATGATTGTGGCCCAACTAGATTACATAATATTGTAAGATAGTAAAATAAAAAACATACCCTGCTCATAACACACATTATGCATGCCATCTATAATAACATCACAATTTTCACCTGAAATATAGAACATATAAAATAAATAAAAGATTCCACTCTCGGGTAAAAGTATGTAGAAAAATGAGGTTTTTCGAAAGAAAAAAACTTATTTCATTTTAGCTAGCGCTTTCACCCAATACGTGGATCATCAGCCATAATTGAGGTCAATACTAGATAATAAAATGCCGCTCTTTATTTTCTAGCAAATCATTATACTACCAGTTAAGTTTATATAATGGGAATACCCTATATTTTCCCATTCCACATGTATCTAATAGTAAGAGCATGAGGACCGCACTACACGCAAAACAAAAATCTACAAGATAAACCTGCGGACAAGAAATTTGTTTACTTTTTGCAATGTATATGTTCTCATAGACATAGACATTGCAAAAAGCAAACAAATTTCAAATCAAGTGAATGGATCTGGGGGGCAGCCATAAGCGTCCAATGCGCTGTAGAGTCCCGACCTGGCCTGTTATTGCACAGGCTTCACTAAAAATGTTTTACAAAAAAACGTGACAGAAATAATGCGACCAATCCTGACAGTGGTCGTCTCTTCAATGGCGATAGTCTGACAGTTGAAGGCAGCTGTTAGAACTGACAATTTCAACAATAAGGGCGATAATCCGGATAGGATCTCGGTAAACGCTAAAATAATAAGGGTAGTGAGCAAAGTCCGGCAAAGAGAACATTCTGCAGTACGAAGGGCTAAAACTCTACTCTAATAGTAAGTGCAGGAGACAGGGTTTTATGGCTTAATGTTCTGAAATTTCCTTCTTCGACTTCTCCCGCCAATATCATCTTGAGAGTAGTAAAGAGTGTCTTTTAATTTACGCGGAGAACTCTAGGCCGGGCAATACAGCTGTAGTAGGCCTATCAACTTTCAAGTGAACTATAGGTACTTCATTATTCTAGTCATAAAATTATAGAAACGTCTGCACAATAGAAAACTTGTGTTCGATACCATAGGCACCTACATTTTAGGGTGTACGCAAATGCAAACATTTGAACCGGCGTCGATAAGACTACCCGAGACGAGAGGAGCCGCGAGTACTGTGATGGGTGAGTACACGTGTTCAGTAACAGTAGACCAACACACCACACAGCAGCTATGTACAACGCACGTATGGTATCAAGACAAGGCTTATAACTTATAACCCAACCCAAGCAAACGCCAGGGATGTAATAACAAATAAACATACATATTTATTAAGAAATAATAAAAATATGTCGGGATACCACAAATATTATAAATACAGTTTAGAAATAGAACGCCAAATTATTAACGTTAACCATTTGAGGGTGCTGACTGTGTCTTACAGGAGTTCATAGATTGTGTTGAAACTGATGTGATCAACATATTTAAGGGGGGAAAACCCTGTTATCAGACTGTTTCCTGAAATTATTATGCAATTAATGAAGTCGTTGTCTTTTAACTTTGTGAGCTCGGGAAGTCTTACACTTCCATACGTTTTACGACAATTAAGACTTTTAATGCGTCTTGAAAATGTTTTGACAGTAATGAATGTTCGAAATGAATATTCTAGCTGGTTTGATACAAGTATTACTAAGGCGGTTTCATTACTTTTAATGTAACAGGCTAGACGATTGACAAAATATATATTTTAGTGGAGGAAAAACTATTAACGATATACTTCTTTAACTATGCCACTTTAATATATGTCTGGTTAATTTGTAGATTAATCCACAGATTATATGATGAAATTTAATGTTAACAGTAAATTTCAAGATCGCCAAGTGGGTAATAACTGGATTGGTAATATATATAGCTGATAGATATGGAAGGGTGTCGCTGCCAATGGTAAATGCTCTGCGACAACGTCGTTTCCATTGATTATATGTAAAAAGTACCATGTACAAAGTCCAAATACCGATAATGATAAAGTCAAAATACCTCTAAGGCAAGAGTTAAATGCAAAACGTCAAATGTTAAAGATACATTATGGGAGATTTTTATAAGGAGTTAACCATTCTTGCTATAACAGTTCATAAATAGAGGATGAAGAAGAATATATTGAAAATTTCAAATTACTTTATTCTGAACATAGTTACCACCTGTGTAATTTTTGACAAGAAATGGGATTGAATTCCATCTTCACCGATTCTTAGTATGGCCAATCGTTTGATCGACAGGCGTTAACTCCACCTACATAATCTCTGCCGTCTCTTGTCTGCTGTCATCATATCCGAATTTGTGTTTTACCTTTTTGGATGTATATAACACTTGGACAAAATGAGTGAGACGCTAAAATTTCATTGTTACTTGTATTTTGGGCATGCATTAAATCAAATGAAAATAGGACATAATATTATAATACAATTACGATAAATCTATAGGTATACGACAGGGGCGTCGTGCCTATTGGGGATATAAAAATATTTGTATTGATATTATTAAGACAGAATATTCGTCTGTCACACGGTCTCCGGGAATTGTATAATTTGTTATTATCTGTGTTTAGTTGATTGCACTTTAAATAGTTTAGATGTCATTTGTTAAGGCCACTCTCAAAAGCGGCCTCGCTTTGTACACTCTATCATTTAGCCTCGATATGGGAGTATGACGTCTGTCGAGTTGACTTTGTAATTGTTGTGTAAATAAAGATCTAATTTATAATTTCAATGACATCTGAAGCCTAAATAAAGACTTGCAATAATCATGCATAATGTATGTTAAAGTGACAAATGACAAATGTTTTATTAGAAAATTCCTTTATTGACCTTTCTACATTTTTTCATTTCTCTCATTACATTTTACATTGTCGCTCTGCCACATCTCATTTGTCCTCCCTACATAGCATCTTTCGCATAGTATCAAGTTTCATATGCAAATGTATGATATCACGTGACTTATTAACATATACGGAAACCTGGCATGATAACAGGAATTCAAGCTGGCACACTTTAAGAAAATATTTGGACGGCCCTGCATAATCATGAATGTGCCAGGAAACCTATTTTCAGTAATTTATAACACAATAACCGGGATTTCATATTAATATCCGTACTTTGGCATTTTAAACATCCCCCTCTTTTCACGGTCTCTCTATAAACAGAGTTGAGAACAGCCTAATTAACTTTGTTCCATTAACAAAACCCAACAATATATAAGCATTGTGCCCTAGAAATAAATATTATATTTCAAGAGAGGAATGGCTATATATTTTTTTATGGACATAGAATTTGTCCATTAAGCCCTGTATCTTTAGTTTAGCCCCCCCCCCCACCTCCCAGCCTTCCTTCTCTTAAACTTTAATCTGATTTAGTAAAGTTATGCAGTTACATTCAAAATTATTTGCATATTTACAAAAGGCTATCAGTGATACGTAACATGGTATCTGGAATTTCGCACTTGGACCAGTATTTGTACTTGAATACCCCTTATCGTTTTTCAAGGTACGCCATTCTGAATGTGCCAGTAGATTATTTACATAATTTTAAGTAGCAATGCAGGTGCTATTAGAGATATCTAGCATGGTATCGAGAATTTCGGATTTAGACCCGTATTTTAACACAGAATACCCCAAATCCCTTCGCCATTTGATGGCCGGCGGCCTACACTCATGTAGATCTAACAAGTTTTAGTGGGAGCTAAAGTTCTATGACGTCAGGTATCAAGCACGGGACATTTGACCCGATAACGTCAGTCATTCGATTAACCAATTAGCGACCGTCATGCTTTTTAAAATCTACTTTTGTTTTGTTTTGATTTCTATCGGCTGGTGTTAGCATAGACGTCATTGGCTGGTAATATACCCACAGTTCCACGCATGAAAAGGTCAAACGGTCGATTCGACAGACCATTTGATTGGCTGACCCCTCATTTCAGGCAGAACACTAGTTAAATAACGAGTCCTCCAGATCCAAGAGTAGTAAAGACAAGTAAAAACGAAATTTTGAACTATAAAAAACGAAACGAAATTGGATCTGTGTTTTTTAATCAGATTGATAATTTTTTTTTAAATTTAACATTTTTTGAGTTTTTCTCTTCTCAAAATATTTTATAAATATTTTCTGACAATTTAGTCATCATGTTCTCAAAACTAAGACATATCAGTCACTGCCATGTCATACACAGACAGGCCACAGATCACTAATTATTTCCCCATTGACTTTAATGTTAATTCTCGTCTCTTAGACCGGCTGTAACTTTTTCCCAAATATTCGATGGGTAGAACGCTTTCTGACACAGATGGAGCAACATGTGGCAAACTCTGGCCCAAAAGCATGTATGAGGTTCACCATGAAAAACTTGAGATACACAGGCTTGAAGTAGAGACAACTAAACAAGCAATTTTCGGCCCTCCCTTTCAACGTAACCAACCTCACAACCCTTGTATCCTTCCGCCTCAAAATCATGAATATTCACCAAAACCTGGCAGAAAATGTATTTTTAAACCCTTTTCTTCGATTCTACACCAAAAAGTCAACAAAAATCGCCATGCAAAAGGGGGAAAAAGGGAAAGGGAGAGAAAGACTAAAAATAACTTGGACCTACAATATCGTGTTGACATGGCGTAATACGGATCTTCTTCATGACATGGTGGTTCCGATCGAGAGAGAGAGATAGATATAGCGAGAGAAAGAGAGAGAGGGGGGAGAGAGAGAGAACTTAACGCCCACTCAACACAAACTAGGTCATTTCGGGTGTATGGTGGTTTCGAATTTTAACCAAAAAAATGTCATGAAGTCTGATGTAAAAATATACCGTATTATGTTTATAAAATTATCGAATAATTACCTGGACATTCTCCCTCGACAAGTGTAACATCATCTATAGCTATATCTGATTCATGGTCAGATACTCTAACACCTTCAAATACAATCTAAAACACAATTTAATATTTTAAAGAATCTTAAAACTTTTAAGTTTTGACATCTACAACAAAAGGAAATAAATTTCACATGGCTTACAAATTTGTCCTATGGTTCTGTTGTACTAACAATTACTTATTCTATGTGGGATAGAGATAGAAATAGGGTTTAACGTCCACTCGGGACTAACATATTGTTCAATATCAACAATTCCCTTTAGTAGTAAGAGGATCTGGAGGAAGGCGATCCCATTCTCTGTCACATACAAGCGAGGATTCGATATCACACCAATTAAATCAATGACACGCGTTAAATCATTCGGTCACCCTACCTCCTGTCCTCTATGAATGAACTCAGTAACATCTTGATCTGGAAACTTTTATTATATAAAACTGCTTCCAAACATTACCTTAACCATCTCCGTTTGTCCGTAAAGCATAATACAATCCCATCCGACATGATTTGAAGCTTATCGAATATTCAAAACCTTCTCTTGGAAGATGTAAAAGAACTTGCCGAATATGAAAATGGTATTTTTGAAAGATTTACATAGCCATGATTCCAAGCATTACCCTGGTCACCAGCTCTTGTCCATACGACATTCCCCAATGCCGTCTGATTTGTTTTGATATACACGTTAAGACTTCCTGGAAATATTAGTTGTTACAGTCATTTGTGGAAGTCAGGCCCAGAAAAATGAAATGAAATGGGATTTAACGTCCTAATGTGTTGCTCCTAAACTAGACATACGCCATCATTGTGCTTACCTCGATTCAACTTCACACTGCCCTGAACTGGAAATTTTGAAGTACATCCAGGAAAAAAGCTTTCATGGAGAATTTATAGCCCTAAGTCAAAATCAGCATGGCAATGTAATACATTGTCCATACATTATAGATATTGTACGTATTAATTTAAATGTTTCACATTGATGTAATGTACCACATTTAAAGGGATCGGGCATGCGAGCACAGCCATAAAATGTTAAACCTTGTGATTCAGGGGAGATAACTCCTTTTTGTCTTTTGGGATGAAGATTACCATGAAGCCAGTAACCTGGACTGGGCACGTGTATTTCGAGCTGTTATATTACCCTTAGTCGCTTGACTAAGACGTCCTTTGATTCATCATCATTTCTATATATGTTAATGTTTCAATTCAAATTTGGAAACTTCGAAATATTCGTAAGATCGATGTAAAATTGCCTATATCCCAGGATATGTATCGGTAATATTGTTAGGTAAAATTTCACTTCATAACAATGTATGTGTGATGTGATAACCTAGGTGACCTGGGCCCTGTTTCACGAAATTTTAACTTAAGATAAAATCCAATTTTAGTAGATACTTCAATTTTGATTGGCTAAGCACTAAAATCAATCTAATATTATCCAATCAAATTACTAAAATTGGGATCTTATCTTAGTTAAAATTTCGTGAAATAGGGCCCTGGCTTTGTAGCGGCTTGTTCTACCCCGAAATGACTCTTCCTTTTTTACTCTATATGTAATAAGCTTTACTCTTCTCTTCGTATTATTATGCAATAATTCATTAAAAGACTATAAGTTTAAATACATTTACTTATACAAACATTTTTGAGTTTTTTTGCAGAATCGGTTGTTAGTATAACAGTTCTTATGTTAAACTGTTTCAATGGCAATTTAGTAATTGAACTAGAGTAAATACAGGTCACAATTCTTAGGAATACAATTACTGCTTATTACTGAGCGACGTTTCTTATTGTTAGTACTATACGTTACAGTAACCTAATATAGTTATTTTCTACTGTAGAGTTCCTAATATAGTTATTTCCTACTGTAGAGTTCCTAATATAGTTATTTCCTACTGTGGAGGTAGTTCTGTTGTACTTATACAATTTACTGCAAGTGAAAGAAGGACTCATTTGACACCCCCCCCCCCAGTTGTCCTGTAACTACAAAGATTGGCGGTTACAGATATAATGTAAACAATTTACCCATTCCTAATATGAACATAATATAGCTTAATATATGATACACAATTAATCAAATCTAATATGGACATTATATAGTTATATATATAATATAAGCAATTTAAAATCATTCCTAATATTGGTGTTATACAGTATAAAATATTTTATATAACGTAATCACGGACTTTATATAGTTTAATAAATTACAGTAAACAATTGAATCATTCTAATAAGATGGACATTACATAGATTAAATATTACATATAGTAAGTGCAGGGGGACTGCACCACACACAATTCTACACAAAGACATCCTACTCAGAGAAAAACAAACAACACAATTCAAAAAGAGTGAATGGAATTTTATCAT
Source organism: Patella depressa (assembly GCA_948474765.1). NCBI lineage: Eukaryota > Metazoa > Mollusca > Gastropoda > Patellidae > Patella > Patella depressa. The sequence goes on from OX419718.1 coordinate 1,353,351, forward strand.
TCCCAATATGTGTAGTTTAACCCCTTGAAACCGTTACGCCAGTATATTGGCGTGAGTTGTTAAACTCATTATCCCGAGACGCCAGTATATTTGCGTGAGACCTCCCTCTTTGATTTAATTCAGCCAATCAACAAATACTTTCTAGGGGGTCTAGCTATTAGATTTAATTGTGGATGCCCCGATAAATGCGTGGGAACAGCTATTGCAGGCTGGATAATCCCGCGTGGTCGAGTGCGAGACTATTGATATTGTACGAGTAAATATAAAAAAATAAAATAAAACCAAGTACGAACAATCCGTACCATAGACAAGAGTCCCCAAAAACGTTATAGGCAACATAGTATAATCAGCAAATGGACTGTACAAAATACCCGACAAAAAGTGGTAACGGGAGCCTGGAAGAGTAAGCGTACCCTGCCTGGCACCACATCCGCCATAGCAGCATCCAAACTATTAGACGAAATCTTGGTAAAATAGCGTGATTGGTCAATGGACTATCGGTATGCAAAATGCACGTGATGAGCAGTGTTAACGATGTTTATACAATGTATATCTACAATAATAGCCGAGAGAGACATGTTATATTTACCAATCAAGTCAATATGACGACCATAAAACTTTTTAAAGGTTTTTTTATGTTTGATGCGGTTGAAGCTTAGATGACAAATGACTCGATCTACTTTAAAAAAAAATCAGAATAAAGAGAACAAGCTCTCGCGTAACGCTAAAAGCTGAGACACAAACACTCCATAAGTTAACAATCGGAAAGTAAAAGACATCACGTTTATTGTACAATTTAACACTTAGTCTATGGCAATTGTCAAAATCGAGACGCAGATCCAAGTAGGAAGCGTAAAAGTCACTCGGGTACAATATTGCAACCCAACTTGACATAATGGTACACCAACATCATGGGATGACGTCACATCTGTATTTTAAAGACATTTAACAAAAATATTAAACAATGAATTTATATAGCGCAAAAACACTCTGTTAAAGTCTCTATTGCGTTTTCACAAAAGGTTTCCGTTCTGGTAAGGAAAAGCTTCATTGAATAATAAAGTTTTTAGTTCTTATTTAAAAATCATTATTTAATCATTTAATACATTGCAAACAAATTAATCTTTACTAATATAGGCACGGTATAGATTAAACAATATTATCAATAGAAATATGGGCATTATGTACTTATATGTTATCAAATACTGTACATTCTTAACACTTCAATGACTGCGTGCATGTCTATTTAACTATTCTTCTATCCCGACACGAGTATTTTACAACAACATAATATTTAGAATTATAAGACATATCAACTGAACATATAGTGGACCGGGTGTAACACAGGGTGGGAGGGCATGATCGAAGTTATCCATTCGATTCAAATTCATTTTAAAGATATCCAGATGAAATTTGATCTTGTAATCAAAGCTATATTGGCACATGACAAATATTGTAAGAAATAACATTAGTTCCTCATTGACTCATTTTGAAGTAAACAGGATTGACGTAAATGTCCGTTTAACTTAGAAACCGTTACCTAGGGTCATGAATATGATCTAACCTAAGAGTGTTTTAAGTTTTTTAATCTATAATTCTGAGGTAGGTGTTGTCCTTATCACGCTGCTCCTTTACGTTGGCTAGGGTATTTTTAGAATTATCATAAGTAGAAGATTCTGTTTGAACCTGCGTGGGGTTACTAGTAGTTATGTCTTCATGTTCTGTCTCATTTGGAACCACGGAGTGCTCCGGTTCACTCTTATTCACGGTATCCGATCCGTTCCGGTTCACCAGATCGGTATAATCGTGTTCCGGTCCACTCTTATTCACGGTATCGGGTCCATTCAGGTTCACCAGACCTGTATAGTCGTGCTCCGGTCGCCCACTGCTATTCACTGTATCAGGTCCATTGTGATCCTCTTCCGAAATTTGTTTCTGTCCCATCTTCCTGAAAAGCAAAGTATAATATCCATTAGATCAATTTTAAATGGCCGTCAGTACGACTGAAGAAATCGTCGACCCCTAGTCGTAACAGCAAACGATTTGATAACAATATTGAATTTCAAATAGAGACTTGAGGATACTGGTAAGTGTAGTGTCAATTTTACAGCAATTTAATTGCATTGCAGAACACCTGATACAATACCGACCATCTGATACAATATACACCACATGATGCAATATACACCACATGATACAATATACACGCCATGCTACAATACACACCGCTGTGTACAATATGTACCAGCTTTATGGATGCACACAAACAATATACTACACATATAGATACATAACGCCTGCTACGATACAAACATATACACATCACCAATATAGATACATCAATACATATAGATACATCAATACATATAGATACATACCTTCTGATACAATAAACACCAAGAATAAACCATGTTATGATTAGTAGTAAACATACAACTATTATGCCAACTGTTAGTCCTGTATTTACACCACCACCATTGTTGTTGCTTCTGTCACCTGCAATGATTGATATATTAAGTCTGTGATTCTCAACCACTGTACCGCTAGATCGTCCTGTGTGTGCCGCGATATTTTGAACGGCACACCAAGAAAATGCGAAAATCCACGACAACCAAATCGAGTATTCACTGTTGTCTACTGATAAATTCATACAGCTGTGTTTTTCTATATTTAGTTTGAGTAAAATAAACTGAAAATTGGTTCATAATGAGGTAGACCTAAGTCTTTTTAAGGTTCCATGCCGTCTGATTTTCAAAATTCCATTTTTTTTTCATAATATATTTAGCCAGGTGTGCTGCTATATTTTCATGTGTTCCAAGTTTGGCAGAACAGGTTGAGAACCACTGTATTAAATCAAACAAATTTATGATGTAGCTAGATTCCGGTCTAGGCATAAGCCTAGGTATTCTTATTCCAGGCCCTCTATGGTGTTGAAATACAGGGCTGTTTAAAAACATTTGTTTTCAAATAAGTGACGTGGAATTTATATGATATACTCACTTGTAGCAGTAGCATGAGACGAACAATCTCCACAGGTTATACGTATAACATTTCGAGTTCGATCTGTAATAAACAAATATGCAGAAATATGATACAATTGGGAGAACACTAGATTGGAGACGACCCTGTTTATATAACGTCACATTTGGATTGTGTGTTAGGGTTAGGGTACGACTTAGGCTTATGCTTGGTTCAGGGTTTTTGTTAACGCTAACCTCTTTATATTTTAAGACTTTGACGAAATCTGAAGGTAGGTCTTAAAACTAACCAACAATCCACATCATATGTGCTACAATGTACACGGCCGTCTCCGATCGAGCGTTCTCCGTAAAATGGGGTTTGGCGTCTTACTTTAAGTCAGCAATCAAGCTAATGAAGATGGTGATGTGCCATGACGTCGTGAAAATAAAAGTCTGGCGTACAATTTCAAAAGTTCTATTTATTCATATTTAGCCCTGTGTTCTAACGTCAGACGCCATCACAAAAAGAAACATTCTTTTTTTAGCAATTGGGGATTTGCAAACCATTAGGCCGTCGTAATCCAGGTCTTTTTTATATGTGGACAATATAAGGATTGTGTCGATTCCCTGGTTGCACGTGACAAGGAGTGGGCTTTCCTGTCCAACCCCGTAGGTTTTGTCCGGTTTCCTCCCACTGTTAAAGATCCCTACGCGCAAGCCAATTATTGAAATAAGCCTGAACCATATGTTAGTCCCGAAATGACCTGGCCCGGTTTGTGTCGAGTGGATGTTAAACCCCATTTCCCTCTCTCTTACCTTGAGAAAAGGATTTGATAACATAACTTATTCTAACCTGTGTATATGCGTATCCAAACATAATCATCTTCTATGACTTGTAAATTATCAAGTACCATGTGGTAAATCATGTCTCCGGAAGTTACCAGTTCATGGTGACCAAATAATATACCACCACCACCGTCTACACCGCGGAGGAAAACCTGTCTCCCAGAAAAAATCTTCACGTTGTGACTTGATTCTTCTGTCAGATCAATGTAGACACTTTCGATGATTAGTATGTCAGTACCAGTTATATTACAACATCTAGTAATTCTTGTACCCGTAATTTGTGTTTTACCAGAGTAATACAAATAAGTGGAATAAAACGCACTGATGTCACCTATCTTCATCATATTGTACATCTCATCAGCTGTAAAAAATTTAATTAAAATGAAACGGATTTTAGATTCAACCCCTTCTGCACCGATATGCCTATATAATTAAAACTCATAGGTATACTAAACACGCCAATCAAGATGGCAATGTGATGATTGCTGAATTATTCGGTCATCCCCACCCACGCGTATAATGAAGACACGTGGATGATATTACGGGATAGTAAAAACATCTATAAAAATGGCGGTGTGGGAATTGCCGAGTTATACAGCGCGCGCACGCTAACCATTTGCCCCCCCCCTCACATTATGAAGACGTATTGATGATATAACGGGATAGTAAATAAGAGTACTATTGAGTTATGTTTGGGACAGCAAATATTGATGAATTAAAACCACCAGCGTCAGTAGTCTCTAGTTTACATCTATAATTATTATTAAATGTACGACAGTATTAACCAGATTACTATCTGGACTTTGTAATCAACGATAGTATAGTAAAATGGCAGTGTGGGTATTGTTGACGAATGTCCTTGGTCCAGTACAGTATTGTGAATTAAAACCACGAGCATGAGTAACAGGCTTCGGTGTATATTTTTATCACTCCTCCATTCCATTGTTAACCTGTGATATTTAGCAGATTGGAATAAATTGAACAATAATTAAACGCAAAAATAGAAAATATAGACCTTGTTTTTTTATCATATAACTGACTTTAATAATACTGATCGAGGTCAGCCTAAAATTGATTCGTTTAGATCTTGGTTCAGAGTGGCGCAATTTGACTGAAACCTTCGGAATACAGGTATTATAGCGAGAACTGCCAACTCGTTGTCTATGTCTAATCTTACACAATGTCCCTTTAATGAATAATTATTATTATGGTTAAATGCACAGTAGTAATATAAATGGTTAGTATCAGGGCTACAATGCACGACAGTATATAGAAGACATACCTCGAATACAACTGTATGGATACAATATATAATCATAATCTGTATCGGGACTGTAAGGGGATGTGACGGTACAAGTTGGTTGATTTGAACAGGTTCTATAAATTGATAAAAGATCTGATTCGTTAACTGGTGTTAACCCAGAAACATATGTATTGTCAGCAATTCTTTGGCCTGCACAGCATGTTGCATTACACAATTCCATCTGATCTTGGGGGCAAACTATATTAGAATGTCTTCTGCCATATCCGATTTTATTAATACCAGTTACTGCTACTGCTATAACTTTACGAGCTGGACAGGTTAGAGTGTGTTGTGAACATGGTTGTCTATAGCAACCAACTGTTATCTCACTATCAACAATTAAGACCACTGCTGAAATACAAACAAATATTTTTGTTTTTATTGCGTTAAGTGAATGGTGTTTGTCGTCATACTGTTCTGCTGCACCGACTGGGCTAATGAAGACCCAGAGTGTGCTATGAAGGAAAACTTATCCCAGGCTGAAAATTTAGCAGTGTTCGTATAACAAATGACAAGGCCAACACCATTATGTTTCCCCAGTCAGAGGCAAATAGCAGGCCGTTAAACCCTACTTCATTTCCTGTCCTTCAATTTGCAAAAATATATTTAATAAGATTGTAGACAGTTCATCTCAACGCAAACATTTATGGCCGTGGTGTGGACCTAAATGTCAGGACGCAAAACTCCACTTCATTTTCTGTTCTCCAATTTCCAAATAATATATTTTGAGGGATGGTAGTCTGTTCATCTACAATGCAAACAGTTATGGTCGTGCTGTGGGCCTGGATCACAAACAGACACAAGCCATTTTTTTCTATTTCGGTAGCACGATTCATCTGCAACGAATGGGAGAATGAAAAAGGGGCATATACGCCATGCACATTTTGTGTGCCACGAGGGACATTGTTTTCCCGAGCAATTGTATTTTAATATAAAGATAACATTTAATTTAGAAAATCGCCCCAACCAAAAATGTCACCTATATCTTCATTGCACTGGAGACATACAACAAAAATTAATCTCGGGTATGTTTCAAAATATAAATCTCCAAATACCAATTTTGCTAAGCATTTCACAAAATTCATTGAACCGGAACATTATAACAGAAGACACTGGCATTCAATAAGTCACCATTCAATAATGGAGAATCAAGCAAGCATACAATAACGCGCGTCGTATGGCTAATCCAGAGTTAAGTTTCTACATCTATAACAAAAAACATATGGAATAATCCGATCTATCATTAAATCAAAGTAGTAATTGGCTAATTTTTTTTTTGTGTAATGTAATGAAATGAAATGGGGTTTAACGTCCTACTCTTCTACACCTAGCCCGGGCTAATGGGAACCGCCCTTCACCATACAGTGTGCTATGAGGGAAATTTTGCTCGGGCAACGGCACTACGGCCTACACTTATATCGAATCCAACTGCCAAGGAATATTTTACGTGCACGCCAATTTGTACACGGGACCTCGGTTTTCCATCCCATCCGGACGTCTAGACAACTGTCCTTGCCAGGCCCTCTGTTCTGCATCACTGACAAGGTCACATTATTTCTTTGCACAAACGAAAGAGTGTTTTATCACTTCTAAATCTTGTAATCATGGATACTGCCAGGGAATAGCTAAAACTCGTAAATTCAAAGAGCGATAGAACATGATACTTGAAATTTCGTATTAAGACTCGTATTTTGACTTTTATAATACCCCCGCCCCTCACTTAATAGAGTTCAGACGACCCAAATTATATTTGAACAAAGTACGTACAATTTTAATGGTATACATCCTGATATCTTATATTTCATGTTTTGACCTCTATTTTGACGTTGAATATCCCTACTCCAACATTTAATACAGGTTAGTGCCCTCAAATGTGTTCTTTATTCGTGGTATGTAAATATAAAAGACATTTTCAGTATATGAACAGATCCCACATTTCGGTACTAACATATGGTTTAATTTTATTTCAATAATTCGCTTCCGCGTAGGGGTCTTTAGCAGTGGGAGGAAACCGGAGTGCCCGGAGGAAACCCACTAGGTTGAGAAGGCGCCCCAATCTCCATGCCACATACGCTTACACCAGGGCTCTAAACCACAGTCGCAAGCCAGAGGTGACCGGCCAGCTAGAGGTCGAAGCGCAGCACTCTAGACCACTAGGCCATCCCAACCCCCTAATGATATATAAGTTATAGCACATATTACCTGACATTAATAGTAATAAATACTTGATGGTATTATACATGGTGAGAACTTGTTTACAATATACGCTTCTGATAAAATCTGTACTAATATACACAATGGTCTGTTAATTTTTCTTCCAGATCAATTTGTACTTTGATTCTCCTAATTACACGGTAATCGCACACCCACAATATAACAATACATTAAGAACTGATTGACGTCTATGCTGTCAATATTTAACGCGCACCATATTCTAGTAAATATATAACGTTAATCACACCATATATACGTTAATATATAACGTGAAAACAGCGCACCATATTCTAGTTAAAATATAACGTTAATCAAACCATATATACGTTAATATATAACGCACCATATTCTAATAAATATATAACGTTAATCACGCCATATATACGTTAATATATAACGTGAAAACAGCACACCATACTAGTAAATATAACGTGAAAACAGCACACGTAACGTGAAAAGAGCGCACCCTATATCAGTTAATATTAAACGTTATATCAGCACATCAGTTAATATTAAACGTAATATCAGTACATCAGTTAATATTAAACGTTATAGTACACTAGTTAACATTCAACCTTATATCTGGGCACCGGCTAATATCAATATAAAATTAGCACATAAGTTAATATTCAATGTAAATTAGCACTCCATATATCAGTTAATATTCCATGTTGAACCACTTTATAATACAAGTTAGTATGCAGAACACCATGCAGGTTAATAATCAACGTGAAAAAACACACACCATAATATTTGATATCTAATGTAAAACTCTCAGTTATATATCAAACCAGTGACGGTTCGACAGCTAGAATGTGACTTCAATATAATATTTTGGATGATTACTGTTTGGTTGCCGGGGGATATTTTTATACATTCAATACCCCAATAGTATGTCAATAGATGAATAGTTTTTATACATCACAGAATAAAAGTATGTTAGCTAGTCCTACATTTAGGTGTATTATAATTTATCCTGAGACCCAATTTCATTCGTAACTTTTCAATGGGTTGTAGAACACATTGTATGAGGCATGACGTCTCTTATATTGACGAGAAAGAGAGAGAGAGGGAGAGGGAGAGAGAGAGTGAAAGAGAGAGAGAGAGAGTTTTATACTTAATACATAACAAACAATTTAATCATTCCTAATAAAATATGGGCATTATTTAATTATCTATTATCAAATATATTCTTAACGTATTTCTATATGTATATTTTTATCTAACCGTTCTATCCTTCAGAGAGAGGGTGGAGGGTTTATTTAATTTAATATATTTTTTTCATGTTTTTTTGTAAAGTTAGCGAGATGAAATAGTATATTGCAAACATATCTACATTGTCACATATTACACAATTTGTAACAACCAGCATTTCCAATAGACCCATATTGAAAATATGCATTTTAATCTAAATTCGTATCGGTTGTTGTTCTGTTCCTTAATTGGTCACATTGAGGTATGTATTGTCCTTACAAGGCTGCTCATTTGTGTTGGGTCGTGTATTTTCATAGTTAACATTGGTAGACGATTCTATTTGGTCCCGCATCGGTTTACTCAAACCAGTATCATCGTGTGGTGTCTCATTTGGAAAAGTGGAGTGTTCTGGTTGACTATTATTCACGTGTTCCGGTTCACCGCTGTTCATGGTTGGTGACCCGTTCCGGTTTACCATGTTTATATAGCTATGTCGCGGTTCACCGCTGTTCACGGTACCTGATCCGTCCCTATTCCCCAGACCTGCATAATCGTGTTCTGAGCCAGTGCTATTCACGACATTGGGTCCGTTCACTAGGCCTGAATAATCATGTTCAGTTCCATTGTGGTTCACAACATCGGATGCGTTCCGGTTGCCCGGGCCTGAATAATCATGTTCCGGTCCACCATGGTTTACCGCATCGGATGCGTTCCGGATCACCAGGCCTGAATAATCATGTTCCGGTCCACCATGGTGCACTGTATCGGATGCGTTCCGGGTCACCAGGCCTGAATAACCATGTTCCGGTCCACCATGGTTCATCGTATCGGATGCATTCCGGTTATCCAGGCCTGAATAATCGTGTTCACGTCCACCATTGTCCACCAATCCTGCATACGTTCTTGTCTCTACCATATTATTTTGCTCCTCGCGTGAAATTCGTTTTTGTTTGATATTCCTGAAGAGTAAAATATCAAGATAGATAGATTTTTAATTAGCGATCAACACAGCTGACGAAACCATCGCCCTTCTACCTTTAGCGGGGGTGGGGGATTGGCAGGGGGTTGGGGGGGGGCGAATAGTTAGCACGTGCGTGCTGTATCATAAAGTTTTTCATCGAGTCAACTTGCGTGGTTTCGAATCCCCGGTTGTACGTGACAAGGATTAGGGTCGCCTGTCCAACCTCGTGGATTTTCTCAGGTTTCTTCCCAATGATTAAACCATATGTTAGTTCCAAAATGACCTAGCTTGTGTCGAGTGGACGTTAAACCCCATTTAACTCTCTCTCCCCTTTAGTGGGGCTGATCCTAACAGAATAAGTCTGATTTACCACCAGAACAATTGTAAAATGACACGTCATACAGGTAATGAAACATAAACAGATCTTATGTTAGTACATCGCCGCTGTTGACAATAATTGTCTCACTGTAGCAAATGAGTCAATGCAAGGGGGAAATGTTGCACAGACATTAAACCAAAGCCCAGCATAGGCATGGGCCTGAGCGGCCAAGGCCCAGGGTTCATAACAAATTCCAGATGAAATGTTCACGGTTATCAATTTTTTGGCGCTGAGCTATCCGTCATCCTTCTCTGTGAAGTTCCACTTCGTGATCGGTCAAGGCTTCTAGACTTGCAACTGAATAGATTTCGTATGTGATCAGATGTAGCCTAGTACAGACCGTTTAATTGTGTGTTACGCATACATGTCATTCAAAAGGATATGAAATAATCTATTCGTTGCCTTAGGGGCCCCGTAATTCTAGTCAGGCCCAGGTCCCCGCTCCTGTTAAGCTGGGCTTTGTATTAAACCCTATTGCATCCTTTAAGATTGTATATCATGTTATATAAATTACCTGATTACACAATAAACCACAACAACCACCAGTACGACTACCACAATACCAACAACACAACCAATTATTAAACCCAACTGATCTGCAGGGCCAGGAAGTGTTCCTGAAACTAACAAAATAGAATTTAACGTCCTACTCTCTTGCACCTAACCTGGGCTAATGAAAGACGGGCATGCGCCATACAGTGTGCTATGGGGGAAATTTTGCCCAGGCAGCGGCGCTACAGCCTACTTTTATATCGAATTCCAACTGTACACGGGACCTCGGTTTTTCATCTAATCCGAACGACTAGACAGCTGTCTTCGCCAGGCCCTCCGTTCTGCATCACTGACAAGGGGAAATTACAGTGTGCTATGAGGGAAATTTTGCCCAGGCAGCGGCGCTACGGCCTACTCTTATATCGAATTCTAACTGCCAAGGGATCTTTTACGTGCACTCCAATGTGTACACGGGAACTCGGTTTTTAGTCCCATCCGAACGACTAGGCAGCTGTCCTTGCCAGGCCCTCCTTCTGCATCACTGACAAGGGGAAATCACGCCGGAATATCGAGATGAACTCTTTCGACCAATGCAGGGATCGAACACCCGACCTCCAGGCTAGCGAACCAGCGCCTTATCCATTTAGCCAACGTGATCCCCCGAAACTAACACATTGTTGAGATTCGATAATTATACGTAGATCCATTATATCGTAAAAAGAAAACCATAAGCGAATTTTAAATATACATTAAATTTATGTGTATATGTTTTATTTTCATTTTGTATCTATTCATTTTTCTCACCCTATTGTAATATTATGTAATTGTAACCGAGAGAGGGGTTTATGCAGTCTATCCCCAAATTCCTCAATTTCTGATAGAATATGGTTTGATTATCAAAACAGACTCTAAATTGTTCAAACCGCATTCTGGATTGAAGGATTGCTACCTCTACATTATAGTCTTTTAAAATGAATTTGAACCAGTGGATAATTCTCAGATCTAACCATTTGATGACTATAAGATCACTGTTAACAAAACATCAAATTGTTAAAACTCCTATTACAACATTTCATTTCAGAAACCAAGAACATTTCTCTATAATAGAACTGACCCAGCGATAAAGCTGTTACATCCTTACCTTGACTTGGTGGTAGATTTCTGGTACATGCAATGCTCGGTCCTGAAAATATCATTAATAATATGGTATATAAAATATCACCCGACGGTGAATATACTGTGTATACGTGGTTAAGTATAACGTCAACTAACAGTAAATATTTGGTATTTTGACATTGAGATACAGGTTCGAAATAACAATATACAGTTTATTACTGTTAGAATGACATAGAAACCCAGCTCTGTCCCATTTGTAATAACAACGTGGTTGGAAATACCAAGACAAAATATTTTACTGTCCTACCTCCATAAACTTTAATCCACACGAAGCTATCTCCATCTGTGAAGTCCCTAATCTGAACTGTTATATTGTCTCCAGATACTTTTAACTCTGGACCAAGACTAATAACATCTGTAGAACAGTTTAATAAATTTTGGTTCCGTGAAAATATTTGAATTTTACTACACGACTTTACACTCAAGTTGATAAAAACACTTTCTATTCGAACTGTTTGTAAACTTGTAAGACTGCAAGAAAGGTTACCACTGAGTGGTTGTTGATTGGAGATATAAAGATAATCTTCATCTGGTAATGTTGTATCATCAATATTTATAATATCATATATAATATTATCTGGAATGGTAAAGGTTTGAATTAAATAATATTTCAATTTATTATTTAAATGTTTTAATGTTATTTAAACTTTGTAAGAATGTTTTAATGTATATTTTGTAATATATTTTTAAAATGTTTTCATAATTCTTTAAATTTTGTAATATATTATTACAATGATTACAATAATTCGTATAACGTTGTAATATATTCTGTAAACCTTGTAATGATTATTTAATAAACTTTGTAATATGTTTTTAAACTTATTAATATATTCTTGAAACTTATAAATGCATGTAGTCCATCTACAGATATATAAAGTAACGGTGTCGTTCAATAATTTGTAATGATGTGATATTGTCCTTCTAAAACAATAAATTGAAGTAATAATTTACCTGGTATACATATATAAGGATAGTAGATATAATTATAATCAACACCAGGTGTGTAAGGTGAGGTGAGGCTACAGGTACGTTTATTAGAACAGCTTTTATAAGCTTGCAAAATATCGTCACGATCAACAGGTGAATGTCCATCTGCTATATTTCTTCTACAACATTTTTTGTTGTCACATGAGGTTGTATCTAGACTCGCATTACAGGACGGATACAACTTGGTACCATAATGTATGTTACGTTTCTCATTTCTTTCATCTATTGATATAACTTGACCTTCATCACAGGTCAAAGTGTGGGTGGAACATGTCGATCTTGGTTCTCCATAGCAACCAGATTCTGATTGACATTCATTCATTTGAGTAGCTGAAATATGATTATAACAAATTGTTAGACAAAATAGATTTCGCTTTTAATTTTTTATAACAATACAGCCAAATAAATACCGGAGTGTGCTCGGTACATGATGATCCCGTTTTCTTCTTAACAACTAGACTCTAATCCACCAGGGCCGTATGTAGGATTTTAAAAGTCGGATGTAGCAGAGTGGTGGGGCGCCTTAGCCTATACGTAAGTGATCTAAGAAAGCGTGGATCAGGGCGCTCTTCAAACCGACCGACTGATCATTACCTTAAGAACACCACTGTGTGATCATAATCAAGTGTATTATTCTACAATTGAAAGATATGGCCCTGCACTAATCGATACTTGTTTGGGTATCTGCTACATGATTATTGTAGTCAACAGAAACACGGCCACGATTGTAACCTTGTTCTAATGTCTACAATGTATTTACAGTATTTTGGGGAATTTATGAGCAAATGGCAGTCCTTTGAGATATGGAATCTATTCATTCGTCAAATAGACACCATATCCAATCGGATCCCATTACGTCTATACAGAAATAAATGCACGTGTAGAAGCTTGGAGGAACTCCTTTTATACTCACATGAAGCAGTAAAAGCAGCACAGTCATCACAGGTTATACTTATATTTGAATCTGTAAAAGATAGATTATATGGTATAAAATTTGAATATGCAATATAATACGGATATACAGATTATATGGTAAAATATGTGTGCAATATGCTAATAGGTACACTTTATTGCAGGTGTTATCCCCAATTGTGTCACCAGAGCTGAGATTCAATGACAAAGCGTCCCAAATGTCAGACCCAGTAACTGATTGCCTACAGAAGTATTATAGCTATAGTGTTCATTCTATTCTTACTTGATTTTATAAATATCCAGATATAATCATCTTCTTCAACAGGTAAGTTATCAAGTACAACGTGGTAAATCGTTGCTCCAGACATTGAAAGTTCTTTATAACCATAGAATATACCACCATCATCTATACATCGTAATAAACTCCGATTCCCAGAATAAATCTTCACGTTGTAACTTGATTCTTCTGCCAGATCAATGTAGATACTTTCTACGAGTATTGGTTCAGTACTTGTTATATTACAACATCTGGTAAGTTTTTTCCCCGTAGTTTGTGTTTTACCAGAGTAATATAAATAACCATTATAAAGAAAACTCACATCGGTAATCTCCATCATATTGTATATCAGAACAACTGTAAATAAAACACATGATAGTTATATGAATTGTTGACAAAAACAAAAATAAACGAACAAAATACAATTATCAGTAATTTTTATGTCAGTATCAATGTTTATTGTATAATAGTATATCAGATCAACTGTAGATAAAATACGTAAGTAAACAAAGACACCAGCCAAATACAAATATCTGTGCGTTTGTCCCTATGTCACTAAAACATGATGATTTGGATCAATTTTAAATAAATGTTCATAATTAATGTTTACTGTACAGGGGCCGTTTGCTCAAAGCTCTGTTAGCTTTTAACGATGCGTTAACATGGAGTAAACGGATCGTTAAATTTAACGGAGAAAAGGGTTATTACTTGAAGCCCCGTTATCTTGAACGTGTCGTTAACTTGCCATTATATTTAACGGAGGTGTTGGGCTACGTTATATGTTTAACGGTGGCATTAGTGGGCTGTAGCATAAATCATACATGTATATTACCTGTGTAATTATATACAACATTCTAGTGGGTTGGGCGATGGGGGGGGGGCTATTCCATTTTCTATTCGATGAAATTCTATAGTATTCTGCAGAATTTTGGGGACCTGTAGAAACTAATGGCCTCAAATATTCTGTAGTACAAATCCCATAATTTGTCATACAAACAAAAATAAAGTATTTTATAGTTTTTTTCTGTAGTAAATTATCTTTTTGTCCTTAATCAAATTCTGTCTCACTGTCTTCAGTTTCTTGTTTATGAAGTTGAAATATACATGTACATTATATACATGTAAATTTAAAATTAAGCCATTGAACAAACCGTCTTCTCTTGGATTTACTTTAATGAATCTGTTAACTAACGGATAATGAAATTTACTTTCCAGCAACAGCAATTGAACGGACCGTTAACAAATGACACGTTATCAAGATAACGATCCGTTATAGTTTAATCCTAGAAGTATAAATATTATCGATATTGTATTAAGATAACTAACCTGGTAAACAGATATATGCATAACGTATATAATCATAATCAGTATCGTTGCTGTAAGGAGATGTGACGGTACAAGTCTGTTGATTTGAACAGTGTCTATAAACTGATAAACGTTCTGTTAGGTTTACTTGTATCAAACCATCAACATCCTCATTACTCCCCTGATATCTACAGCATGTAGCATTACATATTTCCATCTGATCTTGTCGACATTTAAACCCCGGCTTTTTTCTGCCATATGCAATATTAAAATTATTAGTAATTTCATCTACTGCTATAACTTCATCATCTGGACAAGTAAGATTATGATGTGAACATGTTGAATCTGGTTGTCTATAGCAACCATAAGTGATAACACTATCGACAATTACAAACATTGCTGAAATACAATCAAATATAGTTATTTCACCAAGGCGCTTTGATATAAAACGATAATGTATAATGTAGTTTTAACCCAATTCAAAACTTTATCTAAGAATTTTAATTATCTCTGATCGGCGGGCCAGTTATGAGCGGTAATTTACAATTGTATTCTCCACCATTACATTTTCCGTTTCGTCACCAAGGGAGATTTGGAGCTGTGGTATAGATGGATATAAAACAACCTTAATAGACAGTGTATAGTGAAGTCAAAACGCTGAAATAGCCATGGTTACTTCAAATTCCTGAAGCAATGGTCCGAGAAATTCCTCTCTGGTCATTGCTGGAATAGCGTCTGTTTCTTGAACTTATGCGGGAGTTTGTCTATTCTTTCCGTTCTATGAAAGCTATCACTTAAGTACAGCAACATGACAGTCCTTCGTTTAATCTGGGTCTTCCCTAAAACTTTGGACAGTGATTTAAGGTATTAAAAACAGTGAAAGTGTGTTCGTTTCCAAGTAGTATTGTTTACATTTCATTCGACTTGATAGCCTCGTTTGTCACGCAATTAGTTTTACTGCAGTATTCTGCTATGCACGGGTTAATAAGGCATAATAAAATCGTGAGCCATGACGTAACGTTATGTAAACATATTTAGTCCAATATTGGCACTCGTTTTAAATGTAAAGCTTTTGTAGGGCAGCTAGTGATTGGTTGGTAATCGGACTACTGACGAATCAAAATTTAAAACAACAATATCCACTCATAATAGCAGTGTGTAGTGGGATTACCTCTAATCAAACGAAACGCTGCGCGGAGTATGTGGTTACGTATGGTCCAATCAGACTGCTAAAATACACATATTATTATAGTCAAGCCAATTACCAAAATACAGTTGGTCATTCGTGATCGATGATACAATTTTAATGTACGATGCAAAAAATAAGATAAACAACTCTCTGTAACATATTTATAACAAAACATAAACTACTATCTATAACATAAACTACTATCTATAACATAAACTGTTATTTATAACATAAACTGTTATTCATAACATAACCTACTATCCATAACATAAACGACTATCTATAGCATAAACTGTTATAACATACACTACTATCTATAACACAAACTGTTAGAACATAAACTATTATCTGTAACATATTTATTACATAACCAACTACCTATAACATGAGAAACTGTAGATGAGATAAACAACTATTTATAACACAAGAAACTATGATTAGATAACCAACTATTTATAACATATTACCTGCTGTTATAAGTAATAAATACGTGATGACGTTACACATGTTGATTATACTTTTCCTCGTTGAGTTAAACTATCTGACGCATATGGGTTTCCGATATTTGTGCCGTACATATGTGAGCCACTAGTTTAGCCAGTATTCAATGTGAAATCAACACACGGCTTTAATAATCAACACACAGTAAATTTCAGCTACACATTAATTTTATGGAATAAAAGTCTAGTTTCATCCCGACAATGCATAATACACCTTGCGATACCAGTCTCCGTGAAGAGTGATGGGTTAAAGTTGTTTGAGTTAGTTGACCGCGTTGTTGTGTATTCCCAAGTTTATACTATCTACATTGAATGGCTGATCTGTACTACAGGAGTATACATGGTTATGTTAATTACGATTCGACAATCTTTAACAAATCATTAAATACAGTCTTCTTTCACGCCATTATCTGCCATGTAGTTGTATATAATTATTTCCCTACAATAGAAATATATAAACTTTTTAATATGAAAAGAATCTAACCAGGAAGGTTAAACACTATTATTAGAAGGAGGCCCAAATTCAACTTGTATTCGAATAAAATATTTCACACAGTCGATTCGTCAACATATTTGATCACTTTTAATAAATTGATCTACACACCACCGACTGAGATACATATTGTAGCTGTATGTGTTTAGGAGAGATGTACA
The DNA here is from genome assembly GCA_948474765.1 of Patella depressa. Classification (NCBI taxonomy): domain Eukaryota; kingdom Metazoa; phylum Mollusca; class Gastropoda; family Patellidae; genus Patella; species Patella depressa. The sequence continues at coordinate 1,370,700 of OX419718.1, forward strand.
GATTTCGATCATCTGGATCTACAGAGCTGTGGAGAAATCTCCTTTGACTGCGAGATGTGTATTGTTACCAGATATTTACGTGTACAATCTGTATTAAATATGTCACTTTAAGATATTAACTGGTCTAGTAACAGATCAAGCACTTCAATAGTATGTTGTTAGCTGATTTCACCTAAAATATAACCTGGAATACCATGTGTTGATTTCACATTAAATATTATCTAGAATACCGTGTGTTGATTATTGTAATAATCAACACACGTATGTTGATTTCACGTTGAACATTGGCTAAACTATTGACTGCTGATTTCACGTTGATTATAAAGTAGCATAATGTGTGTGGATTTCACGTTGAATATTAATTGGATTAATTTTAACCTTTCATATTACAAGGCACAAACAGCGGAAACACCAATGCAACAGAAACTTTAACTCAATAATTATCATGAGGAAAAGTGTTATCAACAAGTCTAATATCATCAAGTACTTATTACTTTTAAAAATAGGTAATATTTAATAAATAGTTGTTTATGTTATAAATATTTGGTTATCCAATCTTCAGTTGCTTATGTTATAAATGGTTGTATTATGAATGTCATAAATAATAGTTTTTTAATAGTAGGAGGGGAATGGTCGAATGATAAAGCGCGTTTGCGTTGTATCACAAAGTCTGTCATTGAATCGAGAGGCGTGGTTTTGATTCCCCAGTTGTACGTAACAAGGATTCGGGTCGCCTTCCAACCTCGTGGGTTTTCCCCGGGCCCTCCGGGTTCCTCCCACTGATTAAAATTCTTAGATTATACATTATCATTAACTATATTTGATTGTATTTCAGCTATGTTTGTTATTGTTGATAGTGTTATAACTTATGGTTGCTATAGACAACCAGAATCATCATGCTCACATCATAATCTTACTTGTCCTGATGATGAAGTTATAGCAGTCAATGAAATTATTGATAATGCTAATATTGCATATGGCAGAAAAAAGCCGGGGCTTAAATGTCCACAAGATCAGATGGGAATATGTAATGCTACATGCTGTAGATATCAGGGGAATAATGAAGATGTTGATGGTTTGATACAAGTAAACCTAACAGAACGTTTATCAGTTTATAGACACTGTTCAAATCAACAGACTTGTACCGTCACATCTCCTTACAGCAACGATACTGATTATGATTATATACGTTATGCATATATCTGTTTACCAGGTTAGTTATCTTAATACAATATCGATAATATTTATACTTCTAGGATTAAACTATAACGGATCGTTATCTTGATAACGTGTCATTTGTTAACGGTCCGTTCAATTGCTGTTGCTGGAAAGTAAATTTCATTATCCGTTAGTTAACAGATTCATTAAAGTAAATCCAAGAGAAAACTGTTTGTTCATTGGCTGAATTTTAAATTTACATGTATATAATGTACATGTATATATCAACAAGAAAATGAAGACAGTGAGACAGAATTTGATTAAGGACTAAAAGATAATTTACTACAGAAAAAACTATAGAATACTTTATTTTTGTCTGTATGACAAATTATGGGATTTGTACTACAGAATATTTGAGACCATTAGTTTCTACAGGTCCCCAAAATTCTGCAGAATACTATAGAATTCCATCGTATAGAAAATGGAATAGCTCCCCCCCCAACGCCCAACCCTCTAGAATGTTGTATAGAATTACACTGGTAATATACATGTATGATTTATGCTACAGCCCACTAATGCCACCGTTAAACAGATAACGTAGCACAACACGTTCAAGATAATGGGGCTTCCAGCAACAACCTTTTTCTCCGTTAATTTTAACGATCCGTTTACTCCATGTTAACGCATCGTTTAAAGTTAACAGAGCTTTGAGCAACCGGCCCCTGTACAGTAAACATTAATTATGAACATTTATTTAAAATTGATCCAAATCATCATGTTTTAGTGACATAGATACAAACGCACAGATATTTGTATTTGGCTGGTGTCTTTGTTTACTTACGTATTTTATCTACAGTTGATCTGATATACTCTTATACAATAATCATTGATACTGACATAAAAATTACAGATAATTGTATTTTGTTCGTTTATTTTTGTTTTTGCCAACAAATCAAATAACTATCATGTGTTTTATTTACAGTTGCTCTGATGTACAATATGATGGAGATTACCGATGTGAGTTTTCTTTATAATGGTTATTTATATTACTCTGGTAAAACACAAACTACGGGGAAAAAACTTACCAGATGTTGTAATATAACAAGTACTGAACCAATACTCGTAGAAAGTATCTACATTGATCTGGCAGAAGAATCAAGTTACAACGTGAAGATTTATTCTGGGAATCGGAGTTTATTACGATGTATAGATGATGGTGGTATATTCTATGGTTATAAAGAACTTTCAATGTCTGGAGCAACGATTTACCACGTTGTACTTGATAACTTAACTGTTGAGGAAGATGATTATATCTGGATATTTATACAATCAAGTAAGAATAGAATGAACACTATAGCTATAATACTTCTGTAAACAATCAGTTACAGGGTCTGACATTTGGGACGCTTTGTCATTGGATCTCAGCTCTGGCCTCCCAATTAGGGAGAACAACTGCAATAAAGTGTACCTATTAGCATATGGCACACATATTATACCATTTAATCTGTATATCCGTATTATATTGCATATTCTAATTTTATACCATATAATCTATCTTTTACAGATTCAAATATAAGTATAACCTGTGATGACTGTGCTGGATTTACTGCTTCAGGTGAGTATAAAATGAATTCCTCCATGCTGCTACACGTGCATTTATTATTGTAGACGTAATGGGTTCCGATTGGATATGGTGTCTATTTGACGAATGAATAGTTTCCATATTTCCAAGGACTGCCACTAGATATAAGAACAAGAATAAAAACATGGCCATGTTTCTGTTGACTACAATAATCATATAGCAGATACCCATCCAAGTATCGATTAGTGTTTAGTTGTTATGAAGAAAAATAACATCATCATGTACTGAGCACACTCAGGTATATTTTTAGTTGTATTGTTATAAAAAATTGAAATCGAAATCTATTTTGTCTAACCATTTGTTATTATCATATTTCAGCTCCTCAAATAGATGAATGTCTTTCAGAGACTGGTTGCTATGAACAACCAAGATCACCGTATTCCACTCAAACCTTGACCTGTGATGGAGGTCAAGTTATATCAATAGATGAAAGAAACGAGAAACGTAAAATACATTATGGTACAAAGTTTAATCCGTCTTGTAACCCGAGTCTAGATACCGCATCATGTGACAACAAAAAATGTTGTAGAAGAAATATAGCAGATAAACATTCACCTGTTGATCGTGACGATCGTTTACAAGTTTATAAAAACTGTTCTAATAAACTTACCTGTAACCTCACCTCACCTTACACACCTGGTGCTAGGTATAATTATATCTACTATCCATATATATGTATACCAGGTAAATTATAACTTTCATTTTATTCATTTCATAGGGACAATATCAGATTATTTACACATTAAGATTTCGGTTTTTTTCGGCAGATAGAATATGACCAATCATTAAGGAATAAATCAAAAACTCTAATGAATCTATTAAAACATTAAAAGAATATTACAAAGTTGAAATAATATATTAAAACATTTAAGGAAGATATTATTATATTTAAAGGATATATTAAAACATTTAAAGGATATATTAAAACATATTATACATTTAATATTAAAACATCTAAATAATATATTTTTTTTTAAAAAATTGATAATATTGCTCCTCTTTCCTAATACCGATGTTTCAAATCGACTCGAAATATGTCCAAGGGTTCAGTATTAAGATACATTTTTTTATTTTTCAAGCCAGGGGGGTTGGCATGGCCTAGTGGTCTAGAGTGCCGCGCTTCGACCTCTAGCTGGCCGGTCACCTCTGGCTTGCGGCTGTGGTTTCGATCCCTGGTGTGAGGTTATGTGACATGGAGATAGGGGCGCCTTCTCAACCTCGTGGGTTTCCTCCGGGCACCCCGGTTTCCTCCCACTGCTAAAGACCCCTACGCGTAAACGAATTCTTGAAATAAAATTTAACCATATGTTAGTCCCGAAATGACCTAGTGGACGTTCAACCCCATTTCTCTCTCTCTCTCTCTCTCTCATTTTTCAAGCCTTTTTCTGTTCCAGATAATCTTGTATATGATATTATAAATATTGATGGTACGACATTACCAGATGAAGCCTATCTTTATATCTCTAACCAACAACCATACAATGGTACCCTATCTTGTAGTCTTACAAGTTTACAGACAGTTCGAATAGAGAGTGTTTTTATAAACTTGAGTTTAAAGTCGTGTAGTAAAATACAAATATTTTCACGGAACCAAGATTTATTAAACTGTTCTACGGATGTAATTAGTTTGGGTCCAGAGTTAAAAGTATCTGGAGAAAATATAACGGTTCAAATTGAGGACTTCACAGATGAAGGAGATAGTGTAATGTGGATTAAAGTTTATGGAGGTAGGAAAATTTCAATGTTACTCCAGTGATTAACCAGGCAGGATACGCCCACATTTTCGAAAGATGGATAGAGAACAAACTAAAAAGAAAGTGGTTTTTCCCACAATCAAGGGCCATAATTCATGAATTTACAATTCGATATGCGTAAATATCGAAAAGAACCAAGATCTTTGGGTTATAAACATGCATTTCAAGTTTCATTACAATCGGATTAAAATTGTGACCTCTACACTGTTCACAACCTTTATTTATCATATTTCTACACTATTCGCCTACAAGCGGCAGCCATTTTGTTCAGCAAATTTGGTTTGATTTTCAGGAAATTTGAGCTCAACCTTCATTTCGGTGTAATGGTGATATAATCAAACGTTTTTTTCGTTTTAAATTGAATAATAATTGTGACCTCCTGCCTGACCACAAGCTAAAAATGGGATTTTTCGTACAATCAAGGGCCATGAAAATATCTGGCACAACGTAGCTATACCTACGATGACGATGGACCGGATTACCTTGTATGGACCATGTGTACATATCATATTTATTGTCAGTTGAAGATATATTCAACCGTATATTCACCGTCAGTTTACATTTTATTTATCAAACATCAATGTCTTTTTCAGGACCGAGCATTTCTTGTACCAGATACTTACCACCAAGCCTAGGTAAGTTATTTATTGTAACTATCGCCCAGTAACATCGCTATTAATTGGTAATTAGTAACTATTTAGAAACAGACTGGTCAGTTGAATAACTGGGTTACTGGTTCATAAAATGAAATGAGTTTTTTTACAAGAGTTATCTGCTGATTTAAGTTCACATTATAAAATCTTGTAAATGCCATGGAAGATGAACGTTTTCCTTAGCACAGAAGATATAACATAGGTTTGGTATATCAAGCAATCGTTCAATTGAAATCGAAATCTATTTTATCTAACCATTTGTTATTATCATATTCTGTACCTCGAATGAATGAATGTCTTTCAGAGTCTGGTTGCTATGGCGAACCAGGGTCGTCATGTTCCACATATGCCTTGAACTGTGATGAAGGTCAGGTTATATCAATAGATGAAAGAAACGAGAAACGTAAAATACATTATGGTACAAAGTCTAATCCGTCCTGTAATGCGAGTCTAGATACAACCTCATGTGACAACAAAAAATGTTGTAGAAGAAATATAGCAGATAAACATTCACCTGTTGATCGTGACGATCGTTTACAAGTTTATAAAAACTGTTCTAATAAACGTACCTGTAACCTCACCTCACCTTACACACCTGGTGCTAGGTATAATTATATCTACTATCCATATATATGTATACCAGGTAAATTATAACTTTCATTTTATTCATTTTATAGGGACAATATCAGGTTATTTACACATTAAGATTTCGGGTTTTTTTCGGCAGATAGAATATGACCAATCATTAATGAATAAATAAAAAACTCTAATGAATCCATAAAAACATTTAAAGAATATTACAAAACATTAAAAGAATATTACAAAACATTAATATTACAAAGTTTGAATAATATATTAAAAAATTTAAGGAAGATATTAAACATTTAAATGATATATTAAACATTTAATATTAAAATATTTTGTAAATATTTAAAGAATATATTAAAACATTTTGAAAATAGTTAAAGAAAATATTAAAAAAAATAGATGATGTTGCTCTTCTTTCCTGATGTCTTTATTAGTGCCTATTTTTATATCAACTGCAAAACTTTGAAATGTGTCCAGGGGTTCAGTATTGAAATACATTTTCATTTTCCAAGCATTTTCTGTTTCAGATAATCTTACCTTTGATATAGTAAATATTGATAGTACAAAGTTACCTGATGAAGCCTATCTATATATCTCCAATCAACAAGCATACAGTGGTAACCTTTCCTGTACTCTTACAAGTTTACAGACAGTTCGAATAGAAAGTGTTTTTATCACTTTGAATGTAAAATCATGTAGTAAAATTCAAATATTTTCACTGAACGAAGATTTATTAAACTGTTCTACAGATGTAATTAGTCTTGGTCCAGAGTTAAACGTATCTGGAGAAAATATAACAGTTCAAATTGAGGACATCACAGATGGAGGGGAGAATGTCATGTGGATTAAAGTTTCTGGAGGTAGGAACATTTCTATGTCATTCGACAATTTCGCTGTTACTCAAATTATTAAAAATATGTGTATTGTTATTTGGAACCACGCAGCTATAACTGGATTGCCAAGTATTTACAACGAGTTCATATCGAATTTATTGTTAGTTAAAGATATATATTTAACTGTTAGTTAATGATTCATTTACCAGGTATTAATGATATTTTCAGGACCAAGCATTGGTTGTACCAGATATTTACCGCCAAGTCCAGGTAAGTCATTAATTGTAACTACCGTCTTGAAATTAATACTAATATTTTTAACATAGTCCATAATAAGTCTATTGATATGTCAAACAGATTCTAAACTCATCTCGTTTCAAGTAATATTTTTTGTATAATCTTTGCCAGTCTATCGAAATGATGCTTATTATTAAATAATCGTCAATTTGCTTGCATATATGTATAATTATTATCTACTATATATACCGTACATTTTTCACCCATTTTATTATGTTTATATAAGATGTATGTGTTTACCATTTTAACTATAAATATGCACACATTTTTCATTAATATTATATATACAAATTATTTAGGGAGAGGGGTTTTACATAGGCTAAGCCTGTTCCCCAATCCCATTCAGACAATCTGAATAAAATATTCCGTAACAGCGATACCAATGGGTTGTTTGTTACTGTTTGGAAAAAGACTGGTCAGTTATAAACTATGTTACTGGTTCATAAAATAAATAGGTTTTTACAGTGTGATGGTTTGTACCGATTAACCAAGAGTTATCCAATGATTGAAGTTCACATTACAAACCTTATGGATGTCATAAATTACAAAAGGTAGAACATATGTTTTGGTAGAGGAAGCAATCGTTGAACCTAGAAAGCGATTGGAAAATTTTATAGTCTGCTTCTTATATAAGGTATAATTCATTTACCAATAATTATCTAAAAAACTTGTTAGTTCCAGGAACAGTTCAGGGTTCTTCAGATCAATTGGGTTTAATAGTTGGTTGTGTTGTTGGTGTTATGGTATTTATATTGGTGGTGGTGGTGGTTTATTGTATAATCAGGTAAGTTAATGCTACGCTGTCGGTGGTGGTGGTGGCTGTTTATTGTGTAATCAGGTAATGCTACGCTGTCGGTGGTGGTGGCTTTTTATTGTATAATAAGCTTTGGTTTAATTTATATACATAATAATTCATTATGCTACAAGTTAACGTGTGGTAGTCAAGAAGTGGTTTACTGCATTATCAAGTATATCAGTAATGAGGTTTAACGTCTCGGGGGCGGGGGGAATGGCCTAGTGTTCTACTAGAGTGCCTCGCTTCGACCTCAAGCTGGCCGGTCACCTCTGGTTTGCGGCTGTGGTTTCGATCCCTGGTGTGAGCGTATGTGGGATGGAAATAGGGGCGTCTTCTCAACCTCGTGGGTTTCCTCCGGGCACTCCAGTTTCATTCCACTGCTAAAGACCCCTACGCGCAAACGAATTATGGAAATAAAATTGAACCATGTGTTAGCCCCGAAATGACCTAGTTTGTCTCTCTCTCAGTAGATGACGAAAAGTACAATGTACGTTTGCGAATCTCGCTACTATCACCCGAGCACCTCGTAGGCATTTGAAATAATGTTTATAAGATTGTAACATCCTGTTGATGTTTATTTTCCAGACGAAGGAGAAATAAATTAGGTGATAATCGCCAGGAGCTAGAATGTACCACTAAAAACAACAGGAGGGAATCTGAATATGATACTATACACGATGACGATACAAATAAACGCGAATCATTTTATCACACTATCGACGATAGATTCTTACAGAACTCAACCAAGGACGGGAAATCAGCGGGTGGTCCATCAAGTAATACCCCATCAAACGAAAAGTTAACCTACCAAGTTATTGACCGTGATTTTAGTGCTAAATCTTCAAACATTGCAACGCCAAAAGAAAATTTGACTTGCCAAGGCATAGATCATGCTACATTCCCAAACACGGCATCGCCCAAACATGATACAAACTACACAGTCATAGACCATGATTTTACTTCTAAAGCATCTCAATCTAGAGCACCAGAAGAAGAGACTGGCTATACGTACATTGGCCATGATTTTGGCACAAAAGCGGCTAAACTACCAAGCACACAATCGCCTAAAGATAAGACAGACTACACATACCTAGACCATGATTTTAGCTCCGATTCTATCGGTCCAGTTGGTAGTCCACTTAACAAGGCATCACCAAACCAGGAGTCAAACTATCATATCATTGACGACGATTTTAGCGTCAAACCAAAACCTGGATCTGGCTGCTGTGACCTCTGGGAATCCCGCCTTACGCTTGAACCTAGATCCGGTCTAAGCACTCCGCCATTGGATTCGAAAGGCAAATACAGTGTAGTGAAACCAAAGAACCTTAGACGACAGGGAGAAGGTAAACCTTCGGAATATGACCATATCTGTACAAAAACAACAGCAGTTGATTTGGGAAAAGGGGAACTATTAGATCCAAATTATTACCATTTTAAACATACTTCATTAATTCCCGTGGTGAACGAGAATACATATTATGATCATATTCCAAGAGGTGACGAAGATCCGTTGTCTGATCCCTACAATGACCCAACCTATGATCATTTAGGTGAAAAGGGCCAAACCACAAAACCACAACATGACATTGCTAGAAATATGAACTCAACATCTAGCAGTCAATTCCAACCCCGAAAGTCGAAGACAAATGTTGATGACCCTACCTATAATCATCTTGTTGAAAAGGGTTCTACCACAAAACCACAACAAGGCAACACTGTCTTTCCGAATCCAGCATTCCATGGTGAAAATAAGGATGTCGATGATCCTTTTATTGATCCTACCTATAATCATTTGGGTGAGAATAGTCATGCTCTACAACAAGACAACTCGGAGAATGTCGATCATCCCAATAATGACGATACTTATAATCATCTTGGGGCGAAGGTTCATACTCCCCAACCGGAAGAAGGCAACCACAACACAAAGAATGTTGATGGTCCTAATAATAACGATACTTATAATCATCTTGGTGCGAAGGGTCATACTCCACAACCACAAGAACATAGCAGCCATCAAACATCTGACAGTCAATGGCGAGCAGATGACCCTACTTATAACCATCTCGGGGATGACAAACCGGAGTCTCAGAAACATTAGGAACGTCTATAAGATGTTATAGACTACAACCACGTTTCTACTCAATCTGGTTATATTGCTGATTCTATTTTGTGTTGTCCTTTTTAGTTCAAAATATCGTTTTACTTGTCTTTACAACACTAGGATCTGGAAGAGTTGTTATATAATCCGCGTTCTGGTTGATGTGAGGAATTAACCAATGAAGCAGTACATTCAATGTCTGACGTCAGAATATCAAATATCGTTCGTATGACACCTGGACTGGAATTATTGTCACAGACCTAAACTATTTCCTTATATTTTCATAAAAGCTAATATATTCAGCCGCACTTTCACCTGTATATTATTTTGTGTAAACAATTCCGTTATAAATGTGCCGAAATGTTGTTTTCTGGGTGTTGTAGCTTATTCCAACACTAACGACGAAAACTCAGATAAATAGTTAAAATTGTACTTTTAATAAACTAGTGTACAAAACTGGTTAACGGTCACAATAACGAGATAGGTATCGCTAGGGCGAGCCGGTCACCAGACTAATGTTACAGTAAAATATAGAACATATATACAAGCTTAGGATTAAAATAATTATATAATGATATTTGATAAGATGTTAAATTGAACATAGGAAACAGATGTTTAAATACAGAAGAAGATATGGACATAGCAAGAACGTGGGTTAACTATAATTACGTAGTATATATCGTTACATTAAGTTTAAACTCACACAGTTAAACGACTTGAAAAATTAGTGAGATATCAATTCGGACATTGGTCAATTACTACATTAACATAAATCATAAAATAAAATATATACAAAGATACACCATAAAATACGTCTTTTTAATTGCAAATAGAAACCTTTTTAAGTTAACTAATTTATTTCGTTAAAATTTAAGATATGTAAAAATAATATTCACTTGGATGAAACATTTTGTAATATTTTCAGATATATAAAATATTTCTTTATTTTGTTATCTATAAAATATGTCTTTATATCTATAAAATATTTCTTTATATTTGCAAATAGAAAAGTACTTAGTGACACATTCACTTCGGTGGCATATTTCCTTATGCCTTGCGATACGTAACATGTAGTTATCTATATACACATAGCTAAAATACTGAGTTATATTTAATATAGCTTAGTTATATTTGTACACATATTAAATATTTAGTTAAATGTTACATACACACATGGGTTAAATATTTAGTAATGAGTTATATAGACAAATAAGCTTAAATATTTTCACATAGCTTAATTAATTTACTTATATTTATAACATAATTTATTTCACGTAGATTAAGTATTTAGTTATAAGTTATATATACACATTGCTAAAATATTGAGTAACATTTTCATATAGTGTAATTATTAAGATATATTTCTTCGCAAGGTATATATTTTCTTATATGTTATATTTCACATAGCTGAACTATTTAGTTATATTTTCACACAGTTTAATTATTTTGTTATATTTTACATTGATTAAATATTAAGTTATATTTTACATTGCTTAATTATTTTGTTAAGTGTTTTACACAGCTAACATTTTGAGTAAAATATTCACATAGTTTAGATATATAGTTATGAGTTATGTATACACATAGTTTAAATATATATTTATGAGTTATATATCTACACACATAGTTAAGAGGGATACTTTGCTCGGCCAGCGGCACTATGGCCTACTGTATTGTAGAATCCCAACTGTAAAGGGATCTGTTACGTTCACGTTAATGTATACACAGAACCACTGTTTTCCGTACCATCCGAACGACTAGACAGCTGTCCTTGTCATCCCCCTATCCTTCACCACTGCCGAGGGGATACCACGGCGGGTTTATACTGGGTCGAATTGTTGAAACACGTTAGAAATGAATTGAAATGATACTTAACGACCTACTGTTTTGCTCCTAAACTGGACCAATGATGACAGACATACGCCATACTGCCTATAGCTTATATCAAATTCCAACTTCAAATGTGTATAATGGACCTTCGTTTTTCGTCACGTCATCCGAACGACTATGATTCAATTTTATTTCAATTTCACTTGCACGTAGGGTTCTTTAGAAGTGGGATGAAAGCGGAGAAGTCACGAGGTCGGACACCCGACACTGCTCCTTGCCAAGTACAGTCGAGGAATAAAAAAAAACACCACTTGACTCAATGAAGACCTTGTGATCAAAAGCGTACGTGAGAGAGAGAGAGAGATAGGGTTTAAAGTCCACTCGACACAAACTAGGTCATTTCGGAACTAAAACATGGTTTAATTTTATTTCAATAATTCGATTGCGCGTAGGGGTCTTTTAGCAGCGGGAGGAAACCAGAGTGCCACATACGCTCACAGCCTCAAGCCAGGGTGTCTGACCCGTTCCTATTCGCCATTGGTACATAATCGGTCCGGTTCACCGCTGTTCGCAGTATCTGTCCCGTTCCGGTTCATCATGTTTATATAGCCATGTTCTGATTGACCACCGTTCACACGATCTGATCCGACCCTATTCACCAGACCTGTATAAGCGTGTTCTGGGGCAGTGTTATTCACGGTATCGGATCTGTTCACGAGGCCTGAATAATCATTTTCTGTTCCACCGTGGTTCACGGCATCGGATACGTCCTGGTTCACCATGTTTATATAGCCATGTTCTGATACGCCGCAGTTCGATGGATCCGATCCCTCCCTATTCTCCAAACCTGTATAATCGTGTTCCGGGCCTGTGTTAATCACGGTATCCGACCCGTTCAGGCCTGAATAATCATGTTCCGGCCCACCGTTGTTTACGGTATGTGATATGTTCCGGTTCACTAGGCCTGAATAATCATGTTCCGATCCACCATTGTTCACCAAACCTACATACGTACTGGTGTCTACTATAATTGCAGCACGTGCATTATTTTGATCCGCTCGTGAAAGTTGGTTTGGTTTCATCTTCCTGAAGAGCAAAATAGATTTATTTTTAATTGGCTATCAGCACAGCTGGCGAACCCATCGCCCGCCTGCCTTTAAGATGACTGATCTTAACAGAAAAAGACTAATTTACCACCAGCACAATTGTATAAGGAATGAAGACACGTAATAAAAGTCATGAGACACAAACAGAAGATATGTTGGTACATCGCCACTGCTCAACCTTGTGGGTTTCCTCCGGGCACTCCGGTTTCCTCCCCCTACGCGCAAGCGAATTATTGAAATGAAATTAAACCATATGTTAGTCCCGAAATGACCTAGTTTGTGTCAAGTGGACGTTAAACCCTATTTCTCTCTCACACACACATCGCCACTACTGAGAATAAATGCCCAAATACTGTAAAAAATGTCTTACTGCTGAAAAGAATTTATTTTTGCACAGAAATATTAAACCCTATTTCATCTTTTCAGATTGTAGAATAGTGTATATTATACATAATGATAATTATATAACCTCAACCGGTGTAGCATAGTGTATATTATACATAATGATAATTATATAACCTCAACCGGTGTAGCATAGTGTATATTATATATAATAATAATCATAATAATCATATAACCACCAACGATGTAGCATAGTGTATATTATATCATGCTAATTATATAACAACCACCATCAATGCTGCATTGGTATGTAACGTACCTGATTATACAATAAACAACCACTACCAACACCACCAATACAACTACCACAATACCAACAACACAACCAATAATTAAACCCAACTGATCTGAACAACCTAGAACTGTTCCTGGAACTAACAAGTTATTGAGATAAAATAATCATTGTTAACAATTATGTCATATAAGAAGTAGACTATTATAGAGTGGATGGTATATTTATTCGTATAAGTATATATATTTGTTTATTTTTTATCTATTCATTTGTTACACTCTATTGTAGTGTTATGTGATTTATTTTTAACCGGGCGAAGGGTTTATGTAGGCTATGCCTGTTTCCCATTCCCCTCAGATTCTGAATACATATTGTTTACAAAGAAGCAGACTATAAAATCTAGTAATCGCAATTCGGGTTGAATGATTGCTGCCTCTACCAAACTCTGTGGAGAACTTTGTGCTTTGTAGATGTTCGTAAATGTGAAGTTAGGTCAAAATGAATAAACCATCAAATTGTAAAAGCTCACATTAAGACCGGTTTCCCTACAGGCGATGATGTGTAAGTCGTAAAACAGCATATCAGTTTAGGAACATGTTTCTATAATACAACTGACGCAGTGATAGCGCTTTTGGAGGACAGCAGTTACAATGAATAACTTACCTAGACTTGGTGGTAAATATCTGGTACAAGCAATGCTCGGTCCTGAAAATATCAATTATGTCTTGTAAATAAAATATCAACCGACAGTGAATATACTATGTTTACGTGGTGAAAGATATCATCAACTAACAGTGAATATTCTGTGTATACGTGGTTAAATATAACGTCAATTGACGATTAATACAATGTATATACGTGGTTATAACTGACAGTGAATATACTGTGTATATGTGAACAAATATAACGTCAACAGTGAATATTACGGAAGACCATAAGGGTCAATGAAATGAAAAAAAATCCCCGTTTGTACGTGACAAGGATTAGGGTCGCCTGTCCAAACTTGTGGGTTTTCTCCGGGTCCTCCAGTTTCCTCCCACTGTTAAAGAGAGAGTGAGAAATGGGGTTTAACGTCCACTCGACACAAACTAGGTCATTTCGGGACTAACGTATTGGTTAATTTCATTTCAATAATTCTCTTGTGCGTAGGGCTCTTTAGTGGGAAGAAACCGGAGGAACCGGAGAAAACCCACGATGCTGGACAGGCGACCCTACTCCTTGTCGCGTACAGCGGGGGATTCGATACCACGTCAGTTGAGTCAATGGCAGGCTTTATGATACAGCACGCACGTGTTAACCATTCGGCCATCCAACCCCCAACCCCACTACTAAAGACCCCTACACGCAAGCGAATTATTGAAATAAAATCAAACCACATGTAATTACAAAATAGACTATATAAGGCTATCTTGTAATAACAAGATAGTTATCTTGTAATTACAAGATAGTTATCTTGTAATAAGAAGATAGGTTATCTTGTAATTACAAAATATTTACATATCTTGTAATATAAGGCTACAAGATACTCAGATTATATTTTTTCATTTGATTGACCCTTATAGTCTTCCGTACAATTGACATGTACACTTGGTCCTGGTTAACATTGACATTGACGTTGAGGTTCCAAATAACAATATACATTTTATTACAGTTAGAGTGACATAGAAACCCGGTTCTCCACCATTTTGTCATAACATCATGATTCCAAAGAGCAATATTTAAATTCTTTTACTTTTCGAATAATTATAGAAATTGTCCTACCTCCATAAACCTTAACCCACATCACACTCTCTACTTTATCTATGAAGTACTCAATTTGAAGTGTTATTTTGTCTCTAGATATTTTTAACTCTGGACCAAGACTAATTACATCTGTAGAACAGTTTAATAAATCTTCGTTCCGTGAATATATTTGACTTTTACTACATGACTTTAAACTCAAGTTGATAAAAACACTTTCTATTCGAATTATCTGTAAACTTGTAAGACTGCAAGAAAGGTTACCACTATATGGTTGTTGATTGGAGATATATAGATAAGATTCATCTGGTAATGTTGTACCATCAATATTTATAATATTATATACAAGATTATCTGGAATGGTAAAAGTATGAAATAAATAATATTTGAATTTATTATTTAAAAGTTATTTAAACTTTGTAAGAATGTTTTAATGTATATTTTGTATTATTTTCCTTAAATTTTTCGTAATTCTTTAACTTTTGTTATATATTATTACAATGATTTAATAATTCGTATAACGTTGTACTATATATTCTGTAAACATTGTAATGATTATTTAAGTAAACTTTGTTATATGTTTTTAAACTTATTAATATATTCTTGAAACTTATAAATGTATTCTTTGTATTCCATCTACAGCAATATAAAGTAGCCGTAACGTTCAATAATTTGTAATGATGTGATATTGTTCTTCCAAAACAATAAAATGAAAGTAACAATTTACCTGGTATACATATATAAGGATAGTAGATATAATTATACCTAGCACCAGGTGTGTAAGGGGAGGCGAGGTTACAGGTACGTTTCTTGGAACAGTTTTTATAAACTTGTAAAAGATAGTCCCAATCAACAGATGAGTGTCTATCTTTTATATTTCGTCTACAACATTTCTTGTCGCCACATGATGCGGTATCTAGACTCGGGTTACAAGACGGATTAAACTTGGTACCATAATGTATTTTACGTTTCTCATTTCTTTCATCTATTGATATAACTTGACCTTCATCACAGGTCAAAGTGTGGGTGGAACATGTCGATCTTGGTTCTCCATAGCAACCAGATTCTGATTGACATTCATTCATTTGAGTAGCTGAAATATGATTATAACAAATTGTTAGACAAAATAGATTTCGCTTTTAATTTTTTATAACAATACAGCCAAACAAATACCGGAGTGTGCTCGGTACATGATGATCCCGTTTTCTTCTTAACAACTAGGCTCT
Source organism: Patella depressa (assembly GCA_948474765.1). Classification (NCBI taxonomy): domain Eukaryota; kingdom Metazoa; phylum Mollusca; class Gastropoda; family Patellidae; genus Patella; species Patella depressa. The sequence goes on from OX419718.1 coordinate 1,387,058, forward strand.
AATCCACCAGGGCCGTATGTAGGATTTTAAAAGTGGGATGTAGCAGAGTGTACCTTAAGAACACCACTGTGTGATCATAATCAAATGTATTATTCTACAATTGAAAGATACGGCCCTGCACTAATCGATACTTGTTTGGGTATCTGCTACATGATTATTGTAGTCAACAGAAACACGGCCACGATTGTAACCTTGTTCTAATGTCTACAATGTATTTACAGTATTTTGGGGAATTTATGAGCAAATGGTAGTCCTTGGAGATATGGAATCTATTCATTCGTCAAATAGACACCATATCCAATCGGATCCCATTACGTCTATACAGAAATAAATGCACGTGTAGAAGCTTGGAGGAACTCCTTTTATACTCACATGAAGCAGTAAAAGCAGCACAGTCATCGCAGGTTATACTTATATTTGAATCTGTAAAAGATAGATTATATGGTATAAAATTTGAATATGCAATATAATACGGATATACAGATTAAATGGTATAATATGTGTGCAATATGCTAATAGGTACACTTTATTGCAGGTGTTATCCCCAATTGTGTCACCAGAGCTGAGATTCAATGACAAAGCGTCCCAAATGTCAGACCCAGTAACTGATTGACTACAGAAGTATTATAGCTATAGTGTTCATTCTATTCTTACTTGATTGTATAAATATCCAGATATAATCATCTTCCTCAACAGTTAAGTTATCAAGTACAACGTGGTAAATCGTTGCTCCAGACATAGAAAGTTCTTTATAACCATAGAATATACCACCTTCATCTATACATCTTAGTAACGTCTGATTCTCTGAATAAATCTTCACGTTGTAACTTGATTCTTCTGTCAAATCAATGTAGATACTTTCTACGAGTATTGGTTCAGTACTTGTTATATTACAACATCTGGTAAGTTTTGTTCCCGTAGTTTGTGTTTTACCAGAATAATATAGATAACCATTATATAGAAAACTGACATCGGGGATATACATGATATTGTACATCAGAACAACTGTAAATAAAACACATGATAGTTATATGATTTGTTGACAAAAACAAAAATACACGAACAAAATACAATTATTTGTAATGTTTATGTCAGTATCTACGAAAGCCTACAGAGCTCATCTATTTTTTTTTTTTACTTCTGAGTTCCTAGTTCTCACTTCTGAGTTCCTGTTCCCACTTCTGAGTTTAACTCTGAATTCGACGATTTGTATAAAATGCGCATGCGCACTTTCTACTTTCACATTACTTATTGGTTCGACGCCGACAGCGGTAAAATAACGAATGGGAATAGATGAATGAAAATCTAGATAACTATTCTTTTTAAAGGCATCCTACGTGTGTTATACTGCATATACCATTATGGGGATAATTTTCTTTGTCGGTTTGATTTTGGTATCCTGCCTTTCGTGTGTAAAGTGCCTACCTGTACCTACCAGCTATCTACCATGCTTGTCTAATAATGTTTTCAGTCTAAATGAGCTGATTCTTCGATATTTCAATTGTGATTTTTGTAATGGGGAAATAATGCTTCTGTTGTTGTATCTACATCAGGTCAATATCAGTTTGAGCACTCTAAAAAGACGTCTAAGATCTTTGAGATTAAAACGTAAACTCACTGGGAGTAGAAATACAATTTCTTCTTATAACGATGTGGTTAATGCAATTATAACTGAAATCGGATGTAGTGGACGTTGTATTGGATACCGATCTATGTGGTATCGTTTAAAGATTGAATGGGGCATCAGATTTCCTCGCGATAAAATTCTCAGACTTATGCGGATTGTTGATCCAGAAGGAATTCGAGTGAGAAAACGTCGACGTTTACATCGAAGATGATATATTTGTAAAGAACCAAATGCGGTTTGGCATGTAGATGGGTATGACAAGATAAAGCCATTGGATTTTGCATTCACGGTTGTGTGGATGGCTTTAGTCGACGAATTATTTGGCTACGTGTTGGGAAAACTAACAATAATCCCAAGGTAATTGCTAGATATTACCTCGAGGCGGTCCAACAGCTTGAAGTTGTCCCAGCTATAATTAGGTGTGATTTGGGAACAGAAAATTCCATATTAAAGAATCTTCAGCCGCTATTCCATTATGATGAAAATGACCCCACTGCGTGTTTGAAATCCTTTATTTGTGGAAAGAGCACTTCTAATCAGCGTATAGAAGCGTGGTGGTCCATCCTTCGACGACAATGTTTACATTGGTGGATTAACTGATTTAAAGACATGCGAGAACAGAATGTTTTTAATGACTCAAATATTCTTCACAGTGAATGTTTGCAGTTCTGTTTTATGCACATTATTCAATCAAAACTTGACATGGTCACTAGAAACTGGAATCTGCACCAGATAAGTAGGAGCCGCAAGACGGAGGTTCCAACAGGAAAACCTGATGCAATGTATTTTTTGCCACAGCTATATAATGCCAGCGATCAAGGTACCTTTGTGGTAAGAGATGTTTCTGCATGCATGACGATTTTCGAGTACGATAATAAGTCGATAGCTTCAAACCTCTGACTCATAATAAGTACTAAAATGATTATACTTACCAGTAATTAATAATGTGTTGTAGAAACGTGTTTTGTTCACAACAATGTTGTCCCTTTTAATACACTCCACGTCAACACCCTCCTTAATCCCTGCTTGAACAAACGTTTCGATTACCTTGGGAGCATATACATGTATAATGTTTTTTTAGCTTGCAACTAAATTGAATTATTTAGAACCACATGTGAATTGTGAATAGGCGTGTGTGTTTGTCTAGTACATCAAATATCAATAATCAGGTTATTATAGTAACTGGACACAATAATATGGGTAACAATTACTTCTTTACTAACATGCGACGTTTCGACATGGCACTAGTTGGATAAAGACAGTAGAATATACATTGTCATGTAATAAAATGTTGAAATATCGCTTATGGTTATTTATATAATCGCTATTGTGCTGTAGGCATTCAACGCAAGCGGTAGAGAGTGTCTGAGAGGTTGTTCTACTAAAACATTTTTGCAAATTAGGATTTATTTAAGCGAGGCTTTGCAGTTTGATTTTCTCGAACGCGGAGCATATATTAGTATCGTAGGCATCTACCTTGAGCACTAAATGTCTGCTGGGAAGTGGGCTTTTAGGAGGAAAACTTTACATCACTATACACCGTAATCACCCAACGCTAGCGCTAAAGGTTGTGTCTAGGGTTACACCACCTAAGGAATTAAAAACAAATTACGAATGAATTTCGTGCATTTGGGACCATTTCAGCAGCGATGTCCGTTAGATAAAAATAATTGTGCCCAATCCACGAGTCATTGGTAATTTGAGTCCATGGGTCTCCCACAAGTCTCTTATCACACCTGCCCCCCTCCCGCACCTAGATCCGCTACAGGATGGTTATTATAGTACACCTTATCCTTGAGATCCCCCCTGTGGACCGAGGCTAGCCCAGTACTAGGTAGTAGAATAGGTCTATTGCCCCTCCCCAGCGTGTCGTAAAATGCGACTCATGGGGAGAGTGGTCGGGTGACTCCGCAAGTACTCCCAGCGTATAAGCAGATCATCTGCGACAACATGTGGATTGGCGCAAATTGATCTCATTCTTTATTTTACCGCTGTCGGCGTCGAACCAATGTGAAAGTAGAAAGTGCGCATGTGCATTTTATACAAATCGTTGAATTCAGAGTTAAACTCAGAAGTGGGAACTAGGAACTCAGAAGTGAGAACTAGGAACTCAGAAGTAAAAAAAAAAATAGATGAGCTCTGTAGGCTTTCGTAAGTATCAGTGATTATTGTATAAGAGGATATCAGATCAACTGTAGATAAAACACATAAATAAACAAAGAAACCAACCAACTACCACCATTTATACGTTTGTCTCAATGTCAGTAAAGCATGATGATTTGAAAGTTCATAATTGATCAGTTTACTGTACAGTAGTATAAAGATGATTAATATTGTATAAAGATTATTAATATTGTATAAAGATGATCAGTATTGTATTAAGATAACTAACCTGGAACACATATATATACATACAATATATAATCAAAATCAGTATCAGGACTGTATGGAGATGTGACGGTACAAGTTGGTTGATTTGAACAGTTTCTATAAACTGATAAACGATATGATTGGTTAACTGGTGTAACATCTTTATTACGTCCTTGTCTTCTACAGCATGTCGCATTACACATTTCCAACTGAGTTGAGTGGCATTCATATCCGGGCATTTTTCTGCCATATGCAATTTTGTTAACAACATTGGATTCATCTACTACTATAACTGTATCATCTGGACATGTTAGAGTATGATGTGAACATGGTGATGTTGGTTGTCTATAGCATCCATCGGTAATCTCACCATCAACAATAACAAACGCTGCTGGAATACAAACAAATGTGGTTATTTTATTAAGGTATAAATAACTAATACCATAAGTAAGCTCATCATCAACAGGGGGGTTGGGATGGCCTAGTGGTCTAGAGTTGCGCGCTTAGACCTCAGCTGGCCGGTCACCTCTGGCTTGCGGCTGTGGTTTCGAGCCCTGGTGTGAGCGTATGTGGCATAGAGATAGGGGCGCCTTCTCAACCTCGTGGGTTTCCTCCGGGCACTCCGGTTTCCTCCCACTGCTAAAGACCCCTACGCGCAAGCGAATTATTGAAATTGAACCATAGGTTAGTCCCGAAATGACCTAGTTTGGGTTGAGTGGACGTTAAACCCCATTTCTCTCTCTCTCGTCATCATCAGCACTGTTGGAATACAAAACAAATATGTTTTCAGTTGCTATAAATGAAATGAAATGGAGTTTCACGTCCTAATATTCTGCTTATAAATGAAATGAAGCGAGGTTAACGTCCTACTGTTCTGTACAAGCTGGGCGAATGGGCTATGAGAGATGCTTAGCCAGGAAAGTTGTGCTACAGTCTACTCAAAGCTTCTTTTTGTGCATACCAGTATGCACACAGAAACTCGATTTATTGCCCCGTGTACAATTAACTAATGCACAGTGTGCTTTCCATAACCAGGCCCCCCGTTCTGTACCACTGGCAAGAAGGGACCGACAAGGACGTATTGCAAATTACAATATAAGAGTTACAATATATTACCTACTTGTTGTTAGAAGGAATAAATACTTGATCATATTATACATGGTGATAAACTCGATGGACTGTCAATGATAAAATCATTACACCATATTCTAGGTAATATTCAACTTGAAATCAACACACCATGTTCAACGTCAAATCGGCACACCAAATACTATTTAGTATTCAACGTGGAATCAGCACACCATACATTAGTTAATATTTAACGTGAAATCAGCACACCATATATTAGTTAATTTTGAACGTATTATCCACATCCAGTACCTTAGTAAAAACTTCCAGTTGAAATCGACAAAACATATACTAGTTAATATTTAGACTGAAATTAGCACGCCTTATACTAGTTAATATTCAACGTCCGCACACAGTATACTAATTAATATTTGTTATTGCAAGTTGCCTTTGAAATCAGAGACGATTCGAAAGTTAACAGGGGAGTCGCATAAGTATATTTTGACTTTCTACCGTTTATGGTCACGTGAAACGTGTATACATTCAATACTCCAATTGTCATTCAATATATAAATATGTTTTATACCTTGCATAATGTAAAATGTACAATAAACGTACCTTATAATATTGTAATATAACAATGGATTGAGTCGTACAATTTCAACATCAGCGTGGTGCCGCGATGACACAGGCAGTAGCGTGTCGAATCGTTGGCAAGAATATCCCAGGTTTCGATCACTGAGTTGACCCCGAAAGAACCGAGGGCTTTTCCGTAATAGTTGAGAAGAACGGAAACAGAAACCCGATTTCTGTGTACACCTTGGCGTGAACGTAAAAGACCACTTAACAGTTGAAATTCCAAATAAAAGTTATCCCATAGTCAGTGAATGACGCATGCCCATGTTCTTTAGTCCAATTAGCGCCATCATGAAGGACTCTAAACTGTTTTTTTTTTTTTTTTTTTTTTTTTTTTTTGTGTGTCATTAAAACTGTCGAATCATACAAAGGAGCGGAATGGTTTTTTTTTGTAAATTGTAGCAACAATCAGATATTGTCGAATAGTCAATAAACCGCCTCAGTTTTAGGAAGACGAATAACCGCATAGAAATAATACAGTGTACCTTTTTCGTGTTATTGGAATCATATTTCCTCATTTACCAGCTACTCGAGAATAAGCCATTCCTAAACGTCCTAAACTATGTTGAGAATAATGAGTGTTTTTTGAAAACGGAAGGGCAATATGTGACTAAATAGCGACTTTTTAAAATGTGTGTAAAAATATTTCTTAAATAGTTCCTAAGAAAACCCCAATATCTTTGGGCTACGATATCGATAAACGCGATCCATTTTAAACATACAATAAATCACATCTCCTTACAGGGCAAGAACACAAAGGATTTGGTTCAGATCTTTTCAGAAAAATCACTGACATTAATGTACACAGAAACGTTCAAAAAAAAAAAATAAGATAATTTTGTTTGTTTTATGATTACTGTTCATACGCATTGTCGACATACTATAATATGGTTGTGTTGAAATAAACAGGCTATCAGCTACCAAATATTTTATTATAACAGTGAAGGATTATCGTCACGTTTTGATGGATGTTTAGTTCGATCATGGACTGTATATTATACAAAAGAGATTTAAATATATAATGGTTGTCGACCACTCGGTAGAAATTAATCGGTATTAATAGCGTTGCAGTATAATCTATATACAACAATGAATAAGCTTTAAAATCCATAATTTGATAATTGACAAATTGATCTAATTTGAATTTGATGACTAACAACATTTTGTGGGCAACTTACAACACTTAATACTACATTTATTATGTTAGAAATCTCGAACGCACATTCCATGTCTACGACACTTCATTCTTTTACTGATCATTAAATACAATTGGCTTTCTCGCCATTATCTACGACACTTCATTCTTTTACTGATCATTAAATACAATTGGCTTTCTCGCCATTATCCACACATATCGTTATAATAGAAATAAAAGGTTTCTTTATGAAAATATTCTAACCAGGAAGGTTAAAGGCTATTATTAGACGAATAAATGTATACGAATAAAATAGTTCATACCGTCGATTTGTCAACATATTTCGATCATCCGGGATAAACATATCTACAGACTACGAAATCATCATCTATTGATACATGTACCACTATGTGTAGAAGAGATATGTAAACGACATGAGATGTGTCAACAACAATATGCTATACTGTGTTACTTATAATATCAAATATTAACTAGTGTAATGTATGTCCATTAATTTAAAGATGAATATTATCTTATGTATTGGAGTGTGGTGATTCCAGATTAGACATTAACTATTGTGTGCCGATTTCGTACTAAATATCAACTGATGTAATATGTATGCTGATTAGGGTAAAATAATAACTGATGTAATGTGTGCTGATTTCACGTTGGTCATGAGATTTTACCTCAGATAGATGAAATTCAACCTCTCATAATAATAATAAGGAACAAACAAAAGCGGAAACATCGATGATTCGGGAAATATTAACTTGATAATTGTCATGAAAAAAACTTATCTGGCAGACGTGTATATTTGAAATGAATTTTAAACTATGTATAATATGATCAAGTATTTATTACTTCTAACAACAGGTAATATGTTACATAACTATTATTATAGATAGTTGTTTAGGCTTTAAATATGATATTACCTGTTGCATCGGTATTGTATATTTATATGCCAAATTATGTGATCGTTGACTAAATAATAATATAACGACATCCACTAGGAAAACAAAGTCATTTTCTTATGACTCGAATTGGAATTAGTCTGAGATTAAAAAAAAACATAACGCTAACGCTACAATATACGAAAATATACGTCCACATTCCTGCTTTGATTGATATGGTACTTTGTCAAAAAGGCTAGGCGTTTGGACTGTTTAGCGTTGAGGGTCGTGCATCAACATCAATAGTTGCCGTCCTTAGAGTCCTTGTGGCTTTCAAATGCTAAAAGCAAAAAAGTGGGCGTGACTCGGACCGTGGGCGTCGGGACTTTCTTCAAAATCAATAGTGGAAGCCCTCAGGCTGTAAGGAATACATGTGCCAAGTACCAAGCTGATTTATTCAGAACTGCGGCCTGTAAACGACACACACAAACACAAAAATTGGGATATGCAATTGTCGTCCTTAGGCTATAAGGAATACATATCCCAAGTTTAAAGACGATCCATTAAGAATCGTGGCCTGTAGACCACACACACAGACACGAAGTAAAAATGTGCATGGCTCTGCCCGTGGGGGTAGGAAATCACCAAAAACAATAAGACTGATCCTTAGAAATAGGTATGTTTTAAAAGGATCTGTTAAGAATTGCATCCTGTAGACGAACACACGACACACAACTATTGGGCGTGGCTCTGTCCCATGGGGTCCGGCATGCACCAAAAATAATAGTGGTCAGCCTTAGGATATAAGGAATAAGTATAAAAAGGTTTTCAAGACGATTGATTAAGAATTGCAGCATGTAGGTGACACACAGACACACAAAAAGAAAATGGGCGTAGCACTGTCACTGGGGGTCATGCATGCACCAAAAACAATAATAAGATACCAAGAATAAGTACGCAAAGTTTCAAGATGATACATGTACGTTAAGAAATGCAGACAGACAAATAAATACAAGAAAAGGGCATTGCTGTCCCAGGGGGTCGGGCATGCACCCAAAACAAAAGGGGTCACCCTTAGGGTATAAGGAATAAGTATTTTAAGTTTCAAGATGGTGGATTAAGAATTGCGCCCTGTAGGCGACACACACAGAGGCAGGGGTGACGGCAATATACGTCCACATTGTGAATGTGGACGTATAAAAAGGAATACATATCATTTTTTTCCTTTTTAGCCAAGCTCATTAATAATATAACCATGTTTATTTGTATTCTAGCTGTGTTCCTTATTGTTGATGGCTAGTCTGTGCAGAACAATAGGACGCTAAATAAACCCTGTTTCATTTCATTTATAGCCATAAAATAACCATAATTGTTTGTATTCCAGCAGTGCTTGTTATCGTTGATTGCCAGGTCGCCTATGGTTGCTATAGACAGCCAGACTCGCCATGTTCACATCATACCCTAACTTGTCCAGATGGTGAAGTTATAGCAGTAGTTGATTCCCCTGCCGGTGCAATTGCATATGGCAGAAAAAATCCCGGACATTCATGCAGTCAAGATGAGATGAAAATATGTAATGCAACATGCTGTACATATCAAGGAACTACTGAGGATGTTCATGGTTTTATATCAGTTAACGAATCTGATCGTTTATCAGTTTATAAAAACTGTTCAAATCAACCAACTTGTACCGTCACATCACCTTACAGTCCTGACACTGATTTTAGTTATGTACGTTATCCCTATAATTGTCTAACAGGCAAGTTTTCTATATTATCTCGATAATGGTTATTCTTTAAAATTCAGTAAAAGCAATATAACTAAAGCGGAGGGTCGGGGCGAATGGTTAGACCGTGTGTGCTGTATCATAAAGCTCCTCATTGTGTCAGCTGCTGTGGTTTCGAAATCCGGTTGTACGTGACAAGGAGTAGGGTCGCCTGTCCAGCCTAGTGGTTTTTCTCCGGGTTCTCTGGTTTCCTCTCACTGCTAAACACCCTACGCCCAAGGAAATTATTGAAATAAAATTAAATCATATGTTAGTTCCGAAATGACACAGTTTGTGTGGAGTGGACGTTAAACCCCATTTCTCTCTATATATATATATATATAACTAAATCATCATTTTCTTACTGTTAATTAAACGAAACGCTATTTTCATTTTGGTTGTTTTATTTTCTGTCGATAAATACCATATAACTACCAATATGTCTTTTATTTTCAGTTGGTCTGATGCACAATATGATGGAGATCACGGATATCAGTTTTACATATACAGGTTATTTATATTACTCTGGTAAAACACGATCTACAATAACAGCAATTTCTAGACGTTGTAATATAATAAGTCCTGAACCAATACGAGTAGAAAGTGCGTACATATATCTGACAGAAGAATCACATGACAACGTGAAGATCTATTCCGAGAATCGGACTTCTTTTTTAGATGGTGGAGGTGGTGGTGGTATATTCTACGGTTATGCAGAACTGATAATTTCTGGAGACAAGATTTACCACGTTGTTCTTGACGACTTAACTGTTGAAACCGATGATATTATCTGGATAAGAATAGAATCAAGTAAGAGTAGAATTAATACTATAAGAGTTCGGAAGGCGATTAGTTTACCCATTTTTTGTCAATAAATCTTAAACGATTGAACTACTGGTTCTGACAGTTTAGAAGCTCTGCAATTAAACCCCAGCTTTGATCTCACATTTAGAGAGACTATTAGCAGTGAGAATTGTATCACGCCGCTGGGTTTTCTGGATTGGTACTTACTTAAAACACAATGATGGATTTAAAAGAAGGGATGCCATCTACAAGTAACCGTATTCTCTAGAATACCCTAAGATATGCTTTGACGACCATGGCCTATGGCCTATAGAAACCTAGTATCGGTCACCCAGAACCCCCTAGTCCTCAACGTACAGCGGGTCTGACAAAATTACTGGATAATCTACCAAATAAAAAAAGACAAACTCCCGGTTGCGCATGGGCAATGGAACCCTTTGGCTAAAGTCTTGAAACATATCCCACAATTTTCTTGGCACATCTATTATCTCGATCTGGATAGATACGTTGAGGACCTTGCGGTATAACAATTGGAGATGAGGAATAAACATGTTTTGGTTATTACTTCCCTTATTAAGCTCTTTAACTGAAAGTGGTAGATTCAGTACGTGGTATGATAAAAGACTCGATAATCCAGACAATGACCTACTTTCCGTCACATTTTGAGGACCCATGCAGACTAATATTTGTAGAATATTTGTTTGGATGATAGAGACTAATAGAAACCCATTACAAATTCATTCAGATCATAGTCATGTGTAAAATGCTACCTGCATATTTTTATTAGCTGTCATCTTGTATATTAACAAATGTCAATGTGTAATTTCACAATAAAAATCCCATATTCCTGGAAAGGCAGCAATCTGATTTAGACTCCTTTTCTATTTCCAATAAGAAATTTGGAATAAATTAGATTGATTTTGGTTTTGTACTAGTGCTTCAAAGTCGTTGCTGTCTATTTTATATTACAGATTCAGTGATAATTATAAACTGTGATGATTCTACGGGTTTGACTGTTTCGGGTGAGTATAAATAAATTTAAAATTTCTTCCTCCTCCATGATTTTTTCTTTTCTGAAGTCTGACAACTAAAATTATTACCTAATTTTTGTACATCCATATTTTAATGTGGTCGTATATTGTTGTCACCCTGCCCCTCAGCAACTTGATCACATTTACTTTAATTCTCTCAACAACATATTTCAATCTGTGTATAATCCTGACCACAGCACGGAAACGACAATGATTCATTTTTTAAGAATGTCAGGCGCAAGAAGTGCAGGAGAAGTAACATCGGGATATACTCCGGAAACCCCCAAATAACTCACAATGTTTCAAATAGTATCCCTTGTCCGTCGCGTGTACCGCCATTAGTGTTGATATGACACCGCAAGTCCAAGATCGTCCCTGGTCTAAATTAGTTCATGAAGACATTTGAGTTTTATTTACAGATAATCAATTGTACGATATGATGGGGATCACCGATGTGAGTCTTCAGTATAAAGGTTATTTATATTACTCTGGTAGAACACAAACTACCAGTTCAACCAGGTGTTGTAATGTAACAAGTATTAAACCAATACAGATAGAAAGTGTTTACATTTATCTGACAGAAGAATCAAGTTACAACGTGAAGATTTATTCAGATAATCAGACGCTATTAAGATGTTTAGATGAAGGTGGTATATTCTATGGTTTTGGAGAAGTTTTAATTTGTGGACAAATGGTTTACCATGTTGTACTTGATAACTTTACTGTTGAAAAAAACGATTATGTTTGGATAAGAATAAGTGCAGGTTAGAATAAAATGATTATTTCATATTGGTCAAACCTTTTGTGATAAAATGTGTCTTACTACTTCCTCCACGGTTAGTCTGCGTCCCCATGTTTGAATTTGCTACGACATCACTGGTACATAGATTTTACCATATAATCCGTATATCCGTAATATAATGCATATTTAAATTTTATACCATATGCTCTGTCTTTCACAGATTCAAATATAAACATAACCTGTGATGACTGTGCTGGATTTACTGCTTCACGTAAGTATAAAATATATCTCTAAATTCTGCTACACTTATTATTGTAGACGTTATGGGAACGATTCTTATTTAATGCAATAAATAAATTGTAAGAAGACACACATGACTACCACTTGACAATAATCATATCGCGAATCTATATGATTAGAGTCTTGTTACTTTGCAAACAAACAAGATCATCATGTACCGAGCACACTCTGGGGCCTGTTTGGGTTTATAGCTTGAAAAAATAAAGGGCGAAATTGGTTCTTATGTATTATGACTATCGTGTTGATGTTATCATATTTCAGCTCTTCAAATGAATGAATGTCAATCTAAGTCTGGTTGCTATGGAGAACCAGGTTCGCCATGTTCTACACACACCTTGACCTGTGATGACGGTCAAGTTATATTAATAGATGAAAGAAATGGGAAACGTAAAATACATTATGGTACAAAGCACAGCTCGTCAAGTAAACCGAGTCCAGATACCGCCTCATGTAATGACCGAAAATGTTGTAGAAGAAATATAGCAGATAAACATTCACCTGTTGATCGTGACGATCGTTTACAAGTTTATACAAGCTGTTCTAATAAACATACCTGTAGCCTCACCTCAACTTACACACCTGGTGTTGATTATAATTACATCTACTATCCTTATATATGTATAACAGGTAAATTATTACTTTCATTTTATTGTTTTATAGGGACAATATCAGATTATTGCACATTACGATTTCGGTTTTTTTTCGGTAGATAGAATATGACCAATCATTAATGAATAAATAAAAAACTCTAATGAATCTATTAAAACATTAAAAGAATATTACAAAGTTAAAATAATATATTAAAACATTTAAGGAAGATATTATTATATTTAAAGAATATATTAAAACAGATTATACATATAATATTAAAACATCTAAATAATATATTTTTAAACAAAATTGATAATATTGCTCCTCTTTCTGATACCCATGTTTCAAATTCAACTCGAAACTTTAAAATATGTCCAGGGATTCAGTATTAAGATACATTTTTTATTTTTCAAGCCTTTTTCTGTTCCAGATAATCTTGTATATAATATTATAAATATTACTGATAATACAATATTACCAGATGAAGCCTATCTTTATATCACCAATCAACAACCATACAGTGGTAACCTTTCTTGTAGTCTTACAAGTTTACAGACAGTTCAAATAGAAAGAGTTTTTATCAACTTGAGTTTAAAGTCATGTCGTAAAATTCAAATATTTTCTTCACGGAAACAAGATTTATTAAACTGCTCCAAACATGGAATTAGTCTTGGTCCAGAGTTGAAAGTATCGGGAGAAACTATAACAGTTAAAATTGGTGACTTAACAGATGAAGGAGAGAGTGTAATGTGGATTAAAGTTTATGGAGGTAGGAAAATTTCAATGTTACTCCAGTGATTAACCAGGCAGGATACGCCCACATTTTCGAGAGATGGATAGAGAACAAACTAAAAAGAAAGTGATGTTTCCTACAATCAAGGGTCATAATTCATGAATTTACAATTCGATATGCGTAAATATCGAAAAGAACCAAGATCTTTGGGTTATAAACATGCATTTCAAGTTTCATTACAATCGGATTAAAATTGTGACCTCTACACTGTTCACAACCTTTATTTATCATATTTCTACACTATTCGCCTACAAGCGGCAGCCATTTTGTTCGGCAGTTTTGGTTTGATTTTCAGGAAATTTGAACTCAACCTTCATTTCGGTGTAATGGTGATATAATCAAACGTTTTTTTCGTTTTAAATTGAATAATAATTGTGACCTCCTGCCTGACCACAAGCTAAAAATGGGATTTTTCGTACAATCAAGGGCCATGAAAATATCTGGCACAACGTAGCTATACCTACGATGACGATGGACCGGATTACCTTGTATGGACCATGTGTACATATCATATTTATTGTCAGTTGAAGATATATTCAACCGTATATTCACCGTCAGTTTACATTTTATTTATCAAACATCAATGTCTTTTTCAGGACCGAGCATTTCTTGTACCAGATACTTACCACCAAGCCTAGGTAAGTTATTTATTGTAACTATCGCCCAGTAACATCGCTATTAATTGGTAATTAGTAACTATTTAGAAACAGACTGGTCAGTTGAATAACTGGGTTACTGGTTCATAAAATGAAATGAGTTTTTTACAAGAGTTATCTGCTGATTTAAGTTCACATTATAAAATCTTGTAAATGCCATGGAAGATGAACGTTTTCCTTAGCACAGAAGATATAACATAGGTTTGGTATATCAAGCAATCGTTCAATTGAAATCGAAATCTATTTTATCTAACCATTTGTTATTATCATATTCTGTACCTCGAATGAATGAATGTCTTTCAGAGTCTGGTTGCTATGGCGAACCAGGGTCGTCATGTTCCACATATGCCTTGACCTGTGATGAAGGTGAGGTTATATCGATAGATGAAAGAAACGAGAAACGTAAAATACATTATGGTACAAAGTCTAATCCGTCCTGTAATGCGAGTCTAGATACAACCTCATGTGACAACAAAAAATGTTGTAGAAGAAATATAGCAGATAAACATTCACCTGTTGATCGTGACGATCGTTTACAAGTTTATAAAAACTGTTCTAATAAACGTACCTGTAACCTCACCTCACCTTACACACCTGGTGCTAGGTATAATTATATCTACTATCCATATATATGTATACCAGGTAAATTATAACTTTCATTTTATTCATTTTATAGGGACAATATCAGGTTATTTACACATTAAGATTTCGGGTTTTTTTCGGCAGATAGAATATGACCAATCATTAATGAATAAATAAAAAACTCTAATGAATCCATAAAAACATTTAAAGAATATTACAAAACATTAAAAGAATATTACAAAACATTAATATTACAAAGTTTGAATAATATATTAAAAAATTTAAGGAAGATATTAAACATTTAAAGGATATATTAAACATTTAATTTTAAAATATTTTGTAAATATTTAAAGAATATATTAAAACATTTTGAAAATAGTTAAAGAAAATATTAAAAAAAATAGATGATGTTGCTCTTCTTTCCTGATGTCTTTATTAGTGCCTATTTTTATATCAACTGCAAAACTTTGAAATGTGTCCAGGGGTTCAGTATTGAAATACATTTTCATTTTCCAAGCATTTTCTGTTTCAGATAATCTTACCTTTGATATAGTAAATATTGATAGTACAAAGTTACCTGATGAAGCCTATCTATATATCTCCAATCAACAAGCATACAGTGGTAACCTTTCCTGTACTCTTACAAGTTTACAGACAGTTCGAATAGAAAGTGTTTTTATCACTTTGAATGTAAAATCATGTAGTAAAATTCAAATATTTTCACTGAACGAAGATTTATTAAACTGTTCTACAGATGTAATTAGTCTTGGTCCAGAGTTAAACGTATCTGGAGAAAATATAACAGTTCAAATTGAGGACATCACAGATGGAGGGGAGAATGTCATGTGGATTAAAGTTTCTGGAGGTAGGAACATTTCTATGTCATTCGACAATTTCGCTGTTACTCAAATTATTAAAAATATGTGTATTGTTATTTGGAACCACGCAGCTATAACTGGATTGCCAAGTATTTACAACGAGTTCATATCGAATTTATTGTTAGTTAAAGATATATATTTAACTGTTAGTTAATGATTCATTTACCAGGTATTAATGATATTTTCAGGACCAAGCATTGGTTGTACCAGATATTTACCGCCAAGTCCAGGTAAGTCATTAATTGTAACTACCGTCTTGAAATTAATACTAATATTTTTAACATAGTCCATAATAAGTTTATTGATATGTCAAACAGATTCTAAACTCATCTCGTTTCAAGTAATATTTTTTGTATAATCTTTGCCAGTCTATCGAAATGATGCTTATTATTAAATAATCGTCAATTTGCTTGCATATATGTATAATTATTATCTACTATATATACCGTACATTTTTCACCCATTTTATTATGTTTATATAAGATGTATGTGTTTACCATTTTAACTATAAATATGCACACATTTTTCATTAATATTATATATACAAATTATTTAGGGAGAGGGGTTTTACATAGGCTAAGCCTGTTCCCCAATCCCATTCAGACAATCTGAATAAAATATTCCGTAACAGCGATACCAATGGGTTGTTTGTTACTGTTTGGAAAAAGACTGGTCAGTTATAAACTATGTTACTGGTTCATAAAATAAATAGGTTTTTACAGTGTGATGGTTTGTACCGATTAACCAAGAGTTATCCAATGATTGAAGTTCACATTACAAACCTTATGGATGTCATAAATTACAAAAGGTAGAACATATGTTTTGGTAGAGGAAGCAATCGTTGAACCTAGAAAGCGATTGGAAAATTTTATAGTCTGCTTCTTATATAAGATATAATTCATTTACCAATAATTATCTAATCTCAAAAAACTTGTTAGTTCCAGGAACAGTTCAGGGTTCTTCAGATCAATTGGGTTTAATAGTTGGTTGTGTTGTTGGTGTTATGGTATTTTTATTGGTGGTGGTGGTGGTTTATTGTATAATCAGGTAAGTTAATGCTACGCTGTCGGTGGTGGTGGCTGTTTATTGTGTAATCAGGTAAGTTAATGCTAGGCTGTCGGTGGTGGTGGCTTTTTATTGTATAATGAGCTTTGGTTTAATTTATATACATAATAATTCCCTTTGCTACAAGTTAACGTGTGGTAGTCAAGAAGTGGTTTACTGCATTATCAAGTATATCAGTAATGAGGTTTAACGTCTCGGGTGCGGGGGGAATGGCCTAGTGTTCTAGAGTGCCGCGCTTCGATCTCAAGCTGGCCGGTCACCTCTGGCTTGCGGCTGTGTTTGCGAGGGTATGTGGCATGGAGTGGTCGTTAAACTCCATTTCGCTCTCTCTCTCTCTCTCTCTCTCTTTAACGTCTCGGCACAATGTTCCCCATAGCACACTGCATGACATATCATTGTCTTCACTAACTCAATAGATGACGAAAAGTACGATGTACGTTTGCGAATCTCGCTACTATCACGCGCGCACCTTGTAGGCATTTTGAAATAATTGTTATAAGACTGTAACATCCTGTTGATATTTATTTTCCAGACGTAGGAAAAGTATATCAGGTGATAAAAATAATAAAAACAACAAGAGGGAATCTGAATATGATACTATACAAGATGGCGATACAAATAAACGCGAATCATCTTATCACACTATCGACGATAGATTCTTACAGAACTCAACCAAGGACAGGAAACCAGCTGGTGGTCCATCAAATACCTCACCAAACGATGAGCTAACCTACAAAGGTATTGCTCATGATTTTACTGCTAAATCTTCAAACATTGCAACACCAACAGTGGAGTCGAACTACCAAGACATAGATCGTGCTAAGTCACCAAACACGGCATCGCCCGAACATGATACAAACTACACAGTCATAGACCATGATTTTACTGTTAAAGCTCCTAGCTCTACAGCACCAGAAGAGGAGACGGGCTACACATTCATTGACAATGATTTTGGACTCAACGCTGCTACACAACCAACTACCCCATCGCCTAAAGATAAGACAGACTACACATACCTAGACCATGATTTTAGCTCCGATTCTATCGGTCCAGTTGGTAGTCCACTTAACAAGGCATCACCAAACCGGGAGTCAAACTATCATATCATTGACGACGATTTTAGCGTCAAACCAAAACCTGGATCTGGCTACTGTGAACCCTGGGAATCCAGCATTAAGCTAGAACCTAAATCAGATCCCAGAACTCAGCCATTTGATTCGAAAGGTAAATACAGTGTAGTGAAACCGAAGAACCTTAGACGGCAGGGAGAAGGTAAACCTTCGGAATATGACCACATCAGCACAAAGACAACAGCAGATAATTTGGGAAAAGAGGAACCATTAGATCCAAATTATGACCATTTTAAACATACTTCATTTACTCCCGTGGTGAACGAGAACACAGATTATGATCATATTCCAAGAGGTGACAAAAAGCCTTTGTCTGATCCCTACAATGACCCAACCTATCATCATTTAGGTGAAAAGGGCCAAACCACAAAACCACAACATGACATTGCTAGAAATATGAACTCAACATCTAGCAGTCAATACCAACCCCGAAAGTCGAAGACAAATGTTGATGACCCTACCTATAATCATCTTGTTGAAAAGGGTTCTACCACAAAACCACAACAAGGCAACACTGTCTTTCCGAATCCAGCATTCCATGGTGAAAATAAGGATGTCGATGATCCTTTTATTGATCCTACCTATAATCATTTGGGTGAGAATAGTCATGCTCTAAAGCAAGACAACTCGAAGAATGTCGATGATCTCAGTAATGACGATACTTATAATCATCTTGGTGCGAAGGATCATACTCCCCAACCACAAGAAGGCACCCACAACACAAAAGGGGTTGATGATCCTAATAATGATCCTACCTATAATCATTTGGGTGCGAATAGTCATGCTCTAAAACAAGACAACTCGAAGAATGTCGATGATCTCAATAATGACGATACTTATAATCATCTTGGTGAGAAGGGTCATACTCCCCAACCACAAGAACAGAGCAGCGATCCAACATCTGACAGTCAATGGCGGGCAGATGACACTCCTTATAACCATCTTGGGGATGACAAACCGGAGTCCCACATACATTAGGAACGTCAATAAGATGTTATAGACTACAACCACGTTTCCACTCAATCTGGTTATATTGCTGATTCCATTTCGTGTTGACCTTTTTAGTTCAAAATATCGTTTTACTTGTCTTTACAACACTAGGATCTGGAAAAGTTGTTATGTAATCCGCGTTCTGGTTGATGTGAGGAATTAACCAATGAAGCAGTACATGGAACTGTGGGTAACCAACTAAAAACACTAACGCTGATTGGTTAATCCATGTCTGACGTCAGAATGTCCAATATCGTTCGTATGACATGACACCTGATGCGACCTTCCACGACAACCGGTCAGATCTTTGTGTAATGCAGACCATCGAAAGAACACAAAAAAACCCCAAAAAACTATAAAAAAACCCACAAAAGAAATATAGATCTGTATTTGAATCGATTGGTCTCCACCAGGAAACGAATAGGTAACGATACCCATAATCAAATAGACACTACAGACTCAAACTATTTCCAAACTACCAGATATCAAAAATTAGCCCCAGTTGGATGATAGGATAAGCCGTGGTTGTTCAAGTAAAAGAACCCATTTTAATAGTCGCCCAACTTTCTTCGAAAGGCGGGGGACAATTAATATATAATCGTTCATAAAGTTTTCAAAATGCCGACCAAATAATGTTGTGGGTTTGTTGTTCCTGTACGTGGGGACAGCTAAGTGTGTTCAGTAACTGCATTTTTAACGATATCTATCAAATCGTATTTGGACTGGAATTGTTGTCACAGACCTAAACTATTTCCTTATATTTTCATAATAGCTAATATATTCAGCCGCACTTTCACCTGTATATTATTTTGTGTAAACAATTCCGTTATAAATGCATATCCATAAAATATGTCTTTTTAATTGCAAATATAAACCTTTTAAGTTAACTAATTTATTTCGTTAAACTTTAAGATATGTAAAAAATAATTTCACTTGGATGAAACATTTTGTAATATTTTCAGATATATAAAATTTTTCTTTATTATCTATTATAAAATATTACTTTATTTTGTTTTCTATAAAATATGTCTTTATATCTATAAAATTGTTATCGATAAAATATTTCTTTATATTTGCAAATAGAAAAGAACTTAGTGACACATTCACTTCGATGCAATATTTCGTTATGCCTTGGGATACGTAACATGTGGTTATATATATATATACACATAGCTAAAATACTGAGTTATATTTAATATAGCTTAGTTATATTTGTACACATATTAAATATTTAGTTAAATGTTATATATACACATGGGTTAAATATTTAGTAATGAGTTATATAGACACATAAGCTTAAATAAGTTATATTTTCACATTGCTTAATTAATTTACATAATTTATTTCACGTAGATTAAATATTTAGTTATAAGTTATATATACACATAGCTAAAATATTGAGTAACATTTTCATATAGTGTAATTATTAAGATATATTTCTTCTTAAGGTATATATTTGGTTATATGTTATATTTTACATAGCTGAACTATTTAGTTATATTTTCACACAGTTTAATTATTTAGTTATATTTTACATTGATTAAATATTAAGTTATATTTTACATCGCTTAATCATTTTGTTAAGTGTTTTACACAGCTAACATTTTGAGTAAAATATTCACATAGTTTAGATATATAGTTATGAGTTATGTATACATATAGTTTAAATATATATTTATGAGTTATATATCTACAACATAGTTAAGAGGGATACTTTGCTCGGCCAGCGGCACTATGGCCTACTGTTATGTAGAATCCCAACTGTAAAGGAATCTGTTACGTGCACGTTAATGTATACACAGAACCACTGTTTTTCGTACCATCCCAACGACTACATGTAGACAGCTGTCCTGGTCAGCCCCCTATCCTTCACCACTGCCGAGGGGATACCACGACGGGTTTATACTGGGTCGAATTATTGAAACACGTTAGAAATGAATTGAAATGATATTTAACGACCTAGTGTTTTGCTCCTAAACTGGGCTAATGATTACATACGGCCTACTCTTATATCAAATTCCAGCTGCTAATGTGTATACTGGACCTTCGTTTTTCGTCACGTCATCCGAACGACTATGATTCAATTTTATTTCAATTTCGCTTGCACGTAGGGTTCTTTAGAAGTGGGATGAAAGCGGAGAAGTCACGAGGTCGGACACACGACCCTGCTCCTTGCCTAGTACAGTCGAGGAATAAAAAAACACACCACTCGACTCAATGAAGACCTTGTGATCAAAAGCGTACGTGAGAGAGAGAGAGGTGTCCACTCGACACAAACTAGGTATTTTCGGGACTAACACATGGTTTAATTTTATTTCAATAATTCGCTTGCGCGTAGGGAGGAAACCAGAGTGCCACATACGCTCACAGCCTCAAGCCAGAGTGTCTGACCCGTTCCTATTCGCCATTGGTATATAATCGGTCCGGTTCACCGCTGTTCGCAGTATCTGTCCCGTTCCGGTTCATCATGTTTATATAGCCATGTTCTGATTGACCACCGTTCACACGATCTGATCCGACCCTATTCACCAGACCTGT
This sequence comes from Patella depressa, assembly GCA_948474765.1. Taxonomy (NCBI): domain Eukaryota; kingdom Metazoa; phylum Mollusca; class Gastropoda; family Patellidae; genus Patella; species Patella depressa. The sequence goes on from OX419718.1 coordinate 1,408,649, forward strand.
ATAAGCGTGTTCTGGGACAGTGTAATTAGCGGTATCGGATCTGTTCACGAGGCCTGAATAATCATTTTCTGTTCCACGGTGGTTCACGGCATCGGATACGTCCTGGTTCACCATGTTTATATAGCCATGTTCTGACTGACCACCGTTCACAGGATCTGAACCGACCCTCTTCACTAGACCTGTATAATCGTGTTCCGGGCCAGTGCTATTCACGGTATCGGATCTGTTCACGATGCCCGAATAATCATTTTCTGTTCCACCGCGGTTCACAGCATCGGATACGTCTCGGTTCACCATGTTTATATAGCCATGTTCTGATACGCCGCAGTTGGATGGATCCGATCCCTCCCTATTCACCAAACCTGTATAATCGTGTTCCGGTCCAGTGTTAATCATGGTATCGGATCCGTTCAGGCCTGAATAATCATGTTCCGGCCCACCGGTGTTTACGGTATGTGATATGTTCCGGTTCACTGGGCCTGAATAATCATGTTCCGATCCACCATTGTTCACCAAACCTACATACGTACTGGTGTCTACTATAATTGCAGCACGTGCATTATTTTGATCCGCTCGTGAAAGTTGTTTTGATTTCATCTTCCTGAAGAGCAAAATAGATTTATTTTTAATTGGCTATCAGCACAGCTGGCGAACCCATCGTCCTCCTGTCTTTAACAGAAACAGTCTAATTTACCACCAGCACAATTGTATAATGAATGAAGACACGTAATAAAAGTCATGAGACAGAAACAGAAGATATGTTGGTACATCGCCACTGCTCAACCTTGTGGGGTTTCCTCCGGGCACTCCCGTTTCCTCCCACTGCTAAAGACCCCTACGCGCATGCGAATTATTGAAATAAAATTAAACCATATGTTAGTCCTGAAATGACCTAGTTTGTGTCAAGTGGACGTTAAACGATTTTTTCTCTCTCTCACAAACATCGCCACTACTGAGAATAAATGCCCAACTACTGTAAAAATTGTCTCACTGCTGAAAAGAATTAATTTTTGCACAGACATATTAAACCCTATTTCATCGTTTCAGATTGTAGAATAGTGTATATTATACATAATGATAATTATATAACCTCAACCGGTGTAGCATAGTGTATATTATATATAATCATAATAATCAGAAAACCACCAACGATGTAACATAGTGTATATTGAAAATCATGATAAGGAAATAACCACAAACGATGTAGCATAGTGTATTGTAAATCATGACAATCATATAACAGTCAACGATGTAGCATAGTGTATATTGCATATCATGCTAATTATATAACAACCACCATCAGTGAAGCATACTGTATATTATATACAATGGTATGTAACGTACCTGATTATACAATAAATAACCACCACGACTACCAATACAACTACCACAATACCAACAACACTACCAATTATTAAACCCAACTGATCTGATGAACCTAGAACTGTTCCTGGAACTAATAAGTTATTGAGATAAAATAATCATTGGTAACAATTATGTCATATAAGAAGTAGACTATTATATAGTGGATGGTAAATTTATGTGTACAAGTGTATATATTTGTTTATTTTTATTTATTCATTTGTTACACTCTATTTTAGTGTTATATGTGATTTATTATTAACCGGGAGAGAGGTTAATGTAGGCTATGCCCGTTTCCCATTCCTCTGAACTATAAAGTCTACTAATGGCATTCCGGATTGAATGATTGCTGCCTCTACCAAACTCTGTGGAGAACTTTGTGCTTTGTAGATGTTCGTAAATGTGAAGTTAGGTCAAAATGAACAAACCATCAAATTGTAAAAGCTCCCATTAAGACCGGTTTCCCTACAGACGATGATGTGTAAGTCGCAAAACACCATATCAGTTCAGGAACATGTCTATATTATACAACTGACGCAGTCATAGCGCTTATGGAGGACAGCAGTTACAATGAATAACTTACCTGGACTTGGTGGTAAATATCTGGTACAAGCAATGCTCGGTCCTGAAAATATCAATTATGCCAATACGTGGTGAAAGATATCGTCAACTAACATTGAATATTCTGTGTATACGTGTTAAATATAACGTCCATGAATACACTGTAAATACGTGGTTATAACTGACAGTGAATATACTGTGTATATGTGAATAAATATAACGTCAACCAACAGTGAATATTACGGAAGCCCATAAGGGTCAATCAAATGAAAAAAAATCCCCGTTTGTACTTGACAAGGAGTAAGGTCGCCTGTCCAAACTTGTGGGTTTTCTCCGGGTCCTCCAGTTTCCTCCCACTGCTAAAGAGAGAGAGAAACTAGGCCATTTCGTGACTAACGTACTGGTTAATTTCATTTCAATAATTCGCTTGCGCGTAGGGGTCTTTAGTGGGAAGAAACCGGAGGACCCGGAGAAAACCTACGATGCTGGACTGGCGACCATACTCCTTGTCGCGTGAAGCGGGGGATTCGAAACCACGTCAGTTGACTCAATGGCAGACTTTTTGATACAGCGCGCACGTGCTAACCATTCGGCCATCCACCCCACAACTCCACTACTAAAGACCACTACACGCAAGCGAATTATTGAAATAAAATCAAACCACTTGTAATTACAAAATAGGCTATACAAGAAGAAAGTTATCATAGTTATCTTGTAATAACAAGATAGGTTATCTTGTAATTACAAGATATTTACCTATCTTGTAATATATAAGGCTACAAGATCAGATTATATTTTTTCATTTGATTGACCCCTACAGTCTTCCGTACAAATGGCATGTACACTTGGTCCTGGTTAACATTGGCATTGAGGTTGAGGTTCCAAATAACAATATACATTTTATTTCAGTTAGATTGACATAGAAACCCGGTCCTCCGCCATTTTGTCATAACATCATGATTCCAAATAGCAATATTTAAATTCTTTTACTTTTCGAATAATTATAGAAATTGTCCTACCTCCATAAACTTTAATCCACATGACATTCTCTCCATCTGTGAAGTCCATAATTTGAACTGTAATAGTTTCTCCAGATACTTTTAACTCTGGTCCAAGGCTAAGTACATTTGCAGAGCAGTTTAATAAATCTTGGTTCCGTAAAAATATTTGAATTTTACTACACGACTTTACGCTCAAGTTGATAAAAACACTCTCTATTCGAACTGTCTGTAAACTTGTAAGACTACAAGAAAGGTTACCACTGTATGGTTGTTGATTGGAGATATATAGATAAGCTTCATCTGGTAATGTTGTACCATCAATATTTATAATATTATATACAAGATTATCTGGAAAGGTAAAAGTATGAAATAAATAATATTTCAATTTATTATTTAAATGTTATTTAAACTTTGTAATAATGTTTTAATTATATTTTGTAATATATATTTAAAATGTTTTCACAGTTCCTTAAATTTTGTAATATATTATTACAATGATTTAATAATTCGTATAACGTTGTAATATATTCTGTAATGATTATTTAAGTAAACTTTGTAATATGTTTTTAAACTTATTAATATATCCTTGAAACTTATAAATGTATTCTACAGCAATATAAAGTAGCCGTAACGTTCAATAATTTGTAATGATCTGATATTGTCCTTCTAAAACAATAAAATGAAAGTAATAATTTACCTGGTATACATATATATGGATAGTAGATATAATTATAATCAACACCGGGTGTGTAAGGTGAGGTGAGGCTACAGGTACGTTTATTAGAACAGTTTTTATAAACTTGCAAAATATCGTCTCGATCAACAGGCGAATGTTCATCCGTTATATTTCTTCTACAACATTTTTTGTCGTCACACGTGGTTGTATCTAGACTCGCATTACAGGACGGATTAGACTTTGTACCATAATGTATTTTGCGTTTCCCGTTTCTTTCATCTATCGATATAACTTGACCTTCATCACAGGTCAAAGTGTGGGTGGAACATGGCGATCTTGGTTCTCCATAGCAACCAGATTCTGATCGACATTCATTCATTTGAGGAGCTGAAATATGATTATAACAAATTGTTGAACAAAACAGATTTCGCTTTTAATATTTTTATAACAATACAGCCAAACAAATACCGGAGTGTGCTCGGTACATGATGATCCCGTTTTCTTAATGACAACTAGACTCTAATCCAGAGCCGTATATAGGATTTTAAAAGATGGGGATGCATCAGAGTGGTGGGGCGCCATAGCCTGCACGTAAGTGATATAAGAAAGTTTGGATCAGAGCGCCCTTAAAACCAACCGATTGATCAGTACCTTAAGAACAACACTGTGTGATCATAATCAAGTGTATTATTTTATCATTAAAAGATTGTCCAAATATTATTATGATTTTGGAGTGGAGCGCCATTTTCGGGGTGCCTTATTTTTCTTGGGGTGCAATGTACCCATTGCACACCCGCTAGATACGACCCTGCACTAATCGATTATAGTAGTCAACAGAAACACGGCCACGTTTGTAACCTTGTTCTAATGTCTACAATGTATTTACAGTATTTGTGGGAATTTATGAGCAAATGGCAGTCCTTGGAGATATGGAAACTATTCATTCGTCAAATAGAAACCATATCCAATCGGATCCCATTACGTCTACAATAATAAATACACGTGTAGAAGCTTGGAGGAATTCCTTTTATACTCACCTGAAGCAGTAAAGGCAGCACATTCATCACATGTTATACTTATATTTGAATCTATAAAAGATAGATTATATGGTGTAAAATTAGAACAAGTAATATGATATGGATATACATGTACAGCTTATATGTTAAAATATGTGCGCCATATCCTAAAAGGCACACTTTATTCTGAGGTCAGACAAAGCGTCTGTAAGTCCCAGTAACTGTTGCCTATAAAACTATACTATTCAAAAAAAGTAGGGGATATTTGATTTTGGGGGCATAATACTTAAATATGCAAATGACTACGAAAAAAGTCACTATAGAACCTAACAGAAGAAACATTTCCAGTTACATGTGACGCCCAAACGCACCAATAGCTACAGCATGGAATGCAGGTGATGGTTGGGATCATCATGGGGCTCCAACCCAAGATTTGCACGACTCTGACTCTGAATGTTACAGTCATTGTGGCATTGAATTCCATGGTGGAAACATCAGTTTAATTGTTTTAATGACCAGAAAACAAATTTTGATATGCGTTGGCTTACCCAAAATGAAAGGTTACGTGCCCTTGGCATGCTACAGATCGGCACAACACAGGCGGTTGTGGCGCGGACGATGAGTGTTTCTCAGTCTGTCATAAGCAGGCTATGGTCCAGATACCGTGAATACACAATCTGTACAGGACAGACCACGCTCAGGTCGACCAAGGGCGACAACTCAAGCCTAGGATCGATGTATCCGTACCTTGGCCTTGAGAAATCGTGTCATTACAGCAAATCAGATCAGCGCTCGTCTTCAAACAGACACTGGTGTGAGAGTGAGTGGCCAGACGATTCGGAATCGACTGCAAAGGGGTCACCTTCGCGCCCGACGTCCTCGCGTGATCCCTTGTTTGAGAGATCATCACATTCAGGCAAGACGTCGTTGGTGTAGGGATCGTCAACACTGGGATAATCGACGCTGGAGCAATGTGATGTTTTCAGATGAGTCAAGTTTCACTGTTGATTTTTTGGACAGACGTAGGAGGGTGTGGCGTCGTCGAAACGAGCGCTTCCAAGACGTTAACGTCATCAGACATGATCGATTTGAGGGTGGTTCTGTTATGGTGTGGGGAGGCATCACTGTTGCTGGAAGAACGGCTTTACATGTTGTTGCAGGGCGTGTTAAAGGCCAGTACTACCGGGACAACATCTTGGCAGTCCATGTTGTGCCGTTCGCACGACGTCATGGTCGCCGTTTCATCTTCCAGGATGACAACGCAAGATGTCACAGGGCCAAGATCGTTACAGGTTACCTCCAACAACAGAACATCACCACATTACCTTGGCCAGCACTGAGTCCCGACCTCTCCCCCATCGAGCATGTCTTGGACATGCTTGGACAGAGGTTACGTCAACGTCAACAACGTCCTGCCAATGTCCAAGAACTTGCTGCTGCGTTGCAACAGGAATGGGACAATCTGGACCAAAATGACCTTAGACGTCTCATTCGGAGTATGCCACGTCGGATCAATGCTTGTTTGGCAAACAGTGGAGGATTTACCCGTTACTGACTTTGTTGTGATGCTGTGGTAACTTTGCTGTTTGACCCCGGGTATCATTTTACCCTTATAATGGTCAGTCTGTGCCTTACTTAGTCTAACGATCATTTGGAATAAATCGATGAATGTGAACATCATTTCATTTTGTCATTTGTTTCTTCGTCAGTTTCATTAGGTGACTTTAATAACACTTAAAAATCAAATATCACCTACTTTCTTTGAATAGTATATTATAGCTATAGTGTCCCATTATATATTCTTACTTGATTTTATAAATATCCAGATATAATCATCGTCTTTAACAAGCAAATTGTCAAGTACAACATGGTAAATCGTTGCTCCAGACATTGAAATTTCTCCCAAACCATAGAATACACCACCTTCGTCTATACATCTTAATAACGTCCGATTATCTGAATAAATCTTCATGTTGTAGCTTGATTCTTCTGTCAGATCAAAAAAGACACTTTCTAACATTATTGGTTCAGTACTTGTTATATTACAACATCTGGTAATTGTTGTACTTGCAGTTTGTGTTTTACCAGAATAATATAAATAACCATTATATTGAAAACTCACATCGGTGATCTCTATCATATTATACATCAGAACAACTGTAAATAAAACACATGATAGTTTTGATTTGTTGACAAAAACAAAAATAAACGACCAAAATAAAATTCTATGTAGTTAATATCTTTATGACAGTATCATATTGTATATCAGATCAACTGAAGATAAAACACATACACGTACCAACCAAAAGCAACAATTGGTACGTCTGTCTCTGTGGTTGTAAAGCATGATGATTTGAATCCATTTCAAGTAAATGTTTATAATTGATGTTTTCTGTACAGTAGTATAAAGGTGATTTAAATCATCTTTATATAATATAAACCTATTGTATAAAGATGATCAGTATTGTATATAATATAAACCTATTGTATAAAGATGATCAGTATTGTATTAAAACTAACCTGGAAGACATTTATATACATAAAATACATAATCATAATCAGTATCAGGACTGTAAGGAGATGCGAAGGTACAAGTTGGTTGATTTGAACAGCTTCTATAAACTGATAAACGATCTGATTCGTTAACTGATATAAAACCAGGAACATCTTCATTAGTTCCTTGATGTCTACAGCATGTTGCATTACATATTTCCATCTGATTTGGGTGGCATTTATATCCGGGCCTTTTTCTGCCATATGCAATTTTGTTAACAACATTGGATTCATCTACTGCTATAACATCATCATCTGGGCAAGTTAGAGTATGTTGTGAACATGGTGATATTGGTTGTCTATAGCAACCATAAGTTATATCACCATCAACAATAACAAACACTGCTGAAATACAAACAAATATTTGTATTTCACCGAGGAGCTTTGATATAAAAGGTTAATGTATAACATAGTTTTAAATCAACTACTTCCAACAATTAATCCACGAATTTTGATCCTTTCTGTAGATTAGTTTATAGATAGTATACAGTGAAGTCAAAACGCTCAAAAGGCAGTATCATTATAGTCATGTCAAAACGCTGAAATTGTCTTTTTCTCGGATAGTATTATGTTCTGACAATACAATAAAACAAAACACGATTGTCATGATCATTCGTGATAATATAGTTTTAGTGTTCGATGCAAATCAGGGGATTAAATGGAAAATAAAGACTACGAACACCAAGAAAGACCACGTTAATTTCTTATCTCAGATGCAATAGTTCACCTAAGTATGACTTTTAACTGCTATTTATAACATAAACTACTATTTATAATATAAACAACCATGGATTAGATAAACAGTTAGATATAACATAATTACCTGTTGTTAGAAGTAATAAATACTTGATGATATTATACCTGACGATAATACTTTTTCTCATGATAATTATTAAGTTAAATGTCCTGAAATCCACATACGATATTCTAGCTTATATTCAATATGAAATCAGCATCCGGTAGTTTAGCTAAAATTCAACGTGAAATCAACACATGGCTTTAATAATCAACACGTTATTCGGGACTATATCTGACGTGAAATCAACACATGGTATTTAACCGTGATATCAACACAAGGTTTTCCTGGTAGTATTTGACGTCAAATCAACACATGGTAATTAAGGTAAAAATCAGAAAACATCACACCATTGAAGTGTTTTACCTGTCACAAGACCAGTTAATATCTTAGTTATATTTTTAATACACGGTATACTTGAAATACCTCCCATAGACTAACCGTGTTGTTGTGTATTTTAAATTCCCAAGTTAATATTATGGCTGACAAATTCTTTGTACTGTAGGTGTATAAATGGTTATGTTAAATACATGACTATTCTTTTAGATATCACGATTCAACATTCTATATCAAAGCATAAAACACAATTTGCTTTCAGGCCATTGTCTGACATATCGCCGAATACAATTATTTCCATACAATAGAATAGTATAAAATGTTTGTTATGAAAAGATTCTAACTAGGAAGGTTAAATACTATTGTTAGAAGGTGGCCTAATTTCAACTTGTATAAGAATAAAATATTTTAAACTGTCCATATGTAAACTTGAATAAAGTGATCACACCGTTCTCAGAAAAAACACCATGGACTAATACAAATGTTCAGGACATTTAACTTAATAATTATCACGAGAAAAAGTGTTATCATCATGTATAATATCATCAAGTATTTATTACTTCTAACAACAGGTAATTATGTTATAACTAACTGTTTATCTTATCCATGGTTGTTTATATTATAAATAGTAGTTTATGTTATAAATAGTAGTTTATGTTATAAATAGCAGTTAAAAGTCATACTTAGGTGAACGATTGCATCTGAGATAAGATATTATCGTGGTCTTTCTTGGTGATCGTAGTCTTTATTTTCCATTTAATCCCCTAATTTGTATCGTACACTAAAACTGTATTATCACGAATGATCATGACAATCGTGTTTTGTTTTATTGTATTGTCAGAACATAATACTATCTGAGAAAAAATACAATTTCAGCGTTTTGACATGACTATAATGATACTGCCTTTTGAGCGTTTTGACTTCACTGTGTACTATCTATTAACTAATCTACAGAAAGGATCCAAATTCGTGGATTAAATGTTGGAAGTGGTTGATTTAAAACTACGTTATACATTAACCTTTTATATCAAAGCTCCTCGGTGAAATACAAATATTTGTTTGTATTTCAGTAGGGTTTGTTATTGTTGATGGTGAAATAACTTATGGTTGCTATACACAACCAACATCACCATGTTCACAACATACTCTAACTTGCCCAGATGATGATGTTATAGCAGTAGATGAATCCATTGTTGTTAACAAAATTGCATATGGCAGAAAAAGGCCCGGATATAAATGCCGCCCAAATCAGATGGAAGTATGTAATTCAACATGCTGTAGATATCAGGGAACTAATGAAGATGTTGGTGATTTTATATCAGTTAACCAAACAGATCGTTTATCAGTTTATAGAACCTGTTCAAATCAACCAACTTGTACCGTCACATCTCCTTACAGTCCTGATACTGGTTATGATTATATACGTTATATATACAAATGTCTTCCAGGTTAGTTATCTTAACACAATACTGATCATCTTTATACAACATTAATTATCTTTTTACTACTTTAAGCATTAATTATGAACATTTACTTAAAATGGATTCAAATCATCATGCTTTACCGTCATTGAGACAAACGTACAAATAGTGGTATTTGGTTGGTTTATTTGTTTGTATATGTGTTTTATCTTCGGTTGATCTGATATACTCTTATACAATATCTAATGATACTGACATAACAATTAGAGATAATTGTATTTTGTTCGTTTATTTTTGTTTTTGTCAACAAATCAAATAACTATCATGTGTTTTATTTACAGTTGTTTTGATGTACAATATGATGGAGATCACCGATGTGAGTTTTCCATATAATGGTTATTTATATTACTCTGGTAAATCACAAACTGCAAGTACAACAATTACTAGATGTTGTAATATAACTAGTACTGAAATGATAATCACCCAAAGTATCTATATTGATCTGACGGAAGAATCAAGTTACAGCGTGAAGATTTATTCTGGGAATCAGACGTTATTAAGATGTATAGATGAAGGTGGTCTTTTCTATGGTTATGAAGAACTTTCAATGTCTGGAGCAACGATGTACCACGTTGTACTTGATAACTTAACTGTTGAGGAAGATGATTATATCTGGATATTTATAAAATCAAGTAAGAATAGAATGGACAATATAGCTATAATACTTCTGTAGGCAATCAGTTACTGGGTCTGACATTTGGGACGCTTTGTCATTGGATCTCAGCTCTGGCCTCACAATTGGGGATAACACCTGCAATAATGTGTATTTATTAGCATATGGCACACATATTTTAACATATAAGCTGTACATGTATATCCATATCATATTATTGTTCTAATTTTACACCATATAATCTATCTTTTACAGATTCAAATATAAGTATAACCTGTGATGAGTGTGCTGCTTTTGCTGCTTCATGTGAGTATAAAAGACTTCCTCCAAGCTGCTACACGTGCATTTATTACTGTAGACATAATGGGATCCGACTGGATATGGTTTCTATTTGACGAATGAATAGTTTCCATAGGACTGCCATTTGCTCATAAATTCCCAAAATACTGTAAATACATTGTAGATATTAGAACAAGATTACAAACATGGCCGTGTTTCTGTTGACTATAATAATCATATAGCAGATACCCAACCAAGTATCGATTAGTGTCTAGCTGTTATGAAGAAAAATAACATGATCATGTACTGAGCACACTCTGGTATTTGTTTTGCTGTATTGTTACAAAAAATTAAAATCGAAATCTTTTTTGTCTAACCATTTGTTATTATCATATTCCAGCTCCTCAAATGAATGAATGTCTTTCAGAGTCTGGTTACTATGGCAAACCAGGGTCGTCATGTTCCACATATGCCTTGACCTGTGATGAAGGTCAGGTTATATCGATAGATGAAAGAAACGAGAAACGTAAAATACATTATGGTACAAAGTTTAATCCGTCCTGTAATGCGGGTCTAGATACAACCTCACGTGACAACAAAAAATGTTGTAGAAGAAATATAGCAGATGAACATTCACCTGTTGATCGTGATGATCGTTTACAAGTTTATAAAAACTGTTCTAATAAACGTACCTGTAGCCTCACCTCGCCTTACACACCTAATGCTAGATATAATTATATCTACTATCCTTATATATGTATACCAGGTAAAGTATTACTTTCACTTTATTCATTTTATAAGGACAATATCAGATTATTTACACATTAAGATTACATTATTTTTCGGCAGATAGAATATGACCAATCATTAAGGAATAAATCAAAAGCTCTAATGAATCTATTAAAACATTAAAAGAATATTATAAAGTTAAAATAATATATTAAAACATTTAAGGAAGATATTATTATATTGAAAGGATATATTAAAACATTTAAAGAATATATTAAAACATATTATACATTTAATATTAAAACATCTAAATGATATATTTTTTTAAACAAAATTGATAATATTGCTCCTCTTTCCGGATATCTATGTTTCAAATCAACTCGAAACTTTGTAATATTTCCAGGAGTTCAATATTGAGAAACATTTTGTATTTTTCAAGCCTTTTTCTGTTTCAGATAATCTTGTATATAATATTATAAATATTGATGTTACAACGTTTCCCGATGAGGCTTATCTTTATATCTCTAATCAACAACCATACAGTGGTAGCCTTTCTTGTAGTCTTACAAGTTTACAAACAGTTCGAATAGAAAGTGTTTTTATCAACTTGAGTTTAAAGTCGTGTAGTAAAATTCAAATATTTTTACGGAACCAAGATTTATTAAACTGTTCTACAGATGTAATTAGTCTTGGCTCAGAGTTAAAAGTAACTGGAGAAAATATAACGGTTCAAATTGAGGACTTCACAGATGAAGGGGAGAGTGTAATGTGGATTAAAGTTTATGGAGGTAGGAAAATTTCAATGTTACTCCAGTGATTAACCAGGCATTTTCGAGAGATGGATAGAGAACAAACTAAAAAGAAAGTGATGTTTCCTACAACCAAGCGCCATAATTCATGAATTTACAATTCGATATGCGCAAATGTTGAAAAGAACCAAGATCTTTGGGTTATAAACATGCATTTCAAGTTTCATTACAATTGGATTACAATTGTGACCTCTACAGGGTCCACAACCTTTATTTATCATATTTCTACACTATTCGTCTACAAGCGGCGGCCATTTTGTTCAGCAGTTTGGTTTGATTTTCAGGAAATTTGAACTCAACCGTCATTTCGGTGTAATGGTGATATAATCAAACGTTTTGTTTTTTTTTAAATCGAATAATAATTGTGACCTCCAGCGTGACCACAAGCTAAAAAGGGGATTTTTCGTACAATCAGGGGCCATGAAAATATGGGCGTATAAAAATATGTATTGCTATCTGGAACAACGTAGCTTTACCTACGATAACGATGGACCGGATTACCAAGTATGGACCATTTGTACATATCATATTTATTGTCAGCTGAAGATATATTCAACCGTATATTCACCGTCAGTTTATATTTTATTTATCAAGCATCAATGTCATTTTCAGGACCGAGCATTGCTTGTACCAGACACTTACCACAAAGACTAGGTAAGTTATTTATTGTAACTATCGCCCAGTAACATCGCTATTAACTGGTAATTTGTTACTATTTACAAACAGACTGGTCAGTTGAGTTACTGAGTTACTGGTTCATAAAATGAAATGAGTTTTTTACAAGAGTTATCCGCTGATTTGAGTTCACATTATAAAATCTTGTAAATGCCATGAAAGATGAAAGTTTCCTTAGCATAGAAGGTATAACATAGCTTTTGGTATATCAAGCAATCGTTCCAGCCTGAATGCGATTGTGAGATTTATAGTCGGCTTCTTACCGATGATTATCTACTCTCAAAAAACTTGTTAGTTCCAGGAACGGTTCAGGATTCTTCAGATCAATTGGGTTTAATAATTGGTTGTGTTGTTGGTATTGTGGTAATTATATTGGTGGTGGTGGTTGTGGTGGTTTATTGTATAATCAGGTAAGTTACATATGCTACACTGTCGGTGGTGGTGGCTGTGTATTGTATAATAAGGTATGGTTAAATTTAAACACATAATAATTCATTATGCTACAAGTTAACGTGTGGTAGTTGAAGTGGTTTACTGCATTATCAAGTAGAGTGCCCTGCTTCGACCTCTAGCTGGCCGGTCACCTCTGGTTTGTGGCTGTGGTTTCGATCCCTCGTGTGAGCGTATGTGGTGGCATGGAGTGGACGTTAAACTCCATCTCTCTCTCTCTCTCTCTCTCTCTCTCTCTCCCTCTTTTTTTAACGTCTCGGCACAATGTGCCCCATAGCACACTGCATAACAAATCATTGTCTTCACTAACTCAGTAGATGAAGAAAAGTACAATGTACGTTTGCTAATCACGTTAATACCACCCGAGCACCTCGTAGGCCTTGGAAATAATTGTTATAAGACTGTAACATCCTGTTGATGTTTATTTTCCAGACGAAGGAGAAAAAAATCAGGTGATAATCACCAGGAGTTAGAATATACCACTAAAAACAACAGGAGGGAATCTGAATATGGTACTATACAAGATGACGATACAAATAAACGCGAATCATCTTATCACACTATCGAAGATAGCTTCTTACAGAACTCAACCAAGGACAGGAAATCAGCTGGTGGTCCATCAAACGAAACGTTAACCTACCAAGTTATTGACCGTGATTTTAGTGCTAAATGTTCAAACATTGCAACGCCAAAAGAAAATTTGACTTGCCAAGACATAGATCATGCTACATTCCCAAACACGGCATCGCCCAAACATGATACAAACTACACAGTCATAGACTATGATTTTACTGCTAAAGCATCTCAATCTAGAGCACCAGAAGAAGAGACTGGCTATACATACATCGGCCATGATTTTGGCACAAAAGCGGCTAAACTACCAAGCACACAATCGCCTAAAGACGAATCAAACTACACAGACATAGACAATGTTTTTAGCTACAAATCTATCGACCCAGTTGGTAGTCCACCTAATAAGGCATCACCAAAACATGAGTCTAACTATCATATCATTGACGACGATTTTAGCGTCAAACCAAAACCTGGATCTGGCTGCTGTGACCCCTGGGACTCCAGCATTACGCTAGAACCTAGATCCGGTCTAAGCACATCAACATTGGATTCGAAAGGCAAATACAGTGTAGTGAAACCGAAGAACCTTAGACGACAGGGAGAAGGTAAGCCTTCGGAATATGACCACATCAGTACAAAAACAACAGCAGTTAATTTGGGAAAAGAGGAACTATTAGATCCAAATTATGACCATTTTAAACATACTTCATTTACTCCAGTGGTGAACGAGAACACATATTATGATCATATTCCAAAAGATGACGAAGAGTCGTTGTCTGATCCCAACAGTGATCCAACCTATGATCATTTAGGTGAAAAGGGCCAAACCACAAAACCACAACATGACATTGCTAGCAGTCAATACCAACCCCGAAAGTCGAAGACAAATGTGGATGACCCTACCTATAATCATCTTGTTGAAAAGGGTTCTACCACAAAACCACAACAAGGCAACACTGTCTTTCCGAATCGAGCATTCCATGGTGAAAATAACGATGTCGATGATCCTTTTATTGACCCTACCTATAATCATTTGGGTGAGAATAGTCATCCTCTACAACAAGACAACTCGGAGAATGTCGATGATCCCAATAATGACGATACATATAATCATCTTGGTGCGAAGGGTCATACTCCCCAACCACAAGAAAATGTCGATGATCCCAATAATGACGATACTTATAATCATCTTGGTGCGAAGGGTCATACTCTCCAACCACAAGAAGGCAACCACAACACGAAAGGTGTTGATCCTAATAATGACCCTACCTATAATCATTTGGGTGCGAATACTCATGCTCTTCAACAAGACAACTCAAAGGATGTCGATGATCCCAATAATGACGATACTTATAATCATCTTGGTGCGAAGGGTCATACTCCCCAACCACAAGAAGGCAACCACAGCACAAAGGGTGTTGATGATCCTAATAATAACGATACTTATAATCATCTTGGTGAGACAGGTCATACTCCACAACCACCACAAGAGAGCAGTGACCCTACATCTGACAGTCAATGGCGGGCAGATGACCCTACTTATAACCATCTTGGGGATGACAAACCGGAGTCTCAGAAACATTAGGAACGTCAATAAGATGTTATAGACTACAACCACGTTTCTACTCAATCTGGTTATATTGCTGATTCTATTTCGTGTTGACCTTTTTAATTCAAAATATCGTTTTACTTGTCTTTACAACACTAGGATCTGGAACAGTTGTTATGTAATCCTCGTTCTGGTTGATGTGAGGAATTAACCAATGAAGCAGTACATGGAACTGTGGGTAACCAACTAAAAACATTAACGCTGATTGGTTAATCCATATCTGACGTCAGAATATCAAATATCGTTCGTATGACACCTGGACTGGAATTATTGTCACAGACCTAAACTATTTCCTTATATTTTCATAATAGCTAATATATTCAGCCGCACTTTCACCTGTATATTATTTTGTGTAAACAATTCCGTTATAAATGCATATCCATAAAATACGTATTTTTAATTGCAAATAGACACCATCAAAGTTAACTAATTTACTTCGTTAAACTCTCCGATATGTAAAAAAATATTCACTTGGATGAAACATTTTGTAATATTTTGTTATCTATAAAATATTTCTTTCTTTTGTTATCAATAAAATTGTTATCGATAAAATATTTCTTAGTGACACATTCACTTCAATGCCATATTTCGTTATGCCTTGAGATACGTAACATGTAGTTATCTATATATATACACATAGCTAAAATACTGAGTTATATTTAATATAGCTTAGTTATATTTGTACACATATTAAATATTTAGTTAAATGTTATATATACACATGGGTTAAATATTTAGTAATAAGTTATATAGACAAATAAGCTTAAATATTAAGTTATATTTTCACATAGTTTAATTAATTTACATAATTTGTTTCACGTAGATTAAATATTTAGTAATACACATAGCTAAAATATTGAGTTATATTTTCACATAGTTAATTAATTTACATAATTTATTTCACGTAGATTGAATATTTAGTTATAAGTTATATATACACATAGCTAAAATATTGAGTTATATTTTCACATAGTGTAATTATTAAGATATATTTCTTCGTAAGGTATATATTTTGTTATATGTTATATTTCACAGAGTTTAATTATTTAGTTATATTCTCACAGAGTTTAATTATTTAGTTATATTTTCAGAGAGTTTAATTATTTAGTTATATTTTACATTGATTAAATATTTAGTTATATTTTACATCGCTGAAATATCTGGTTATATTTACACATAGCTTAATTATTTTGTGTTTTACACAGCTAACATTTTGAGTAGAATATTCACATAGTTTATAGATATCTAGCTATGAGTTATGTATACACATAGTTTAAATATAAATTTATATGAGTTTATTTATATATATATATATATATATATATATATATATATACACGTAGCTATATATACACGTAGCTAAGGTATTTAAAGATTTTAACATACCGGTAGCTTTGTTATTAATTTTAAAATATTGATTTATATATACACATGATTTAAATATTATTATTTAACTACGTCACAAAAACAAAATAGTTAAATATTTAACTCTACCGTCACTTAAATATTGTTTAGTTAAAACTTTCATATTGCTAAATTAAATTATTAAGTTATATTTTTATATATTTTTATAAGAGAATTAATTGTCATATTTAGTACAAAATTATCTTCAACAAATAGCTTTCACTTCAGCAAAATTAAAACCACTAATATACATAACGTATGTTATCTACAAAGCTGTCTGTTATTATATATATATGGCTTTCACTGAATGTCTATTAAATATATTATTATCAAAGAAAACAGGCATATTTATTCACCAATATATTGTAAAGCCAATGTAAATTCAAAGGGATCTGTTATTGTTTATTCATATTTAAGAATTGAAATTATTACTGTGTTCATGCTCGCTTTAAATATAATACATGTGTATGTACACAATAAAGAGACACAATAGTGTGCTATGAGGGATATTTTGTTCGGCCAGCGGCACTATGGCCTACTGTTATGTAGAATCCTAACTGTAAAGGGATCTGTTACGTGCACGTTAATGTATACACATGACCACTGTTTTTCGTACTATCCGAACGACTAGACAGCTGTCCTTGTCAGCCCCCTATCCTTCACCACTGCCGAGGGGAAACCACGGCGGGTTAATAATGGGTCGAATTATTGAAACACGTTAGAAATGAATTGAAATGAAATTTAACGACCTACTGTTTTGCTCCTAAACTGGGCTAATGCTGGCAGACATACGCCATACGGCCTACTCTTATATCAAATTCCAGCTGCTCATGGACCCCCGTTTTTCGTCACGTCATCCGAACGACTATGATTCAATTTTATTTCAATTTTGCTTGCACGTCGAGGAATAAAAACCACAACACTTGACTCAATGACAGACTTTGTGATCAAAAGCGTACGCAGGGGCGGATCCAGGAATTTTTGCAGGAGGGGGTTTGCCAGGTTTCTGTTACATCGTCTCTAAATTACATAGGCATACATACAAATTGAGCTTTTTAAACAGAGAAATCATTTTTATATTGATGTAGGATCACTTTGTGGTGTAATTTCATTGATGCAAGGCATTTTCTTTTCATATAGCTGAGCAGGGGTGGGGGGTCGACCCCCCCCCCCCGGGATCCGCCCCTGACGTGTTAAACCAGCACTTTCGAGATTGACAAAGAGTGGATATGTTGTATTCCTGTCGTAATTTATCATGAACATAATTAGTCATGTCTATTGTTGTATTATAAAAAAGAGTAGGGGAATCCCCTTGAATAGCTAAATGTAATTAACATAACTGTTGTCCATAAAGAATGGTCGTGTAAAGAACGTCGTTTGATGAACGAACTATAAGTAGGGAAATCCCCTTGATAGCTGAACGAATTTACTGTTCACGGTAACTGAGCTATAGTGCAACTACTTCAAACCTTTCTGTGTCGATACAGTGTTGAGTTACTTCACTACAAGATTATGTGTTTAATATTGTACATAGAAACATGGTAAAATAAATATGGGAATCCCCTAGAGTCGCAAGTCAACTTTTAACTACCCTGATATATTACCACCTGAGCACGGTTAACAAGAAAGTGTATCTAGTAATGGAGATATTTCGTTTGAGATGAGAACCACGGTGGCTCAGTGCGTAAGACAGTATATAGTTAACGTGGGGGTCCCGTTTTTGATCCCGGTGTTGCCTTAAAAATTTAATTGAAATTTTCATCGGGAGGGGGGGTGGTGGTGGTCAAGAGTGCCGCGCTTCGACCTCTAGCTGGCCGGCCACCTCTGGCTTGCGACTGTGGTTTCGAGCCCTGGTGTGAGCGTATGTGACATGGAGATAGGGGCGCCTTCTCAACCCCTCATTGAAATAAAATTGAACCATATGTTAGTCCCGAAATGACCTAGTTTGTGTTGAGTGGACGTTAAATCCATCTCTCTCTCTCCTACCTCTCTCTCTCCTCTCTCTCTCTCTCTTTCGATGGGGGGACGAAAAATCGAGGTCAAGTGTATACATTGGTGTGCAGTTTGAATTCGATATAAGAATAGGGTGTGGAGACTTCATTTTGGGACTAACATTTCGTTCAATTTTATTTCAATAATTTGTTTGCGTGTAGGGGTATTTAGCAGTGGGAGAAGCGCAGGACACAAAACTACCAGGTTTGACACACGATCCATTTTTTTGTCACGTACAAGAACTTGGATTTTTTTGTCCAATCCGCAAGACTAGACACTGCTACGTGGCCAGGTCACCCGTTCTCACCCCTTACCTCAGACAAGGTAAAATCACGCCGAAAAAAACCCAAGGAAGTTCATCAGCTGTATATGCACATAAACACATATAGTGTCATGTGTGTAAATGTTTGCTTAACGAGCACCTTGTCATTGAGACGCCTATGTACTTTGTTGTAGTCGTTTTTATACCGTACTTCCTGTTTTGCTGGCTTATCCGTGTCAGTCCTGTCTACAGTGGCAACACTGTAAAAAAGGCCTTGCAAAAACGTCAAAAATTACCAGTAAAATTTTATCCGTATTTGTTTACCCTGTTATTTAACATAAATTCAGGGACCAAAAATCAAAATTTTGTTTCCAGTGTATGAAAGAGATAAAAAAAAAATTCATAGAACTAGAGGCAATTAACCACTGACTTAATACGCAACCTCTTTCTGCTAAGAGAGAGAGAGAAAGAGAGATATGGGGTTTAACGTCCACACGACACAAACTAGATCATTTCGGGACTAACATATGGTTTAATTTTATTTTAATAATTCGCTTGCGCGTAGGGGTCTTTAGCAGTGTTGGGGGGGGGGGGGAATTGGAGTACCCGGGTAAAACCCACGAGGTTGGACAGGCGACCCTACTCCTTGCCACGCACAACTGGGGATTCGAAACCACGCCAGTTGGTTCAATGGCAGGCCGTATGGTACAGCGCGCCCACGCTAACCATTCTGCCACCCAACCCCGCTTTCTGCTAAGATAAGAATACGGATCAATATTCTAATCAGTAGAAGAGAGCAAATTAACGCAAACCTCTAAATAAAGGTCTATATGAAGCTCTGACCAGTTGTTGTGGAAGGTCGCGTCAGATGTCATATGAGCGGCTTTTGACATTGGTTTATCAATCAGCGTTGACGTTTCTAGTCGTTTACCCAAAGTTCCGTGCACCTCGCACGAATAACTCTTTCAGGTCCTAGCATAGTAAAGTCAAACAAAATGAAATTTTGAACTATAAAAAACGAAACGAAATAGGAACTGTGTTTTAATCAGAATGCATTTTGTTCTTCTCTGCAACAGACGACAGACATGCGATATGATGTTTGCTATGAGAGGGAGAATTTTGCACTGGCAGCGGTATCTTACTATTTTCTTTCCAAGTATCGGGGTCATTCGGGGAATGTTAAACATATTATCGATGGAAGGTATGAGCATGTTCAAAACAAACGCCAAGGTTCTGCGATCTGACTTACATAGCTGTGAGAACGCGACTTTTTTCAAGTTTGTAATTTTTGGGACATTTTCGTGCATTGCGTTCACGTTTGTCGGTCGTAAGGACGCCAACCTGGTGAGAGCTTAACCTGCAGCTTTCGTCAGTTATTTATGATAGAGTCCGAAACCGTATTGGTTGAGTTCGATGATCGAATTTTACCTCAAGCCGTTATTTAAAATGCAAACCAGTATGTACGCTCAGTAAAAGATTATAACCACAAATAGTATAATATAAGTTATATATAGGCATTAACTGAGCCATAGAAATGGAAGTATTCTTTAACACAAGGCGACAGTTACACATTATATTTTAACACAAAGTGACAGTTACACACTGACATACATCAACATACTTTTTATCTATACTGGCGACACACTAGCATATATTAACATACAATTATCTACTGACGACACACCAGCATATTATATCTGATGACGACATTTATCTGCTAACGACACACATGTTATGACGACATTTATCTACTGACGACACACTAACATGTATCTAATGATGACATTTATCTACTGACGACACACATGTAATGACGACACACTAACATACATCTAATGACGACATTTATCTACTGATAAAATACATGTATTCGTATTATTTTTGTTGACGGCCGTTTAGACAGCCATTTGTATAAAATTCTCTTTTTTACCATGTCTTGACCACTTTTATTATAGCAAATGAATTAATGGTGTTTTCGTTCAGTGGTGCAGGATGGGGGCCTGACAAGGGCAACTATCTAGTCGTTTGGATGATACGAATATCCATGATCCCGCGTGCACATTGGAGTGCTCATAAAATAACCCTTTGCATTTGGAATTCGATATATGAGAAGCCGGGTGGAATTTCCCTCATGTTTGGCGTAAGTCCGCCTTCGTTAGTCCAGTCGGAGCAGTACAGATAGGAATACATAAAACCTCAAATATTTATGGCGGGGGATAAACTTTATCATGGATCCTAATCCTAAAATGGAATCTAATTCAAAATACATAATGACAAATCAGTAGGATCATAACATCCCTTATTTGGAACAGATTTATAAAGATACAGTTCCAGAAGTTTAGAATTTGAAGACATCGTAAAGCCGGAATATTTATATTAAAATAGTGCCGGAATAAATACGTTTGTACATGGTGTCCAAGCAACTCGGGCGCACAAAACGACGAACCAGAACAAAATTTTGTATGCAGCCGATCGTCCCGGGACTCTATTCCGGGACGGGTATGATAATAAGGCTGACTGTGTTTCGATAAGTCTATCTAGGAACATTATGTGAATACAAAGACTGTTTATGATATGTGTGCATAAAACAGAATCCAATAAATCAAATTACATTTGCTTCCTTGTTGAAAGCGAATAACATTTTAATTTTAACTCAGGTATTTACGCCGGAAAGTTTTTAATTACAACGTAAACTTTTCCTTGTTTCAAACAAATAAACAGTTCCTTTACAATACAATAATTACATGCATTAAAGAGCTAAATCTGCAGGGGGGTTGGATGGCCTAGTGGTCTAGAGTGCCGCGCTTCGACCTCTAGCTGGCCGGTCACCTCTGGCTTGCGGCTGTGGTTTCGATCCCTGGTGTGAGCGTATGTGGCATGGAGATAGGGGCGCCTTCTCAACCTTGTGGGTTTCCTCCGGGCACTCCGGTTTCCTCCGACTGGTAAAGACCCCTACGCGCAAGCGAATTATTGAAATAAAATTGAAACCATGTGTTAGTCCCAAAATGACCTAGTTTGTGTCGAGTGGACGTTAAACCCCTAAATCTGTCTGTGTCCTCAAGTGTTATATAAAGCATTAATTAAACATTTATTAACATGCCAAGTCCATAATCAACTCTCTAGAACATGGGAGTTAAAATGATACATTCCCGTCCTTTGAATGTTAGAACGCTAGTTTGTTCAACGTAGGTCGGGAACCAACATGACGTTTCGTTGCAGTGAGGTAAAGCGACGTGAAGCAGCAGTGCAATCTGAACGACAGACTCGGCCTACTACTTGCAGAGAAGTGACTCTGACACAGTGAATAGCCATGATATCCATATGACGTTATCTACACGTCACAGGTCATAAGGTCACATCAACAAATAAATGTCAACACCATCATTGTGACCAATGTTACATTGTAAACAGTATAGTCTTCTTGCAGGCTTTAGGACAATGTAATCCCCACATCCATAACGTACTATCACTTTGCCCAATGATTTCTCACAAAAATAACATCTACAACTCTAGATTTGACGTCATCTTAAGTTACAGCTTCTGCGAATGGTTGGTCATGCAAGCCCCCATTTTGGCACTATTTTGTGCTTGGTTCGGGTCTATTTCAGATATACGCAATCAATTATGTCAATGTTTTAGCGTGGAGATTGAATAATGATAGTTAATTTATTTCAGTTCTAAGCAAAAATTTAAAACGTTAACGCAATTTGAAAAAAAATAGCCAAATTCTCTCTGGGATTACTGAACAAAATGGCCATTCGCTGGTATACGAGCGAAAAAAAAGCCAGCTACCATTTAATTTTCGTACGTTAGAGTTGTCAACGCGGAGTAAAGGAGGCGTGAAGGGGTATTATGTTACATCGTAACAAAGAGAACCCTGACAAAAGTCATGTATTGTTACACTATATACGTCACTCTATATTCATGAAGTTAGAATGTGAATGCCTGTTATATTCCCATTTGACTATATGCATTATGCGAATCACTATTAACCATTTTATATATATATAGCATATATATATATGTATATATATTAGACAGGTAGACATGCAATTAATATTAATATATGCACATTATAACTACTTCCCGAATCGCCATTTTAGCTTAAAATATTTAGTTAGTAGACGTATAATAATAAGTGACCTGTGAATTGCTAGGCGGCATCGAGAGAGAAACGTTAAATCAGTTGAAGATGATGACGTCTCGATTGGCTAGATTAACTTCAATTTTTAGTCTCCTGCTGGTACTGGGTAAGTAGAGACATGCTTATGTTTAAGGGCGGGAAATCAAACCTCTAGAGATCTTAAGTGCTGAGAGAATGGTGGGGTGGGGATTAACGTCCATTCCGCACAACAATGTCATTTCGGGACCAACACATGGTTCAATTGTAAGAGCTATAATGGAAATTGTCGAGTGTAGGTTTCGACTGTAGTCATTTGGATCAGGGTACAATTCCGGGGTACACCATGCCTTGACTATTGTAATCTAGTTGTTGACCTTGGTGGCTTACCAACGCATCGCACCCTCGGCTGTAGACAATACATGAACTCAAAAAGAACAGGAAGAGTGCATACACACAGCAATTAAAATAAACTGGGGACCGAAACGAGGAAGCTGTTTAATTTAGTAATAGTCAGGGGCAGGTTGTTAATGCTATGTCTTACTCCCCAGTATTCCGTCCTTGTCGCGGCTGTGTGATTTTTTGAAATGAAATAACATGGGGTTTAGCGTCCTACTGTTCAACTCAAACTGGGCTAGTGAAGACGCCAACGGGCATACGCCATGAAGTGTGATAAGGAGAGAATTTTGCCCGAACAGCGGTGTTATGACTTACTCTTATAGAACTCCAACTGTCAACGGTTATGTTTGCACGGACCCAGACCCCACAGTTCTACACCACTGACAATCGGGAACCATGCCGGAAAATCCTGTGAACTTTCTCTGTCAATACAGACATCCATCCCCCGACCGCCATACTAGCGAGCTAGCGTCTTACCAATTTAGCCATCGTGATTCCCGGCAAAGTGTGGGCGAAGTGGCATGTCTGAGATATTAACCTAGGTAGAAGTTGACGTTAAACCCAGGTACGAACGGGTGTAAGGGTATGTGAGAGTGTTGGAAGCGCCTGTGACTCTTCTCTTCTTTATGTCAGTCCAAAAAACACCAGGTTAACGACTATGCTATATTAGATTTCCTTTTCCTATTAATATTAATTGTAATATTATTCTATTCATTTTGGAACAGTTGGTGGAGTTTATTCTGAAGTTGTAGAAGGTTGTTATGGACCACCGGAACCATGCCTGGAGCGCACCCTGTCTTGTGGGGATGGTAACGTCATAATGATGACTTCAGATTCTAGGGGAGGAAGCGCCCGATTCGGTACTAAGGGTTATAATTGCACAAGATCACAGGAGAACCAGTGTAATTCGATTTGCTGTATATTTGAGGAATCGGAAAATGATACGCAAACATCATGGACGGGAAGAGATCTCCTATCCGTGTATCAAAACTGTACGAATCAACGCAGCTGTAATCTTACTCCAGTTTACCGATCCAATACTACTTTCCAATCGGTTTATTACAGTTATTCATGTCGCAAAGGTAGGGAATTTAATTTACTTTTATTTTATTTTATTTCACTTGATTTGTGTATCCTGCGAGTAAGATATTACCGTAACAGACCGTTTCATTCGGTAATTCCTTATAATTACATCAACTAGAACGCCGGTAATATAACAACTCTTTCAGATCCTAGTGTAGTAAAGACAAGTACAACGAAATTTTGAACTATAACAAACGAAACGAAATAAGATCTGTATTTCAATCAGTTTGTTCTTGGGTCTGTGGTGCAACACAGAAAACCCAACATCCCGTTAGCACATTGGTGTGTAACATAAAAGAACTCTTGGCAGTTTGAATTCGATCTAAGAGAGGCCGTTTCGCCGCTGTTCGGGCAAAAATTCTCTGGTAGCACATAATGATGCGTACGTCATGTCGGCGCAGAAGAGTCGGACGTTAAATTTCATTTCATTTGTTATAACTTCGAAATCAATACCGTTTAAACAATGGCACTGGACAGTTGGTTTCCATGATTACCAGTAATGCCTAAAGCAGTGCTCAGTAGAAATGAGATGATGAGATGAAATGGGTTTTACGCCATGCAGTTTCTACCTACTCTTAATAGATTTCTAAATGCCAGATGTTCTTTCCCACTGCCCCATCCTTGCCACGGACACGAAGGGGGGGGGGGGGGGGTCAGACAGGGAGATCCATGGGTATTATCTCGGCCAACACCGGGATCGAACCTGAATTTTAATTTAAAATTATGAATTTTATGTAAGATTTAGAAATCAACTGAAGTCATTTAATCGGTCATTCTACATGATAAAGCCATACATTGTAGACTATTGTTATTTTTAGTAATGTATTGTAACTGAATTCCGTAACACTGTTCAATGTGACCAATTTACTAATGTCCCATAAACAATTTTATATTATTTGGTTTTAATTCTCAGAGAATGCCGTACACAACCTGTTTGATTTAACAGCCAAATCACTGACGAACGAGTCGTTTATTTACTATTCTGGTGAAGACCAACCAAAGGACACTTCTTGTTCCTGTGAGGTTAATAACATCCAGATAGGAGATACGTTGGAAGTTTACTTCAGAGACTTAACCGTTGACACTTGTAAAAAAATTAAAATATTTCCCCAAGAAAAGATATTACTGAATTGTAGTGTGGGTTACAACTCCCCGGAAACTGTTAATCTGAATAATGGTAGTCGAGTGCAGTTCGATGATTTGGTATTTAAAAGTCATGAATTCGTCCTCTTTAAATTAACAGGTATTGTTTTCGTTTACGTCATTTACTAGCTTCATTGGGGAACAGCCGATTCGATATGCTGCGGGTTAACGTCCACATAACACAAACTAGGTCATTTCAGGACTGACGTATGGTTTAATATGTAGGGTTCGTTGGCGGTACGAGGAAACCGCATGACCCTTTGAAAAACAAACGGGGTGGACAAACTTCCTGATCCATTGTCGTATACAAGCTTAGAATAGGAATCACGCCACAATGACTGACCTTATGATCTAAAGCTATGAATTTTGTTTTAATTTTACTCCTGGTTCCAAAGATAAAGCGGTGCTGGTTTACTAACCAAAAGTTCCTGGGTTAAATGTCGGTGATCGCCGAGAGAGTTTTCCGGGATTTGCCATCGTAGTTTTTCCTTGTCAGTGGTACAGGACACGAACGACGAAACACCATGGTCTGTGTACATGTTTGCGTGCACGCCTTTGGCAGAGGGTATAGTCGAAAATCCATCTGTTCGGTCAGAATTGTCGCCTTATGGGGTGCTTTATTGGCTAAATTTGTGGAGCAAAGAAGTGCGTTTTGATTTCATTTACAATTATTTTTATTTTCAGTTAACCAGGGATTCCGAAACCTCTCCTGTGTATGTTCTGGTGGTTTACCTGCAATCAATGCTTCAACTAATGAAAAAGGTAAAATATTTCATATTTTTAAGAAAGAAAATAATCCAACCGGTGTTGAGTTTAACGGCCACCCGATACAAGTCAGGTCATACGGTTCAATTATATTTCAATTATTCGTTTGCTCGTAGGAGTGTTTAGCAATAGGAGGAAATCGGAGAACCAGGAGAAAACCAACAATGGTGGAAGGTTGTCAAGTACAAGCGGAAATTCGAAACCACAGCACTTTTAAGTCAATGACAGATCAACTTATTTCCTCACGCACACGTTTAACAGCTAGACCATGCGGTGCAAGTCAAGTGATACTCAATGTTACAAAAATGCTGTACAAAGTAGGGTATTTTGAGTTTTCCAGATCTCTTTATACGACTTCTTATATATCTATGCCCAATCTCGGTGGCATGACAGTCTAAACTCTATATTTTCCGAATACTACTTATATAATGATTGTGTATGCCTATTGTTTATAGAACACTTTTTACCGCCTATAATATGGCGGCTGTTGGTATTATTTTGGAATCGTGTACAGATTAAGTATCTTAACTGACATAATTTATGTATATTCCGGTCATGATATATTATGTATATTTCGATCCTGATATATTGTGTATACACGTGTATTGATCGTGATAAAATGTGTTATTTAGATCAACGGGGGCTGGGGTGGCCTAGTGGTCTAGAGTGCCACGCTTCGACCTCTAGTTGGCCGGTCACCTCTGGCTTTCGGCTGTGGTTTCGATCCCTCGTGTGAGCGTCTGTGTCATGGAGATAGGGGCGCCTTCTCAACCTCGTGGGTTTCATCCGGGCACTCCGGTTTCCTAACATAAAAAATTAAACCATATGTTAGTCCCGAAATGACCTGGTTTGTGTCGAGTGGACGTTAAACCCCATTTCTCTCTCTCTCTTGATTTAGATCATGATATAGTGTATATACGTCATTAACGTAACTATGTTTTGTATATTCAAATTTCATTTTATAATTGTCTTCTGAAGAGTGTGCATCGCACATGAAACTATTAGTAAAGACTTTTTGATTCTATATCTTTTATTGAGATCATGATATATTTATTTTGCATATTTAGATATTTGGATTGTTCGTACTTGTTTTTTTTAAATTTATAACGTGTTATTTAGATTATGATATATTGTGTTGATGTATTGTATATTTTAGAGTTTCAATATACGGGTTTGATGATTGGTTTAATTGTTGCTGCTCTAATGATAATTGTAGGTGTTGTACTGTTTTGCTATTGGAGGTAATATTTACTTTTAAAAATTCATAAGTTTTAGAATTTCAACAAAACGTCACCGAATCATTATCATCATCATCGTTGTCGTGATTGACAACACCAAATATTTACATAAAAATTCATAATTCGATCCTTTTATTCAAAATTTAGATACACATACAGACCAAAATATTTCGGGGGGTTGGGATGGCCTAGTGGTCTAGAGTGCCGCGCTTCGACCTCTAGCTGGCTGGTCACCTCTGGCTTGCGGCTGTGGTTTCGATCCCTGGTGTGAGCGTATGTGACATGGAGATTGGGGCGCCTTCTCAACCTCGTGGGTTTCCACCGGGCACTCCGGTTTCCTCCCACTGCTAAAGACCCCTACGCGCAAGCGAATTATTGAAATAAAATTAAACCATATGTTAGTCCCGAAATGACATAGTTTGTGTTGAGTGGACGTTAAAACCCATTTCTCTCTCTCTCTCTCTCTCTCTCCAAAATATTTCGAAAACAATATTTTTACTGAATCTTATATTATTCATAATGCAAATTGTGTAAATGTTTAAAGTACACGTACTGTGACCGTCAAGCTATGACTATAAGGATACTGTATGTTGCGTAATGTTCGTAAGCGAGCCTTCCATAACTTATAGAGGCTTATTATACTTACTTGAAGAGAATCGGTTTCAGACGAGTTACTTGCCCTTCGTGTTAGAAATCGGAATCAGACCAGTTATGTTATACTCTCATAGCTTTAGTCATAGATTAAATGTTATTTTTGAAATAGTGTTCACGTTACGGGCGCATGTATGACTGAGAGGCCCGTGAGATATTACATGGTTCTTCTTAATACAATTACAGGACCTCGGAAAACCGACTAGTATTTAATGTTGCTAAGTCGGATAGATTTAAATGACTAACGTATCAAATATAATCACAAATTTATATGGAATTACTTCTAATCATTTGGCAAGATAGAGTCAGAGACAGAGTCCACATTGACAATTACTTTCTATCTATAACAATTTTATAAACAATAAGGGATTTATAATAAATTAACTTGTCATTAGCATTACATAATATTTCATTCTTGGCTGGTCACCTTTTATAGCGAGAGAGAGAGAGAGAAATGTGGTTTAACGTCCGCTCGACACAAACTAGGTCATTTCGGGACTAACGTATGGTTTAATTTTATTTCAATAATTCGCTTGCGTGTATGGGGTCTTTAGCAGTGGGAGGAAACCGGAGTGCCCGGAGGAAACCCACGAGGTTAAGAAGGCGCCCCTATCTCCATGCCACATACGCTCACACCAGAGATCGAAACCACAGCCGCAAGCCAGACGTGACCGGCCAGCTAGAATAGATCTGAAATAACATGGTCACGTGGTCACGGTACCATTCTGCCAGGATAGTGGTTATATATCAACTGTCTAGGAACGAACAATGAGGTCCCGTGTAAAAGATTCCTTAGCAATTGGAATTCGATATAAGAGTTTTCACAGTGCCGGTACCCGGAAAAAATTCCTTTGTAGCACACTGTATGGCGTATGTCCGTCTTCACTGATGCAGTCAGAGCACAATAGTAGGATGTCAAACCCCATTTTATTTCATGTCATTCCCTTGTCCCGCACTAGTGCATTAACTGTATTTATTAATATTAATTTCACTACCCTTAGTTTCCATCTGTTTAGAGAGAGTTTCCACTAGCTTAGACACTTATTCTTTATTATTGGTTAAAGCTGGTAATACATCTTTAACAGTTCTTTCAAAATTGACTTTTTAGGAAACGCACAGAACAAACAGAAGTCGTAACCGTCCATACCAGGAAAAGGCGATCGACTTTAATGGACATATATAACCAAGAAGCGAACCGTCAATCCACCGCCAGTACGACCAAACAAGAACCGAGCCGTCAGTCCACCACCAGTACGACCAACCAAGAACCGAACCGCCAATCCATTACCAGTAAAACCAACCAAGGTTTTACAGCCGATAAAACAGACTCTGTAAAGGTCACAACAGCCAGGTCAACTTCAGAATCACACAATGATGACGACGGTCTTATAGAGGTTCCCCTCAGAAATTCAAATAACTCCAGAAAATCTGGAGGATCACACAGTTACGATGATACTTACTTGAAGCCACAGGAAGTTCAGGCAGAGATGCCACTCAGAAATTCAAATAACTCGAGAAAATCTGGAAAAAGTTCTTTGGGAGAAGATGATGAACTTGACGCTGACGATTATAAGATACCGCCAGCTCCCAGAAAACTTGAGTCAGAATCGGATCCAGCCACTGCTCATGGTGATGCTGCGGGCGGCGACGATGGTGACCATGGGTCGAATCAAGATATCTATGTTAATACCAAGAATCTCGATCAAAATCCAGATGAGGATGACAACTACGTAGTTCCTTGTGAAAACCCTGATTTTTATATCGATATGGACCATCCAACCGCTTCAACGCCTCAAATTAGAGTCACGACCGCTGATCCATCCGATGATTTGTATGAAAATGTGGAGAAGGAGCCTGGCGACGACGGAGCACTGGATATATATGAGGAAATGGACAACGTAAACCATTAATGAAATAACGGCCAAGTAAGTAAGACACTGGAGCAATAAACCAGGAGATCTGGAGTTCGGTCCTCCCATTTTTCCAGCGCACTGTGCTACCCCCCCCCCTTGTTACATGGTGCAGGTCTGACAGCCTGGCAAGGAAAGTGTCCAATCGCTCGGATGGGACGAAAAACCGAGATCCTTTGACAGTTAGAATTGGATATAAAAGTAGGCCGTAGTCCCTCTGCCCAGGCACAAATCCTTCATAGTTCACCGTGATCTAAACCTGACGACATGCTTATCCCCCAGCGCCTTACTCACTGAACCATCGCGGCTCCCCCTTAATGAATGAATTCGTTATTGTTATAACATTTAATACTATTTGGTTATTTTAATCTGAATAATAACATGTTTAGATTAAATGTTAATTATGTTGTAATTATAAGATACATTGTAAAGATTATCTATGGATGAGTTATTTTTATAATATTTAATACTATTTGGTTTTATAATATGTGATTTTTGTATGTTTATATGACGTAATACATAGATAAATTATAAAAATGTAATGTCAATTTGATAAATAATGAAAATTTAATGTTAATATGAAATAATAATTACATGTAGATAATCTGTGACAATAAATTGTGTATATGATGTAAGAATTAGATTAATTATAAAACTTAAATATTAATTTTGATGTAATAATGTGATGAATTGTTAAAATTTAATGTTAAATATGATATAACAAATAATAGTGAAAATGAAATAATAATTATAGATAAATTGGTTTTTGTTTTATTGTTATTTTAAACTGCATAATAGATAAATATATTACTGTAATTATAAATTATATAATAGATAAATGGGTCATTGTTGTTTTAAATTGTGTACAATAGATAAAAATGTTATTATTATTATTTTAAATTGTGTAATAGATATATATTTGATATGTATTTCAAATTGTATAATAGATAAATAGGTTATTGTTTTATTGTTATTTTGAATTGAATTGTATAGTAGTTAAGTATGCTATTGTTATTTTAAATTTTATAATATATAAATAAGTTATTGTTATTTTAGATTGTATAAAATATAAATAGGTTATTGTTATTTTGGATTGTGTAATAAATAAACAGGTTATTGTTATTTTAGAGTGTATAAAAGATAAACAGGCTACTGTTATTTTAGATTGTATAATAAATAAATAGCTTACTGTTATTTTAAATTGTATAAAAGACAAATAGATTATTGTTTACTGTTATTATAATTAAATAGATTATTGTGTTATTGTTATTTCAAATTGTATAATATGTTTTGCACCGTATGTTTATATAAATAGATTATATATTTACGCTTGATAGATTATATATTTATGCTTGATTGATTATATATTTACGCTTGATAGATTATATATTTACGCTTGATTGGTTAGCATCATTTGTCGCTATGGTGACCGACGAGATGCCCGTATATGGGACATTTTGCATACTGACCACTTATTCTATGATCTAAAAGAAACGCATACGCTTTAATCGAATTCCAGCTGCCAAAAGTTTTTTTACATGCACATGAAGGTGTACGTAGATCTTATCAGACCTGCACCCTGCGTCAAGGACAAAAAGAATTCAAGCTGGTTAATTCCAGGAAATTTTCGCGGCAAACTCGGGATCCTGTGTTTAGTGATCCAGTTTATATCATTATAATGGTTATAATGACCATAAATAGCACGTTCTGATATTCGTTACGTATGTATTATAGCGATGAACAGTCCATTTGCTGATTACACTATTTTGCCATTTTTTTTAGGACTTTGAATTTTGTTTAATGGTTTGGATTGTTCGTACTTGGTTTTATTTTATTAGCATGATGATACAATCACTACATTAGTACACTAAGTAAAAAGTACAAGTACAAGAAAGCCACGTGATTATTATTCCAGACACGATTGGGAGTTCTTACAGATGATTATCGGACTGGAGGCTGAGAGAAATACGATTAGTTTGGGAGATTCACAATGAAATGGAACAAAGGCGTTTTATAGCTGAGGCGAAAGTGGGCCCTCAAAGTAGTATAACCTCCGCCATGATAAACCTTAAAAACGCCCCTGCTTTTAAATCATAGGCATCTTGCGAGCTGCACTAGACACCATCCCAAACTTCATAGTAAGACAGACTCCCACCGTAGCTGTAAAACTTGGGGAATCTCATACAGCCTATATAGAGCAAGACATTAATCTAAAATGTTATAGCCAGAGAAATAGACAAGAATTAAAACGTTTAAAATGTATCGCGAATGTAGTGCGAGTTATAAATAGACAGATTTTACCTTCTCTTCTTGCATATTTGGGTTGACTTTTTGGTCTAGAATTTGAGAAAAGGGATCAAATTTGCAATTTCATGGCAGTTTTGGTAATAAAGTAGATATTACAGCCAAGGGGTAGGGGGTGGGGTGGGTGTAAAGTGTCTTTCTGCAGAGCAATCATTGCTTTGGAAGTGAGATTTTCACCCCAGTCAATTTCAAATCCCCGTAACGAAAAATCTAAACGGTCACCTACAAAATTGTGATGAGGGGATTGCCAAATGTAGTCTCCATTGTGCCTATAAAGATTGTAACCAACGGAATGTTGAGCAAAACACTACAGCCTGTGATGTTACAGCCATTTAACATTGAACTCAATGGGCCTAAAATTGCTAGTCAAGAGTCTCCGTGTTAAAATGTTGATTATCTCCCTTTATACATTAGGGCGTGGTCCCTTCTTTATTCTATATCGCTGAAGCGTTCCTGGGTACAAAGAGAGGGAGAGAAATGGTGTTTAAGGTCCACTCGACACAAACTAGGTCATTTCGGGACTAAACATATGTTTTTTTTTAAATTTTATTTCAATAATTCGTTTGCGCGTAGGTGTCTTTAGCAGAAGCAGGAAACCGGAGTGCCCAGAGGAAACCCACGAGGTTGACGTTCCTGGGTACATACAACAGACACTACTAAAAATAAATTATTGTAGTAATTATTCACACGTCTCTTTTCCAATTTCGTCATATTATATAAATAAAATAAATCATTTTTTTAAATAATGACTAGGTTCATTCAATTGTCTTAGGTTGTATCAAAATGTCAATAAATAAGTTTATAAAATGATCATGGAGAATTGTAAACTGTTTATTTGATTTAATTATCCTATTAGTGTGAACAAGCGTGAAAACTCTAATCTAGCGAAATACTGACATCAACCGTAGTCAGATTTATAAACCAACGAATTTCCATAATGTTATTTTCCGCATAACGTTGTGTGCACTCGGTCATATATGGTGGTTACTGGGTTCACCCGCTTATGACGTAGTTACTGGATTGGCTCCGTCATCACAATGAGACATGTATCAGCGGAACCATGGCATCGACTTGATCAAACTACCATGCTGTACCTTGAATATTTTTGTTTCTTTTTAATATGGAACACGACTATGGAAGAACAAACAGCTCTTTGTTCAGTATTCTTAGTTCTTAGTTCATAGTCCTTAATTCCTATTCCTTCATTTGCTGTCGTATTTCGACATGTGTACAGTAATATAGACATTTGTATCTTAAAATCAATATTTCTTTTACAAATCAGACATTTGTCATCAGGGGCGTACATAACGAATTCGTTTTTTTTGGGGGGGGGGGTGTTGTTTAGCCAAAATGCGACCGACTGATGCACCCCCCCCCCCCCGCCCCCAATGCAAGTGGCGCAATCAGGAGACGAGCACCACGTGCGAGTTTTCTAGAGAATATGGGGATGTGGTAGGGTCGGTTTCAAATCTAGGGCGCCATCCACAATCCCACCCCATCTGGCTATAACATTAAGCGTCCCGTTGGAACATATATAGTATTGTAGAATTATATAGATGTTCGCAGATCGTTGTCTCGTCGGAAAGCAGTTTTATTTAAGTTCACATATAGTTTATGTCATATTAATGATTGTGCCTATAACACTGAGTGATTTGAGAACATTTTGAAAAATCTGATTCAATATCCTGGCATTTGCGGTCATTGCTGGGAGAAATTCTTGTGGACGAGTGGACCAGAAATGTCATTCAATGGGACAGAATCTCCAGATGTGTTTTGCAAGAGTTGTCATACCATTTGTGCAATCTGACGCCCCACACACCAGTGGTACTACAAACTGGGCAGTTCACTATAATCGCGAATATGATAGTGCGGAGACAGTATACGACAACTGAGGAGTCGGAAAATGACTGTAAAACGGAATCGAGCTCCGCAGGCGCGAACATTTTTTAGATTTGTAACAACAGAGCTTTTAAATTTTTGGGACTGGGCTAGAAACTTGAATCAATGTCATGGCAAATGGAACCGAATTCTCGTTAACGAGAGGATAAGAAATAGGACAGAATCTTAAAGCTTATCTGTCAGTTTCGCCTGTTTTGTGATTGTTTGTTTATCTCATTAATTCATTAAATCGGAGACCGACTGCGGTGACTACTTTTTTGAGGCCGACTATTTTTTCTGCCATGGTAGAAAACATTTCATAGAACAACATACTTACAACATAATAAGAGTGACAAGCAGACATGGTTATTTTATACTATAGTTTTGTGTGACGTATGCAATTTAGGCACACGGATTCACGCAAATACATAGTATTTGGGATCTATTCTGGCATTGTTTTTGAGACCGACTGCAGTGACTACACTCGTTTTGTGACAGACTATTTTTCTCCCTGGGTGAAATTTTGTTGTTAAACCAACATACTCACAACAGAATAAGAGTGACGTATGGAAGTTATGCTCACGGATTCATGCAAATATATAGTACATGTAGTCTATTTTCAGAAATTCAGTTTTGTCTGATATCGACATATTTCTTCGCTCATCAAAGAGAGAAAAATGGGGCTGAAAGACCACTCGGCGCACCTACTTGATTTCGGGACTTTAGCAGTGGGAGGAAACCGGAGAACCCGGAGAAAACCCACTAAGTTGGACAGGCGACCTTTCCCCTTGTTCCGTACAACCAGAGAATCGAAATCATGCAAGTTGACTCAATGAAAGACCTTATGATACAGTACGCACGTGTTATCCATTCGACCCCAACCCCCCATAATGAATAAAAGATCGGCGGTGGTAAGTTGATTTCAAATCAACACGATACCCCAGTCGTTTAAGGACAAACATAGGATGCCCCAGCATAAATACCTCTTTCCGAATATTTCGACACACTTGTCAGACACATAATCTGATTGAATTACATTTTCAGTATATTCATTTCACATTATCTTTTTTGGAAATATTGTAGCGAACACTGTCTGCTTTATATCTGAATATTAGATAATGCACCTGTAAGCGACGTTAAACATTAGATATCGTTCGACGAAATGAAAATGACAGCCATCGATTTCCGGCTACACTTCTAAAACAAGTGAAACGTTACGGAACCTAATGGAGTACGGAGAAGCAATTATACAAGACAAACTATCTCCGTCATTTACTCTGTTAATTAATATGGGAATAAAAACCTGTCTTTTACTTGTACGTCGATAGTTCGACACACTGCTACAACCAAACAGCGGAAATTAAACCGCATATTGATCGTATGACGCATGCTGAGTTGATGGCAAAATAAAAAGGTTGGCGACATGTAAACAAAGGATTTTATTAAATACAATACGTTGCTGTTGTTTCTTGATGGAATTCGACGATTTTAATAAAGTTATTTTATTGACAAAATATTAATTGAAGTTTGTATTCACCGAAGGGTTGTCACTCGGTATTACCTCGACGATTTGTACTGAAGGCGTGAAAACATACCATGCGTATCGTCTGACAGAGAGAGGGGGCGAGAAATGGGGTTTAACGTCCACTCGACACAAACTAGGCCATTTCGGGACTAACATGTGGTTTAATTTCATTTCAATAATTCGCTTGCGCATAGTGGTCTTTAGCAGTGGGAGGAAACCGTATTGCCCAGAGGAAACCCACATACGCTCACAGCAGGGATCGAAACCACAGCCGCAAGCCAGAGGTGACCGGCCAGCTAGAGGTCGAAGCGCGGCACTCTAGACCACTAGCCCCCCCCCCCCCGTCTGACAGAGAGAGAGAAATGATGTTTAACGTCCACTCGACACAAACTAGGTCATTTTAGGACTAACATATTCTTTAATTTTATTTCAATAATTTGCTTGCGCGTAGGGGTCTTTAGCAGTGGGAGGAAACGGAGGTACCCAGAAAAAACCCACGAAGTTGTACAGGCGACTGTACTCCTTGCCACGTACAACCGACTGTACTCCTTGCCACGTACAACCGAGGAATTGAAACCACGCCAATTGACTCAATGACAGGCCGGATGATACAGTGCGCGCACGCTAACCATTCGCACACCCACCCCCTGCGTATCGTCTGCTTCCTGATATAACTTACACACTTTCGTTTTTATCTTAATTGAAGTTTATGTATTCACCGAAAGATTGTCACTCGGTATTACCTCGACGATCTTTACTGAAGAGTTGAAACCATACAATACGTATCCTCTGTTTCTTGAGATAGTATGCGAATACTTTAATACAGTTTTTATTTGTCACAACTTTTAATTGAAATTTATGTATTCACTGAAGGGTTGTCATTCGCCAGTAGCTCGAGGAATTGTACTAAAGGCGCGAACACGGCCATTTTTTTACTAAAAATGACAAAATTGTAATTAACATAATATGTATGGCCGAAGGGTTGTCACTCAGTATTTGTAACGAAGGATTGAAATTATATTATTAGAGACTTTTGGCAAGTGACATTTTCCCTATCCGTATCACGTATCCGTATCGTATACGTCACACGTTGCGTCAGAGTAGTTTTAGAGTTTTGGCAGATTCTTGCGCCGCGTACGTATGCATCACTGAGATGAGCTTAGTTCTGTACAACATGATGGCAGTTATCTACCAAGATCACCATCAGTACTAGTTAAGTGCCTTGCCTACAATTTCTCGGGGTGCGTGAAGTCACTCGTCGACTGCTGAGCTATTAAAAAAATTAATGTCGCATCTTATTAAAAAAAAATCTTTGACTTTGGCAGGAATTTTTGGTTCCATTAATTGATCATTTACACCCCTTTACCATAGAATCACATCATTTACAGATTTGCAAGGTCCCATATCTACCTAAATCTAGCGCGTAGATCAACCAGCGTACAGACAGACAGACAGGAAAAGTATGAAAATTACGAGAAAACCCATCAAAAATAATGATTAAATTCCAGTCTTTACTATGATTAAATTCACATCAAATATACACCTATTTGTTCTAAGATACACATAGATTCATAAAAAAAACCGCTATGATACAACATTTCTGCGTATAAAAAGACGACAATGTTATACGGACCTTCTCCGTAAGAAAGCTATTCGTTACGGGCTGCCGTATCCGTGTGCCGTATCACGTATGAGAAATGCACACACATTGATGATGTCACACACAAAATCCATACGGATACGCGATACGCGCAGGGAATTTACGCTTGAAAAAAATCTCTATTATTTGAACCAGGGGGGTGTTCAATGCATTCCGTAATCTTCTTGTTCATCTTGGTTCGACGCTCTTCAAAAATGGCCATGGTTCCAGTAATTCGCGAACGATCGACATGACACTTCGCGTGTAAGACGTTGGGGCAATTACACATCGATTTGTGGACTTCGATTAGTAGATACATGTAGACGGCAATCAAGTAGGTAAGACGCTTGTTGTCTTCGATTTGTAGTGGGTGGGACGCTGGCTCGCTAGTCTCGAAGTCGTGGATTTGCATCCAGTGTTGAACGAGAACAGTCATCGCGATTTCCCTGTGTGGTTTCTCGTTGTCAGTGATTAACGACGAGGGGGGGGGGGGGGTCGCTGACATGGATAGTCATGTAGTCGTTGTTCGGATGGGATTCGATATAAGAGTAGGCATTAGCGCGGATCTCCTGGCAAACTCTTATCCAAAGTACAACCTATGGTGTATGTCCGTCTTCATTAGCCCAGTTGGAGCAGAACAGTAGGAAGTTAAACATCATTTCACGATACGGTCTACTCTTATATCGAATTCCAACAGCAAATGGTTCTTTTACGTGCATACGAATTTGAATACGGGACTTGTCACCTTTGAACCACGATACGCCCTTCCTTGCATAAAAGGAGATGTGGGTCGTTCCAAGACTAGCGTAATATGAGTTATTCGTGTTTGAATACCTCACAGGAACAAACTCAGGATAAGCTATTGCAATTAACACGGCCATTTTGCCAGGTGAAATGGCCTAAAACGTATTACATTTCAGCACTAATGGAGACGGGCATACCCACTGGCCTACTGTAATTCGAATCCATATTGACTATTGTGTAAGCGGGATGGGGGTCACGGTGGCTAAGTGGGTAAGACGCTGACTCGCTAGCTTAGAAGTCGGGTATTCGATCACTGCATTGGCCGAGAAAGTTCATCCAGATTTTCCGGTGTGTTGTATCCTTGTCTAGTCGTTCGGTGGCACAACAATCGAAATCCCGTAGACACAATGACCTGCATGTAAAACATCCCTTGGCAGATGGAACTCGATATGAGGGTAGGCCGTAACGCCGTTACCCGGGCAAAAGTCCCCTCATATCACACTGTATGGCGTATGACCGTCTTCATTAGCCCAGGTTAGGTGCAGAACAGTAGAACGTTAAACCCCATTTCATTTCATTTCATTTCGTCTCATTCTAAATGCTGACCCTGTGTCCTACACCACTGATGGAAACTACGGCGGCAAATTCCGCGCTTCATACTCGCGTCCTTATACAACACCCAATGATAGTTCTATAATAACACGAAGTTGTTATGGCCTATTAATAAGCAATACTTAAAAACATAATGCGCCAAGTATCGCGTCAATCAATCAATATTCGGTGACACGCGGAGAGTTATACCTTACGTTAATAAACGATATATAGCCGGTGTGTTCTGAATGAATGTCACGTCTCTTGTGTGGTAAAGGAATATATTGATGCAGTAGTTTATTGGGGAAGTATATAACACAGTTTAATCTCGTTGATGTCATCGTCTTGTGAAGTTGATACTAATACAGGTGCTCGCTGATTCATAGAAACATTTATTAGTAAGGGACTGGAGCTCGCTGATTCATTGAAATACTTATATCGTGTTGATGTTAAACCTAGGGTGCTATATATTATATGGTGGAGATGACATCTCTCAAGCTGTGGCGAAGACGCTGAACTCGACGTTAAATGCTAAACACCTACATAGACTGATGGTACTATTGCTGAAACTTCTAAATACAGGTAAGAGTCCTGACCTTCTTTCCCACCCGTTCCCCCAGCATCTAAAAGTTAAAAATGTCGTTTATAGCTTTGTGTGAAACGCTGTGTAATGGAATGAGAGAGAGAGAGAGAGAGAGAGAGAGAGAGAGAGAGAGAGAAATGGTGTTTAACGTCCACTCAACACAAACTAGGTCATTTCGGGACTAACATATGGTTCAATTTCAATAATTCGCTTGCGCGTAGGGGCCTTTAGCAGTGGGAGGAAACCGGAGTGCCCGGAGGAAACCCACGAGGTTGAGAAGGCGCCCCTATCTCCGTGCCACATACGCTCACACCAGGGCTCGAAACCA
This sequence comes from Patella depressa, assembly GCA_948474765.1. Lineage (NCBI taxonomy): Eukaryota > Metazoa > Mollusca > Gastropoda > Patellidae > Patella > Patella depressa. The sequence goes on from OX419718.1 coordinate 1,448,727, forward strand.
TAGCTGCAAGCCAGAGGTGACCGACCAGCTAGAGGTCGAAGCGCGGCACTCTAGACCACTAGGCCATCCCAACCCCCCATAATGGAATGAAATTGGGTTGAACCCTAGCATGATTTACCAATACCCATAATAGGAGATTGACCTTTAGGGTCCACAAGTATATTGGAGTCCACTGGGTTTGGGGGTTGGCCTACGTAACATGCTAATTAGTCCCACAGGTATGTACAGCGGCTCCAGTGGTTTAACGCCCCACGTGTCGGTACCAACAGGATGAAATAAAGAAGGACATACGACATCCGTCAAGATGTTGTACACGCGTATCTCGCGATTTTTTGCCCCATCATTCCGATTCGTTTTGAACATCTGACAAATATATGGATAGACACCGTCCGTTTAGAAAGCCACCCTCTTGTTCACTGATCCAATTGACACTGGACGAAACAGTCACGTGCAACATCGTTTATTTTGGTCCCATATAAACTTTGTATGATGATCATAAATTAACTGACAATGTTTTGACTCCGATCCTCAGAGTCGCGTAACACAAACAGCCTGTTAAACTTCTATTACGCAAGAGATAAATCTGCCTATTACAGGTCTTTCTTTTGGCCTGGAATGTAATATAAATTATTAATTAAAAATTAATTAACTTATCCAGACCACAATCAACTCTCGATGCCATCGTTAGCCTGCGATATTTAGTGGATTTCAATATTTTCTGGCGGATAATTCAACGTAAAAGTGGATAATCGAGACTTTTTTTGTTATTAAACCAACGTTAGTAATCGCGGACGACCTAGCCTAAGATTGGGACGCCAATATCTCGGTTCAGAGTACAGTAATTTGACGGAAATTTCCAGCATATCCAGTTTTTATTATCTTTGTTTTAACTATTATAGCGAGAAATGTCCGCTATTTATCTAATCTTACAGTATGTCCATTTAATAGAGCATTACTGTACAGTTCTAGTGAAGAACTTATAATACTGTATACACTTTAGAGCCCTCAAAAATTAAACTTATGTAATCCCATGTTTTAAGGTGCTGAGAGATCGATACTGAAGCTTCGTTTTGTCGATGGAGCTATTTTTATAAATCCGTCGTGTTCCCCTTCATAAGTGATGATTTATCTATGGTTATTGACGATAAATGTATTTGATCAGGGTACCGGAGATTAAACGTTTTAATTCTAAGGATCTCAGAGATCGGGATCATGACTTCTTTTTATCCCCTTCTATTCTTAATTAGAATACTGTGAATAATACTGTGAATAATTCTGTGAATAACACTGTCCTCCTTCAGCAGTGACTACATATGCCCCCGGTGATTGTAGAAATATATATATAGATGTCCCTGATGATCGTGGTATTCACTATATATCCCTGATGATCGTGGTATTCACTATATATCCCTGATGATCGTGGTATTCACTATATACCATGGTGTTTGTGGTATTCACCATATATACCCTTATATACCCTTGATGATCGTGGTATTCACTATATACCCTGATGATTGTGGTATTCACCATATATACCCTTGATGATTGTGGTATTCACTATATACCCTTGATGATCTAGGTATTCACTATAAACCAAGATGTTTGTGGTATTCACCATATATACCCTTGATTATTATGGTATTCACTATATACCCTTGATGATCGTGGTATTCACTATGATCGTGGTATTCACTATATATCCTGATGATTGTGGTATTCACTATATACCCTGATGATTGTGGTATTCACTATATATACGCTTGGTGATTGTGGTATTCACCATATATACCCTTGATGTTTATGGTTTTCACTATATACCCTTGATGATCGTGGTATTCACTATATACCCTGATGATTGTGGTATTCACTATATACCCTGATGATTGTGGTATTCACTATATATACCCTTGATGATTGTGGTATTCACTATAATATACCCTTGATGATCGTGGTATTCTATCTAGGGTGGCATCATAGATAAATTTAATTGACGCGTATACTATCTCCCTGATTATGTCTACTACATCGTTAACACTGTCCGTCGCGTGCATTTTACATACCGATGGTCCATTTGAAAATCACGCTATTTTACCGAGATTTCGCCTAATAGTTTGGATGCAGCTATGGCGGGTGTGGCGCCAGGCAGGGTAAGCTTACTCTTCCGGACACCTGTTATTACTGTTTGTTGTGTTATGTGTTATTTGTAGGCTACACGGTGAACAGTCCCATTTGTTAATTACACTACGGTGGGTATATTCTGTGTTAATGATTGGTTAACATGGGCAGATAACTCTAATTGGTTTTATTCTATATCAATCCACAAGACATTCAACAAGACACCGTGATACACCAAGGGAATCCCGGTCAACTACATCCTGTTCCTCGCTAGATTACCATGCTACACCAATGGAACCCCGAGCAACAACAACATGTTTCTCGCTAGACGCTGTTCTTCGTCAGACCCCCATGCTACACCAATGGAACCTAAAGCAACTGGACCATTGGCATGGCCAGAACAACATGATTCACCAAGGAAAACCCAATCAACTACACCTTGTTCCTCGCTAGACCACCATGCTACAACAATGGAACTTCGAGCCACTAGACCACCATTTCTACACCAATGGAATCTCGAACAACTACACCCTGTTCCTCGCCAGGACACCATGCTGCTACACCAGTGGAACCTCGACCAACTAGACGCTTTTCTCGCCAGACCCCCATGCTAAACCAATGGAACCAAGAACAAGTAGACTCTTTTCCTGGCCAGGACCTTCTGGTTACTGAACTGATACATCGTTGCCACAGTAGACAAGACATTTAAGCTCTTGTCCGTATATATTCGCCTTACATTTTTTATCGGTGATCTTGATAACCTGGAGAGAATATTCTTTGCAACGTCCCTCAAATAAAGAGGTATCTGGTTTCCCAGCTCTATCCCGTTACAAAATGCCTCTAAAGATCTGATAAATATTTGATTTAAACCTAAGTAATATGTGGAATTCAAAACCTAATTTAGATTTATTAATAAGAAGCTTAAATATTTCTGTCATTAAGTTAACTGGCGTTGTTTCGATTCCCAGGTTTTAAGTGACAAGGAGTGGGATCTCCTCTCCAGCCTCGTTGATTTTCCTGTCCAGCCTTGTCTTCCGGGTTCCCCCAGTTCTAAACACCCCTACGCCCGAGTGAATTATTGAAATGAAATGGAATCATATGTTGGTACCGAAATCATCCAGTTTGTGTCGAGTGGGCGTTAAACCCCACCTCCTCTCTCTCTCTCGCTTAATTAACCCGGTTTGTATAGCCGAGAGAGGGGGAGAGGCAAATGAGTCACAGTTAACACAGCAGAGAGGTGGGGGCATAGAGTTTTTTTAACTTTAATCATTTAGAACCTGGTTGCCGAAACGTCGGACCACTAAAGAAACAATGACACGGAGTAGGGTTGCATCCTGACAAACTGTTTAGAATCTTATAATAGATAAAATCCATCGTATACTTAAATAAAACTAAAAACCATTAGCAACGATTCTAGTATAAATATTTACGATGTCGTGTCTGAAACATTTCCCTGAAGTGTGGTTTAATGGTCGAGAGCGAGACATTAAGTATTCAAACAATACGAGGGACGTCAGTCCCGTTTCATTATATTACACAACATCTTAAGCTCGAGGCCACTACACATCTTTCAATACAGACACTTGCACGTGCTCTGCAATGTATTGTGTCACACGGGTGCAAAGTTTCAACTAGTATAAATAATGTATGCTTGGCTCGTTGCATTAATGGTACGCCATTATCAAAGGATGAAGTCACATCTGTATTTGAACCTTTGATATTTAACGATTAATTCAATCATTAAACGAATGCCACTTTTAAATATTGTAATGGATTATTTATTCTGGTTTTCAGGTTCCAGTTAGACGAGGATTTCACTATCAAACTAAATAATTTAATAGTATCCGTAGGTTCATTGATCGGTTAACGTTTACCATAAAGTAGAGCGAGTGTGGAACCTACTTCAATGTATTATAAAAATTGCCATATAAATAATTAAATACGAATCAGCAGATCTTAATGTGAATATTTAACGACGATATAAAATCAGATCCGTAAGAGAGAGAGAGAGAGAGAGAGATTGGTCATCTCTATTTCACTCATCCATCACTTTTTGATATTGATCAGTGATTTTAAAAATGCACTTGCATATCCCCAAAAGTTTGATCCAACAGGCGGCAAAGAGAGAGGGGAGAGAGGGAGAGAGAGTGGGGGGGAGGGGTTCAACCACGCATTATGATACAGCGCTTGCGTGCTAAACATTCCACCATCCATCTCCGCCCCTTGTTTATATCAAAAGCGATATGATGTGAATTAGATTTGTATCGGCTCTAATGAAGTCATATTAAAACCTTCGATTCTGATTAGGCCTCAAGTTCACAAAGCATTCTAAGACTTAAGTTGAGAATTTGCTCAACTTGTAATCTCTTTTTATGGGAAATGTACTGAGCGGCATGGAAACGCATGACTTAGTTTTTCGTATAACAAAATGATCCTGTGAACATATCTTATTTATTTTGCTTCTTTTTGGTGAACAATATTCAAATGGGAACACATCAATAACAACACATTTGTACACTTATGGATGTTTAATCTGTAATCAACGGTACAAAGTCAGAGGGGTCATTCCCATTACTTCAATCCGTTGGTTTTCAGAAAGTCTCGGCGTCTCTAGCTTGATTCCTTCACACGTTCAACAACAAATTACGACGGATTGACGTTTCACAGTTCATGTACTGGGGCCTATTTCACGAAATTTTAACTAAGATAAGATCCCAATTTTAGTAATTTGATTGGATAATATTAGATTGATTTTAGTGCTTAGCCAATCAAAATTGAAGTATCTACTAAAACTGGATTAAGTTGAAAACATGCTTTTATAGGTCTCGCATACAATGCAGCACGTGAATATTAGGTTTTTCATATGCATCTTCGTGCAATTTTTTTTTTGTGCACACGGGTCGATATTTTCTGCGTTTGGGAGAAAACCACCTAGTAATAAAATATTTGGGAAAAAAGGTGATGCGTTTTCCATGGCGCTCAGTAGCCAGGGCAGGGAAAACCACGTCGGAAAATCACTATGAACTTTCGCGGCCTCGCAATTAAAACACGAAGTAGAATTCAATATTGGCCAAACTCAATGAAAATATAATTCTGATATGGAAATAGTAGTTTCGTTCGCCATTTGTAATGAACAATAAAAAAATATATCTAAGAAGACAAGCAATGAAAAATGACTCATGTGCCAACAAAATAACGACGAAGAAAATGCCCGTTCGATCACGTATTTCGGCGAACAAAACGGATTAGAAACTTTTAAAAATTAAATATACCTTTTGCAAAAGCTAAATCTGCCTATTGCAGGTCTTTCCGTATGTTATTTACATGTAAATTATTAATTAGATAATGATTAACTTATCCAGACGATAAGCAACTGTCGGTGTCATCATTAGACTCCGATATTTACTAGATTAGTATTCGATTTGCTGCAAAACTTTCATTCATGATTTAATCATGAAATGGATAATCGAGACTTTTTTTTATTGTACGGAAAAATATTCAATCGCTAAATTCTCGGTTCCGATTGGAACAATTTGAGTGAATTGTTCAGAAAATTCCCTTGAGACTATTTACTTTTTAACTATTATATTAGTAGTAGGAACTACCAGCTCTTTATCTAATTTCCCGTGTTTATTTTTAAAATAGATACGATAAAATACATAAATATTGCATTAATATTTGACCTATTTTCATCCACTTTAGATTCCAAAGAACAGAGCATTACGCAGTTTTAGAACACAACCAACCGACACAAGAATACTATTAATAGAGGCGACTGAATGAATCCGTGGTGTGATCGGCGGAGTAAAGCATTGCCTATATTGTGACAAGTGGCTCCTTCTATAATTTGTGGATAACTACTGTATTTGGTAATATAGCAACGTGGGGTCGTGTAAGGGATAGTGTATGCTGGCATCACTAGAACATGTGATACCACTTCTTATCTATAATTGGAACTTATAATTCTGTTATCATTAATGACAGAGTTGTATCTGTCAAAATTGTTCCACGGATGAACTTTATACTGGGGATCGTGTAAGGGACAGTGTATGCTAGTATCACTAGAACATGTGATACCACTTCTTATCTATAATTGGAACTTATAATTCTGTAATCATTAATGACAGAGTTATGTCTGTCAAAATTGTTCCACGGATGAACTATATATTGTAAATTAAGGAACCCTGCCTCTGTTTGTTCGTTCCAGAAATGAATTTTATGTTGTAGAATATAGGACCGTGCCCCTGTTCGTTACTCGAATGAACTTCCATACCTTGTGTTGTGTGTTGGTCTGTGACCGTCAAGAGCTCTTCCTCAAACACTCTTCATGTTGTGGAGTGCGGGACCGTATACGTGTTTGATGTTGTGTCAGGAAATGATTGGATTGTGCCCCGGCCATTAATAGTCGTAGAAATAAACTTTATTTAATAAATTGTGGGACTGTGCTTTTTTTTTAGTTACGGCGTCAAGAATTGTTTCACAAATGAACTTTAAGTTCTACAGTGCGGGGTCGTGCCTCTGTTTGCAGTTCTGTGAAGTGTTCCACAAATAAACATTATTTCCATAAAGTGTGGACCGTGACTGTGTTTGTTGCTACATCAAAAATTGTCCCACAAATGCACTTTATGTACTGAGCGATGTTGTGGAGTGTGGGGCCGTGCCTGTGTTTGCTTTATTAATATATGATACGTAGAGATACAACCAATAGATGGCGGTAAAACATCAAAGGTAAAGGTAAATTAATCGATACCTGTGTTATGATATAGACGGTTTACCCGACTCCACTCTCTACACACCTGGATTACCTCTCTATAGTCGCATAGCTTCACAGGTAAGTTCTTTCTACCGCTTGGGTTAAACCCTTTTATTTTGCAATGTTTACAATTTTTATAGGTGAAATACAGTATGTAGGATACAAAAACAAGCATGAAGATGCTTATAAATATCGCATCCTGAAAAGTCTGCGAGAACAAAAGTCGTATTTGGGATGGAGCCTGTCACATAAGACAGACAAAATAGTGTTCAGGAGACTTTCGCTCACGGGGGGCGAACATTTAGTAAAAGGCCGAGATTAACTTTTTGACAAGTTTTGCGCATACGACGAACCGTGAAGGGATCCTTGGGAATTCAAAGCCAATGTTTGGTCAAATGGTCCCAATGAAAGACCTGATGAATATTAATTTTAAGATGGAAAGAAATGAATTATTCGGCGTCACAAATATTTACTCATTTTATAATGCTTATAATGGTCTTTACATTTTTCGGCGGTGTGGTTCCTCCATATCGGTGGTGCAAAACAGAGGGTCTGATAAGAGACAGCGTATAGTTGTTCGGACGGGGAACATTGGCGTGCACGTAGCAGATCATTAGCAGGTGATATACGATATAAGAGTAGGCCGTAGCGATGCTTGTTCGTGTAGTAAATATTAACCTTAAATCTGAGTATGCTTTGTAAACTCTGTGTGCTGTCAATGCGAGAGAGATAAATGGGGTTTAAAGTCCACCCATTAACGTCAATTCGGGACTAACACATTGTTCAATTTTATTTCAATAATTCGCTTGCGCGTAGGGGTCTTTAGCAGTGGTAGGAAATCAGCGGACACGGAGAAAACCCCCACGGGGTTGGACAGGCGGCCCTACTCCTTGTCACGTACAACCGGGAAATCGAAAAAACATCGGTTGACTCAACAATGACAGACCTTATGATACGCAGCGCGCAACTGCTAACCATTCACCGCCCCCCCCCCCTTTCCATCAATGGTTAGTACTATTACAACTCTGTTAGTACTATGATTTATAGTTGTATTTGGTTCGTACCGGGGGCTGGTCTTCAACTGGTCATCGGGTTTACTCCCCACTGCTAAAAGATGAACCATGTGTTTGTGCCACATTGAAGTAGTTTATGTCGAGTGGATATTAACCCCCCTCTCTCTCTCTCTCTCTCTTCTCTCTCTCTCTCTCTCTCTCTCTGATTCGTACTACTATAGCTAGTTAGTATGATTAATGGTCTATTAGTTTGCTTAGTACTATGACTGATGGACGGATCTTGTTAGTACTAATGAGTAACCTATGTCCACAGCTCCCTCCATACTTTTTCTAAATTGTTTATAATGTTTAGTAATTGAACTGGAAATGCACAATTCTATAGAATACAATTACTGTTTGTTACTGAGCGATGTTTTTTCCAATCTTAATTAAAGGGTTGATATTTAAGATCAAGCAAATATAGTTAAAAATTAGATATTCAAGATTAGATAAAGATAGTTAAAAATTAGATAATGTAAAGGGAATTTGCTGAAAATTTCAAACAAACTGCTTCACCTTATATCTTGGTATTCCTCGCGAATACAAGGTCTTGACAGGAATTTGAAGCAGATGTTTGATAGATTAATAACTTTGAATATATGTGTAGTTCAAATATATTATAAAATCACCCAGTTTGTACGTGGGAATGGATTCTTAAAGGGCCAATCCCGATAACTTTTTGGGTAATAAAACTGCTTAATTTTGTGTTAAAATCCCTTATATCCCATTACCTAAGGCCGACCAACTAACCCGATATTTGTGATATGCATGTAAATAACTTAAACCTGACAGTCTTCATCTGGAAATGGAGACCGTTGTATTATACAGTATCTGGATAAAACCAGACTTTTTTCTATAAAAATGATATGTAGGTGAAATTTACCTTTTGTTATCAAGTACAGTACATGGGTCATTCACTGTATAGACCTCTCAAGAAACGGGAATCGATTATTAGGTCACCCAATCGAAAAATTGACCCAAAATCTTAAAAGGGTTACGTGTCCGGATAAGCAGTGTTGACGTTAACGTCAAAACGACTCAATATTTTGAGCTGAAACTTTGAGCCAAGGTAAACACACCATGCCTCTATATTTTGGTCCATAAATTTCATAAAGGCTCGGACTTTAATTTTTGAGACTCTGTTCTTATCGGGATTGTCCCTTTAAGTCGGCCATAAAACACTGGATAACTTTCCAAGGTTTGCAGTGCTCGATCCTGGTATCCATTACTTCAGGAATGAAGCGGATCAGGTGAATAATTTTAAAATCTCAAACGCCATGGTAGACTTTATTGTCTACCTAACGAAATTGAATAAGTATAGCAATGGTTGACAGAATCTAGAGTAGTGAACTTTGACCCCAATTATTTAATTTCGTCCGTTTCTCACCTTGGTATTATATTATATTTACTGAAAGAGAATCGGTTTCAGGCGAGTTATTTGCCTTCGAATTAGAAATCAGATTCAGACGACATGGACGTAACAGACTTTAGACATTACACGCAGTCATACAGCTTAGGCCTAATTTATTTTTTGAAATATTTTCCAAGTAACAAGCGCCTGCGGTTAATACACCCAGACACTGCCCTCGTGAATTGAGACATCGATACCGTAGAAGATGCCCCCAGATCCATTCACTTGATTTGATATTTGTTTATTTTTTGCAATGTCCATTTTCTGTGTTGTCCACAGTTTTATCTTGTAGATTTTTGTTTTGTGTGTAGTGCGGTCCTCCTGCACTTACTATGAAGAGCGACACCCCCCCCCCTATTAATGATGCGTTATGTAAGATTTGGAGAGAGAGAGGGAGAGAGAAAGAGATAGAGAGGGAGAGAGAGATGGGGTTTAACGTCCACTCGACACAAACTAGATCATTTCGGGACTAACATATGGTTTAATTTTATTTCAATAATTCGCTTGCGCGTAGGGGTCTTTAGCAGTGGGAGGAAACCGGAATGCCCGGAGATAACCCACGAGGTAGGACAGGCGACCCTACTCCTTGCCACGTACAACCGGGGATTCGAAACCACGCCAGTTAACTCAAAATGGCAGTCGAATGATACAGCGCCCGCACGCTAACCATCCGGTCACCCATCCTCCCATTTGGATTTAGAGCTGCCGTTTTCGCTGAAATAGTTTAAAATGAATATCGTAATTATATTATTCCCAACGACGTTATGAGTGCTTGGACGATGTAACCGCGATTGCTACAAAATAATGATCAAAGTCTCGATTATCTAGTTGATCATTCAATAATTAATGGCGAGAGGTTCTAGTCCATTAAGTATCTACCCAATAGTCTAGAGACTTGATTATGGGCTTGTATTGTGGAATAAATGTCTAGTTAATAATTTATATAACATTTGAAGCCTAACTAACTAAAGATCTAAAATAGGCAAATAAGAGAGGCGGGGATGGGGGGGGGGGTAACGTCCAGTCGACACAAAGTAGGCCATTTCGGGACTAACATATGGCTTAATTTTATTTTAATCAATCATTGCCGTGCAGGGATAGGGAGAGAGAGGGAGAAATGGGGTTTAACGTCCACTCGACACAAACTAGGTCATTTCCGGACTAACATATGGTTTGATTTTATTTCAATAATTCGCTTGCGCGTAGGGGTCTTTAGCAGAGGCAGGAAACCGGAGTGCCCGGAAGAAACCCACGAGTTTGAGAAGGCGCCTCTATCTCCATGCCACATACGCTCACACCAGGGATCGAAACCACAGCCGCAAGCTAGAGGTCGAAGCGCAACACTCTAGACCACTAGGCCATCCCAACCCCTCGTGTAGGGAGGGATAGGGATCTCTAACAGTGGGAGGAGCACGGTGGACCGGAGAAAACCCACGAGGTTTTGTACAAGCGAGTCTACACCTGGTCACGCACAAGCGGTTAATCGAAACTACATCTCTTGGCTCATTGGCAGACCTTATGATGCAACGCGTACATGTTAACCAGTCAACCACCCATCCCTTACAATAGGTAGTGTTACTTTAATATCGTTGGCCTGCATCACCTGCAAAAATGTCAACGTATACATAATTAAATAAAGGTATGCGACATTAAACCCCATTTTATTTCTATTTTAGCAGTTGGATTGATGGCTGTGCTTTAGTCCGTCTGGTCTGTCACTGAGGACCGTCGCTAGGTTTCTACCCCCGAAGGTACTTAGTTAGGCATCGGATCGGCTTACCAGTCTAGTAGGGGGGGGGGGGCAGTCCTGTTAACGACCCTCACAGTAAGCAAATTATTGAAATATAATTTAATAAGACAGTTCGAGTATGACCTAGGGTGAGTCAGGTGGACTTAACCCTCCCCCCTTCCTCCCTCTCCCCCCTGTCTTTCTCTCTCTCTCTCTCTCTCTCTCTCTCTCTCTGTTCATCTATATTCGTAATAGTAGCAGGCGAAACGCTATATTATGGTACTTATACCGAACGATGGCCGAATGACTTATTGATTGATGAGCTATCCGCTGTGAGACCGATATCAAGACAATAAATACTCCATTAGTCATGTGATTAACCTACTTCCGGCATCCCACACACCGTCTTAATGTCACAAAATATCATCTTTCTCGATTTACCCCAAATCCAGGTCATGGCCTCTTTACTCTACTTTATTCTGAAAATCCAGGTGGGGGTTGGATGGCCGAATGGTTCATAAAGCCTGTCATTGAGTCAACAGGCATGATATCGAATCCCCGGTTGTACGTGACAAGGAGTAGGGTCGCCTGTCCAACCTCGTGGGTTTTCTCTGTGTCCTCCGGTTTGCTCCCACTGCTAAAGACCCCTACGCGCAAGCGAATTATTGAAATAAAATTAAACCATATGTTAGTCCCAAAGTGACCTAGTTTGTGTCGAGTGGACTTTAAACCAAATTTCTCTCTCTCTCGGAAATTCAGGTCATGACCTCTTTCATTAACATTATTCTCAAAATTGGGATCAGGACTCCTTTATTCTACTTTATTCCCAAAATCCAGGTCATGATCCTGTATTAATATTGTTCTCAAGGAGTGAATTAATGAAGCCATATTGGAATTCGTCTGTTGATTCGCCTTACCTGCATATTACAGGTGTCTCAGTGAGTAATTCCCTTAGCTCACTTCCCTGGTGCTAATGGCCCAGAAGCAGGTTCTTCGGAAAGTTTTAGAGTAGTTCTTCGCTGTCAGTGGTATCCGATGTAGAATTGCCTATAATTGTTCGGTGGTTAAAGAAAATAAGTTCATGTATACACCTCAGAATTGGGGAAGGCTGTAAGTTATGCGGAAACCGAGGTATACACAGCTTACAGGATAAGAGTAGGCTGTATTTTGCAGTAAGTCTCGCCGAGGTACAGGATAAGAGTAGGCTGTATTTTGCAGTGACTCTCGTCCATGGTCCGATTGGTGCAGAAAAGTAGGACGTTAAACCCCATTCCATTTCATTTCACAACCGTACGGGGGCGAATGGTTAACACGCGCGTTGTATCATAAGGCCTGTCATTGAGTCAGCTGGCGTCGTTTCGATTCTCCGGTTGTACGTGACAAGAATTAGGGTTACCTGTTCATCTCGTGGGTTTTCTCCAGGTCCTCTGGTTTCCCCCTACAGCTAATGATCCCTACCCACAAGCTAATTATTGAATTAAAATTGAACCATGTGTTAGTCCCGAAATGACCAAGTTTTTTGTCGAGTGGACGTTAAATCCCATTTCCCTCTCTTTCACAAAATATCTTGCTTTCGCGACGCATGCGTGGTGTTTCTATTGATTTCTACTTATGGAAAAGAGTCGATGGCCGCCGTTTCGGAAGACAGAAAAAGTATGTCTTCTTCAATAGGTAGACGGACATTACAGATTTAATTTTGAGAAATACGAATATAATCACCGCGATAATGGACTTTGTTTTCTATTTCTAGAGGCTAATTCTCTTGTGGTGGAATAATTCAAAAATTGTTGCCATAATCGGATTGTAATGTCTGTTGGCATGGTAGTTGTTTATCTCTTTCTTAGTCTCTATCATCCACACTCTGGATGGCTTGTTAACATCATCTTGTGAGATAAAAATTGGTCATTGGCTAGATTATCCGGACCTTTACGTTATCGTGAACTAAATCTACTTTTTTTCAGTTTTTCAGTTAGTTTGGTACATAGATGTTGAAGTCCATTAAATTAATTTAAGAATCGCCATTTCAGAAGTGAAATAAAACCAAGTACGAAAAATCCACACTATTTTGGATTATTTGTACTTAACATGTAACTTATAAAGCTACTGTTTTTCGGTTTACCTCGGGAACGTAAAATATCAACCAGCAGAGTAACCTACCCAGTGGAAGAAAAATCTATCGACATTACCTGATCAATATCGAATATTCTTTATTATTTTATTGTTAACTTTCTTCGTGAATTGGTTGCCACGGTCCATGTTGGTTGATCATGAAAATGTGCCATTACCCATGCGTAACGGGATTTTTTTTTATGTGGTTATTTATCCTCTATATGGACAACTGACACAGACCCTTAGTACGTTGAAGACTTTAAAGATTCTGGGTGTCGAAGACTACTCTTTTCCGGCATAAATACGGTCCGAACAGCGGTATTTTCCGTAATTTGATATATAACATTCGCTTAAACTGATACCGCAGCGTGACCCAGTGTGTAAGACGTTGACTCGCTCATCTGGTGGTCGCGTGTTTGATCCCAGTGTTGGCCAAGAAAGCTTATCGGTATTTTCCGGAGTGGTTTCCCCATGTCAATGATAGAGGACCTGGCAATTGGCAGTGTATAGTCGATCGGGTTGTACTAACAACCGAGGTCTAGTATACCCATTGGCATGCATATGTAAAAGAGCCTTTAGCAGTTGGAATTCCATGCCCGTTTGGCTTGTATGTAAAAGAGCCTTTGACAGATGGAATTCGATATAAATGTAGGCCATAGCATCGCTGTCCGCACTAAATTTTCCTCTTAGCACACTGTATTATGTATGTCCGTCTTCATAAGCCCTGCCAGAGCAGAACCGTCAGGCGTTTAAAACCCATATCATTTCATTACTGTGTTAGATATGGAATCCTTCGGGGATGTTAAAAAATCGTTTAAATTTAACGGATGGAAAGATTCCTGACGTGAATGTGACGTAAATGTAATTGTTTTCGTCTTGCTTGACTGGCATCATTTTCTGTTCTTATATACTGAAGTTGCTTGACTCAGCGGGGAATATCGTCAATACATTAATAGATAATTGTGTGATGATTAACAACATAAGATTTTTTTATAGAGAGAGAGAGGGAGCGAGAGAGAGAGAGAGAGATAAGGTGGGGTAATTCGCTTGCGCGTAGGGTTCTGTAGCAATGGGGGGGGGGTGCGGCGGAAAATACCCACGAAGTTGGACAGACGACCCTACTTTTCAAGAACAACTGGGAAGCAAAACCATACCAGTTGCCTCAATGACAGACCTTACGATACAGCGCGCACGTGCGAACCATATGGCCATCGAAAACCCGCCGAAAATGGTTAACGTCCACTCAAGAATTCGCAGTGGGAGTAAACCCGAGGACTCACGAGGTTAGACATGCGCCCAGATTCTTTATTACGTACTACAAGGGAACCGAAACCACGCATGTTGACGCAATAACAGACCTTATGATGCAGCGCGCACGCACTACTCCCACCCACCTTGAGAATCAGAATTGTACCAGTCCCCTTATCCTGAAGTTTGAAAATGGAAATAAAACAGCCCAGTCCGCTTACTGCGAATCCAAGGCCGCGCAGTAGTTGATTGTTCCTCCCCACCTGGGGCGTCTTCAGATTTACTATTCATCATTCCCACATGTATTAAGTACATGTATACAGTTAACCCGCAATATATAAATTCATATTAATCCTTAGCGTTCCCTAAATGGCAATAAATGAATAAATCATTCCAGGGAATAAGACCATTATTCTAGACAATAACAGTTATATAAAGCAGGTGCTCGATTAGAAGAAACTCATCCATTCATAAATAATAACCCACTAATCAATCTACTGCTGCTAGATTAATCGTACACCGCATGTGTCATGAAAGCTAGCGATTCTGAGAGAGAGAGAGAGAGAGAGAGAGAGAGAGAGAGAGAGAGAGAGAGAGAGGGGGGAGAGAGGGGAGCGAGTGGGCTGTGTCTAGATTTGCGCAAACTTGCCGTGCCAATGCGGGAAGTGCGTAAGCAATGCGCAAAATATGCGTGAACTCGTCGTGCCAGTTCGTGTCAATGTGGACACTGATGGGCACGACAAAATCGTGGCCAAAAGTCGTGCAAGTGTCAGCCTGGCTTTAGATACACGCTTTCTACATACGATTGATTACGTTACCAATAGTGTTCATAGTGCCACGATCACCACCACGACACCTCACCCCTTTAAAATACGGTGGGGGGGGGGGCTAGTGGTCTAGAGTGCCACGCTTCGACCTCTAGCTGGCCGGTCACCTCTGGCTTGCGGCTGTAGTTTTGATCCCTGGTGTGAGCGTATGTGGCATGGAGATAGGGGCGCCTTCTCAACCTTGTGGGTTTCCTCCGGGCACTCCGGTTTCCTCCCACTGCTAAAGGCCCCTACGCGCAAGCGAATTCTTTAAATAAAATTAAATCATATGTTAGTCCCGAAATGACCTAATTTGTGTCGAGTGGATGTTAAACCCATCTCTCTCTCTCTCTCTCTCTCTCTCTCTCTCTCTCTCTCTCTCTCCCTTTAGAATACTCGTGTATAGGCGCTTGCAGGTTCTTTTTGTTGTTGTTGTTTTTGAATCGTCTGTCTCTAGCTGGTTATTGATCTATTCCGTGGTGTTATTTTTTCTAATCACAACCGTCCTTTCATTATTTATTACATGTATATAGAGATTAATTAACTGACAAGAGTCATTCAGTGGATGCATAGAATCCAGTTCGTTTAAATAAATCACAGCATGACACAGTTCTCTGTCACCCAAGTCGTTTAATGAAATTGTAGTACAGCACAGTACTCTGTCACCCAGCACGTTTAACCCTTGTCGATGCACGTGGGATTTCAGTAGACCCCATGCAAATGTTTTGTAATAACTACTATGGGTACTATGGGTACTGTTTCCTATATATTTTTACACGTAGCGAAGAGTTCGATATTCATCTGCGTCCCACATGCAGAGTTCTGTTATATGAAAATTAGCCCCGACACTACTTGAAGGGAGCAAGAGGTCCAATCGGAGTAGGGATTTTTCTAATGTATTTGCTGTCTGATACCATATTACGTATGCCAGAGTATTTTCTCTTTTAATATCTGCATGTTACAAATACAGCAGGAATTTTGTTAATGTGTTTGCTGCCTGATAACATATTGCTTATGCGAGAGTATTCGCTATTTTAACATCTGCATGTTACAAATACCAAAAATTAAATAATGAATTCCAAATATTCAATGGTTTTTGTATCAACCGTGAATTGCCATTTAACCTCTTTATCACATAGTACACAAAGCAGCAATTTAGTGAGAATTATTAAATCTTTTCCAAATATCGCTGAAATGAAATGTTTTGTATAATAATTTAGTTGTTTTTCAGTTGTCAAATAAGAATCCATATAAAAACTAAACGGTTGCTTTTTAATTCAAATATATCTGTACGTAAAAACTTTGAATTAGAACTGGTCCATATGCTACCTGCTATGTGATTCTTACAACGTGCGTCCACAAGGGTTAATAAAAGAAATCATAGCACAACGCAGTACTCCAGTACGTTTTGAAAAAAATCATAGCACACGTAACCCCGCCCAAAAAAGGGACAGTTAAAAGAAATGTTTGTGTGCTCATTGCTTTTAGCCTCGATTATCAATACTAAAGTCGGTAAAATAAAAAAAACATAGTCTCGGTTATTCATTTCAAGATTAAATATTGAGTGAAGGTTGAGCAGCAAATCGGATACTAATCTAGTAAATATCGGAGACTAGTGATGACATCGAAAGTTGCTTATCATCTGGATAAATTAATAAGTGTTTAATAATAATTTAGATAACATACGACAAATTAAATTCTAATCCAATAAATATCGCAGGCTAGCCTTGACATCGAGAGTTGATTATGGACTGTATATTTAATAATTTAAGTAGCATTTTAGGCCTAAAGAAAGACCTACAATAGGCAGATTTAGCTCTTGCATGATGTATGTTTAAAATATATTTTATGTTGCATCTGAATCTGACAATATTTACAAATATTATTATATTACAACCACTGTGAAATTCGACAACATTTTCATGTGGACGTATATTGTTGTCGCCCCTGTCTGTCCGTTCATGGACGGACACTCTATGGCCGCTCACCGTACGCAAATAATGCAAAATTATGTAATGTCAAGGTTGTACACCCTCTAGCGATAACATTTTATCCGATCCAAAAGATATCAGGTCTTTTGGTTTGTAGGACGTAACATCCGCGATTATGGCCACGAATTGTACGAAAACGCCCTGTTAGCTTGTTTTCTGCCCATCTCTTGCAAATTGTTGACGTATCTCGCAAGACAACCGGTTAAGTCTCTGAACTTTATTTCGGGGACTGTGTTAGTTAACCACCAGTCCAAAAACGGTGCATTGCAGTTCAGTATTTATGGGACTCTAAATCCAACGCAAACTACCGCTGTGTTAACTAAACCTCAGTCAAAAAATAGATCAATGCCGTTCAGTATTTACAAAAATATGATAAATTTATGAACAAGACGACGTCGCCCGTTTTCCCAAGCGCGGTCATTTTATCCCATTGATATTGTGATACTTGTTTGAAATTAATTATTAAATAATCACATTTTAAAGTGCAACATAATGATATTCTCCAGAAAAAAAACATGCAAAGGACGAACAGGGATATGATAGCTAATCAAAGGATTGGATAATTTAATCGATGATTCCGTTAATAAAATATTAAAGGCGTATTATTCAAGAGCTACATCTGCCTTGAATGTTATGTAAATAATTAATTAGACAATTATTAACATGACAAAGCCATAATCATCAAACTAGGCCATGGAATGCTCTTGATTTCTAATGGATGTAAAAACGATTTGCAATTAATGATTTAATGGAAAAATGGATTACCGAGACTTTGTTTATTATCGTAATAACGGTGGCAATGCCAATCGAGAAACTCCGCCATTACCCAAACAACCATAGTAGTTTTGACTGATATTTTCAAGATATTCCCTTTTCATTTTGTAGTTTTGAAACTATTATAGTTGGTACTGTCAGAGGTTTATCTAACCGAGACTTTGTTTAGTAAACCATCGAGGCTGGACTATCGACCCTACTCCTTGTCACGTACAGTCGTGGATTTGAAACCACGCCACGTGACTCAATGGCAGGTTTTATGATACAGCGCGCATGTGCTAATCAATCGGCCATCCAACCTCCTTAGAACCATCATGCCGACACAGCGTGACACCCTAGAAACGTTGAGGCCAACAGAAATGTAGAGTTATTTGTGTTTATAAAACTATAGATCGATTTTGCACACGACTAAAAGGAAGTTTATATTAGTTATCTCGGTATACTGTTGTATTGTTTTATTGTTTTGGGATACAGTGAATGTTGATTTAGAACCGCAACAATTTGTTCTACTTCCGGTACGCTTTTAGATCTTGTCGCTCTCAAGTTCGTCTCTATCATCCAGGAAAAATAGTCTGCAACTATTAGTCTGGATGCGTTGTCAACATTCAAGAATAAAAAGGTCATTGGCTAGATTATCCGGCTTTTTACATTATCATAAACAAATTTTAAGGGCGGTAACTTTTCCTAAAACAGATGTTAACGCCCATTTCATTTCAGAAAACCCATTTGATTGCATTACCAGTTCAATATCCAACAATCTTAAATTTTTTTATGTGAAATTTCTCTCTTCATATGCCATATGTATGGGTATTAAATTAAAGTTGTTTTTTTTTTTTTTTGCATTTTTAGAACGATAGATGGATTTTATATTTCTTTCTTGTTTTTGGATACATGTATAGTTCTTGGCTGTTCATCAGATATCTTATAAGATTAACGAATATTTGTGTTTAGAGATGGATTTTATATTGCTTGCTTTCTTGTTTTTGGATACATGTATAGTTCTTGGCTGTTCATCAGATATCTTTTAAGATTAACGAATATTGATTTAGAACCTCAACTATTTGTTATTCAATATTTTATTCAAATTACGATACATTGCACTTTGAGATCTTTCGCTTTCTAGTCGATTGCGTTCCCAGAACACGTGACGTCGATCGGTTTAAATAATATAGTTCGAGGGGAATAATCGCCTTCCAAGGTTGTACCTGACAATAAGTTTGTATCTCTTTGTAGCCGCTCCCGTCAAGCCCCATCCAACCCAAACAAGCCTGCACACATGCTAATTATTATAATAGAGAGAGAGAAAATGCGGTTTAAAGGGCTAATCCCGATATTTGTTTTGGAAATAAAACTGCATAAGTTTGTGTTAAAATCCCTTAAAATCTTCCTGTCAAGGGCCGAGCAACTAACTCGGTATTTATGATACGTTTTCAAACAACTTAAACCCGTCTATCTTCACCTGGAATATGAAACCGATGCCCCAAGGTGTATTTTGCGGTATCTGGATAAAACCAGACATTTTTTATAAAAATAATGCGTAGGTGAAATTTACCTTTCTTTATTAAGTACAGCACATGACTCGAAATTGACTCGAAATCTTAAAAGGGTTACGTGTTCGGATAAGCAGTTTTGGCGTTCACGTCCAAACGACTCAATATTTTGATTTGAAATTTTGAGACAAGGTAAATACACCATTCCTCTATATTTTGGCGTTTCATTTTCATACATTCTCAGACTTTTATTTTTGAGCCTCTGTTTAATTCGGGATTGTCCCTTTAACGTCCACTCGACACAAACTAGGTCATTTCGGGACTAACATTTGGTTTTTACGGAACTGCGGAAAACTCATAGAAACGTAAACGCAGATATCGAACAAGTCCAAAATAGATTTTGTAAGTGGTTATTATGTACTGGTGTAAAAACAACAAATGCTTTAGCAAGAGCCGAATGTGGTAGATATGAATTATACACTAATTATATATGTAAACCCATTAAGTATTGGTTTAAATTGTTGGGCATGGATAACTCAAGATTACCGAAATTGTGTTACAAAATGCTGTATGATCTGGATGTACATAATAGAATAAATTGGTGCACTAATGTACTTATGATTTTGTTAAAATATGGATTTGGTCATGTTTGGTTTAATCAAGGTGTTGCTAATATTGCACAGTTTATGTTGTGCTTTAAACAACGCGTTAGAGATGTAAGTCTTCAAGAATGGCACGATTTTATTACCAATTCCCCAAAATGTATGTTTTACAGTCTACTTAAATCTAGTATATATTGTGAATCCTATTTAAACAGCAATCTTCCTCATAAGCTGAGATTTGCATTAGCAAACTTTAAATGTTCAACTGTTCTTCTCGAGGTAGAACAAGGTCGAAGGGACAAAACCCCCCGGATAGAACGTATATGCAAATTGTGTAACACTAATCAAGTGGGCGATGAAATCCATTTCATAATATACTGTCCAATCTTGCGAGATCTTAGACATAATTTTTTACCATCATGGTTTATTAGATTACCAACAGTAAGCAATCTAGTTTCACTATTTAATTCGACTGATCCCATTGTATTAAGGAATTTAGCCTTGTTTATATCAAAAGGTATAGAAGTAAGATAAATCATGCTCAGCTACATGTATTAACCCGAACTTAATTGTGAATATTTTAACTAAAACAACAAGATTTAAATTGTAAATTTAGTCTTGTAAATATATATTTTAAATCTCGTAAGTTTCAATTTTTTTGAGTATGTCTTACTTTAGTTAAACATATTATGTATCGTCAATTTAGAACATAGCTTGTATTAAATTTAATATTACTTTTAACATTATCTTTCAGATTTATTGTATGTGTACTGTAGGCTGTTGCCCCTCTCTCTCTCTCTCTCTCTCTCTCTCTCTCTCGTATTGAGTTAATCATCGTCGTATTGAGTAGACCAATTATCATGGCAGTGTTTATATACTGTAGCTAAGCGATTAGACACAGATCGATAATAACACGCCAACTTTGTTATTTTTATAAATATTCAAGTCTTTACTACTCTCTTGTATCAATACCCTCTGTCGTAGAAACAAAGTGGCAGTCCTTTGACATTTCATTTGAAAACATGTTGCAAGGTTTCATTTCTCTGACAGATAAAAACAATAAAAGAGTTTCTACGATTATGGAGATTTTTTGTGTAATATTGACCTTTGTGGAGTTTGTAACGGATATCCGTCAGAATCGCGTGTTGAAGATGACGTCATAAATCACGCTACATCTGGATTCTTGATTAAAATTAAATAACAGCTTCATTTCGTTTATTCCCATATATTACCAAATTTGACGAAAGGAAACGCGGATATTCTAGATGGGTGTTTAAAATATTTAACATCGGGTGTACGGCGAATGGTTTACGTGGGTGAATGGTTTACGTGAGCGAATGGTTTACGTGGGCGAATGGTTTACGTGGGCGAATGGTTAACGCGTGCGCGTTTTTGATCAGAAGATCTATCATTGAGTCAAGCGGCGAGGTTTCCAAAGTATTTTTTTGCGTACCAATATATACATATAGACCTCGGTTTTTCGTCGCATACGAAAGACTAGACAGCTGTCATTGTCAGGAACTCCGTAATGCACCACTAACACGGTGAAAATCCAAATGAACTCACTCAGTGAGAAAAAAAACAGGCTATCAGTGATCAAATATAAGCATGTCACGTTTTACAGTTGGCAGGCACCGTAATTAACAGGTTTCTTGATATCTAATAATATGGGGAATACACGGAACGAAATAGTTATATAATTCTAATTACAGTGATCATTTTTTCAATGTTTAGTGTCAGTTTTTACAGCATTCTGCACACAGAGATTTATCTGCTTCATTCCTTGAGAATAGATCTCGGCCTTAAATGGCCGCCATGTCCCAAACTTCGTATACTGTTTTGTGATCCGAGTTTACAAGACATTCTCAGACTTAGGTTGAGAATTTGCTCAACTTTCAATCAGTGTTTATGAAAAATATCTTTGATCTAGAAAGACAAAATTTTGCACAGAGTTTCTTGTCGATGTATTTGATACATAAAAACAAGAAAATTATTATAAAAGGCTGTATTTTAGTTAAAATAAGGTGAACAAATTTGAGTAAATTCTCAACTTTAGTCTGAGAATGCTTTGTGAACTCGGGCCCCGGTTCTACTCCGTTTCTCATCTGTCATAAACACAAAAGCTAAATAAACCGTTTGAATTCCATTAAATAGAAGCAGAATCAATACGTAACACATTTTCAAATTTTTTGACAAAATCGTCGATTAGGGACTTTAAAATGTCGGTCGGCTAGCTTAGTGCCTGTTCTCATACGGGGCTAATTGTGGACAGATAGCCTAAGTTTAGTATGGTTTTACAGATATCGTAATAAATGATACATTTTTGTTAATTACTAGAAAATAAGAATAACACGTAGGTTAGTTATAATTACATATAATAAAAGTATCGGAATGGGGCATGTAACGTCCACTCGACACAAAATAGGTCATTTTGGAACTAATTGTTCAGTTTTATTATAATAATTAGCTTGCGCCTTGGGTTCTTTGGCAATGGGGGAAACCGGAGTATATGGAGAAAAAGACCCCCCCTTCTCCCGATACTCCGTTTACTATCACTGTAATTAGAATTATATTAGGGTTTCGTTTCGTATATTCCCCATATTATTAGATTTCAAGAAACCTGTTAATTACGGTGTCTACCAGATGTAAAACGTGACATGCGTAATTTTGATCACTGATAGCCTGTTCATTTCTAATTTATATTGATCGGGATTTCTCCTTGTTAGTTGTGCAGAGCGGATGGCCTGACAAGGACAGCTGTCTATAGTAGTTCAGGTGGGGTGAAAAACCTACGTCTCTTGTGTACGTTGGCGTGAACGTAACAGATATCTTGACATTTGGAATTCGATAAAAGAATAGGCCATAGTACTGCTGCCTGGGCAAAAGTCGGAGCAGAACAATAGGACGTTAAACCATATTTCATTTCGGGTGTTGCATGGCCTGTCATTGAGTCAACTGGCGTGGTTTCGAATCCCCGGTTGTGGGTGACAAGGAGTAGAGTCGCCTTCTAACCTCGTGGGTTTTCCCCGGTACCTCCGGTTTCCCCCAACGGCTAAAGACCCCTACACGCAAGCAAATTATTGAAATAAAATTAACCCAAAATGACCTAGATTGTGTCGAGTGGGCGTTAACCCCTCTCCCTCTCTCTCTCTCTCTCTCTCTCTCTCTCTCTCTCTCTCTCTCTCCATTTCTTTCATTTATCACTACAGCAGTAAATTTGTTCAAGCCGATATCGAGTAGATCTATCTGAAGGTCGTTGTTTTAATTATCGAGTCCCAACATCCTTCTATTTCCTTTTATGTTCAAGATCAGTTTCTGACAGGTAATCTTATTAAACGTCCATGTTTAAGATCAGATTTCACAGGCAATCTAATCATACGTTTATGTTTAAAGCGAGAATTTCATATTTTCAAAGGAAGTCAAAATATAATTATTTCTATGTCGTTTGCTCAATAGGTTGTGAACTCACTATTATACGAACATAGGCATCATTCCCCAAACTTCATGATCATTGACACCGGAAATAATAACAAAATTACCTCCCTTGTTTTTCTACACCCCCCCCCCCCGATAT
This sequence comes from Patella depressa, assembly GCA_948474765.1. Lineage (NCBI taxonomy): Eukaryota > Metazoa > Mollusca > Gastropoda > Patellidae > Patella > Patella depressa. Next base: position 1,472,381 of record OX419718.1, read on the forward strand.
AGCTATTTTCAAACGTTTGAATTTGAAGTTGAAAATGATAATTTTGCCAATAATTTCTCAACTGGCAATAGTGAATTATAGGATTAATATGACTATTCTTTAACAAGGTAGAACTGTTTATAGATACCATATATTTTAAGGCTTTATTTTAATACATTTTAAAAATATAACTTAAATATTTGAAATTCTCGCTTTAAGATCAAATTTCTCTCCGAGTAATCTAGTTATACGAGTCTTTCGTTTCGGTCTGAAATCTATCTTATTGTCTACAATTTTTTTTTTTAAAACCTAGAATGTTGATTAATCCCGAAATGACCTAGTTTGTCTCTCCCCTAGAATGTTGACAGATCTACTATGTAAAAGCTATATCTTTCTATTGTGGGTTTTTCTTTAGGCACGGAATGTTATCTGAATAATTAATTAGACACTTATATATTTACTCCATTATAATCCGATCTGCAGCTCAATGCTCATTGGTGATTGAATCAAAAAATGGATAATCGAGACTATGTTTTTATTTATCGTACCGACTGTAGTAACGATGGCCGTGGCTAGGCCTACAATTCAATCGTTAAATTCTTGTTTCAGAGTGAATCAATTTGACTGAAATTTTCAAAATATTCCATTCACATTACTTAGTGTTTAACTATTACAGTGAGAACTGCCATTTCTTTATCAAATCTCCCCCATTCTATCTTTAAAGATCTGAATATTTATTGTCAGTTTATAAATTCGATAGACTCTGTCTGCCAGTCACCATGTTGTTGACAATATTCAATACAAATCCGGGTTTGGGTATCGGGGTACGTTTACTTGACACAAACTAGGTCATTTAGGGAATAACTACGAGAATCTGACCTTCTACCCGTATATATATGCATACACCATACCGTATCACTCACCATACTGAACTCGACAATATATAATTAAAAAAGGACAGGAATGCAATGCCTGTTGAAGCCTCGATTTTACCTGCTTGCTTCGGCACGTTTGTTTTCAACAATTCGCAATGTCAGGCAAGATAACGACTTGTGAAATCTTGTTGAAACGTCGCAGTGTAATAAACAATAGTAATTGTTATTCCATAAAAGTGTGTTTTTTGATTATGCTCCAATTACTAAATGACATTCAAAGAATAATATAACCTCTGCATTTATCGTCTCGATTGCGTGTAGGGGCCTTTGGCGGTGGGATAAACAGAAAGATCCAGAGAAAATGCACGAGGTTAAACAAGCAGCCCTTATCCTTGTCACGTACAAGCTTTTGATCAAAAACACACCACTTGATTCTATAGCACACCTTCCAAAATACCGACTATAGACCATATTTATTTATTCTAATTTAGTTTTAAATATTTATTTTGTTAAAACCTTTCAATTTATTTATTCTAATTTAATTTTTTATAATTATTCATTCTTTTAAAACCTTGCAAAAGTTTTAGATAGATCATTAATTTGTGAAACCAATCCAATGGCCATTCACTTTAAAAGATAATAGATAATGCTCAACAGCAATAGATAATATGACGGTGATTAATATTCCATTTATCAAATTAAAATAAAATCAATGAATTCGTACTGTATTTGCCTGCAATGCGATAAGACGTTTGATCAATATTAAACAGTTTTACACGCCTGTACATATATTCCATTAGTAAACTATATCTTTCAAATTTGTTCTGATGATTTAGTTCCGATATAAATGTATGTTAAATATGGAAGCCCGATGCGATCATGTTATAGCCAGCCAGGGGCCGGTTGGTCAAAGCTCTGTTAACTTTGAACAATCCATTAGTGAACTATAACATACTTGACTTTAATCATCATATTAATATTTGCTCTGATGATTTAGTACCGATATAAATGGATGTTACTCATATGGAAGCCTGTTGTTGTCACGTTTTGATCTCAATTTCTCGCGGGAAAACGGCCAGGTAAGCTTAACCGCTTTGCAAGCCAAAGGAGCTAATCGTTCAGAAAAACAGGGGCCGGTGTACACGTTGGGTTGAACGTAAAAGAATCCTTGACAGTTGGAATAGACGGAAACGTCGTTGTCGGTTCAAAAAGTCCTCAAAGCACAATACATGACGAATGTGTGTGTTCATTATCCCGGTTGGTGCAAAACAGTAAGACGTAAAATGACTAGTAACAAATGAACTTTACTGGTATGAAAATGACCGTAAAGGAAATGGGGTGTAACGTCCTATTCGTCTGCTCTGTGGGTTTCTAGAGTGTCGCGCTTCGACCTCTAGCTGGCCGGTCACTGCTGGCTTGCGGCTGTGGTTTCGATCCCTAGTGTGAGCGTATGTGGCATGGAGATAGGGGTGCCTTCTCAACCTTATGGGTTTCCTCTGGGCACTCCGGTTTCCTCCCACTGCTAAAGACCCCTACGCGCAAGCGAATTGTTGAAATAAAATCAAACCATATGTTAGTCCCGAAATGACCTAGTTTGTGTCGAGTGGACGTTAAACCCCATTTCTCTCTCCCTCTCTCTCTCTCTCGTCTGCTCTGGCTGGGATAGTGAAGATCGTAACCAAGTCAGTTGACTCAATGACAGACATTATGAAACAACGTACACGCGCCAACCATTCGGCAATCCCATTTAATAGCTGATCGGTACTAATATAAATTGTTGTTCGGCCAAGCGGTTTCATTCGACCCATTGATATTTTATTGGGTTATTGACAGGATGGGACTAGGCTGTATATAATCTGCCATCTATAATATATGAATACATATCTCATGGGACTGTGGCCGTTATCAGATACCGAATAAAGTGGTTAAACCTCTGAAAATTTCACGCCAAGTACATCAGTATATTCAATAATGTATTGTCTCTGGTTGATAAACCTTTTATATATCACAGCAGCCGATAGCCTTTGATTGATAAAGCCAGGCTTTCAGGAAGTCACCAAAGCATTACGGGATAGAACAACAATGATACAACTGATTGTTTATGGTCCGTATAAATGGCGACGCGCATGGGCAATCGTCTTGTCTACGCAAAGGCGTTTTATAGCTGAAAAAAAATCAAAGAAATTGGAAAAATAAAACAAGAGAAAAATGCTAAAACCGATGAGAAAAATGAAAATGTAGCTTAGTTAGGGGGCCCTAAAGGCAGACAAAATGGTCCCATGTCTGACAAAAGGGCCCCTCTGACCATGGGAAAGGGCCCCTCTTGCCATGGGAAAGGGCCCCGAGTCTGAATCAATCGTTTTTGTCGAATTCATTACTGAATGAGAATGCAGTCATTGCATTGGCATAAAAATCATCAATCAAGACCCCACCCCCACCCCCACCCGCGAAAAAGGTCCCTCAAAATAGTATAGCCTCCGCCTTGATAAACCTTAAAACGCCCCTGTGTCTACGATCTCACCCCAGGTGGAATTGGACGTAAAACCTAAAACCTGAGGAACGAAGGAGCGAACAGCAATTTTCTCTGTTTTGTTCCAACTACGTGTCTACGATATCACCCCTGGGGATAGTGGATGTCAAACTCCAGACAGGAACGATACAAAACGACAACCTTTGCTTGTCTGCGATATCATCAAACCTTAAAACGCCCCTGTGTCTACGATCTCACCCCAGGTGGAATTGGACGTAAAACCTAAAACCTGAGGAACGAAGGAGCGAACAGCAATTTTCTCTGTTTTGTTCCAACTACGTGTCTACGATATCACCCCTGGGGATAGTGGATGTCAAACTCCAGACAGGAACGATACAAAACGACAACCTTTGCTTGTCTGCAATATCATCAATGTTGGAAGCAGACATTAATCCCTATGTGGAACGGGCGTAAAACCACACGAACGACCCTCATGTACAACGTTTTTCGTCTGCAATATTATCCAAGGTGGAATCGGACGTGAAACGCTGCGAGCGAACGAACGTGCAACCTTTGTTTGTCTGCGATATCACCTACGATGGAAGCGGATGTAAAACACTATCCAGGAAGAAGAATGCAACCTTTGGGTGTCACAAACAACGAAACCCGTACACAAGTTGGCGTGCACGTAAAAGAACTTTTCACGGTTGGAATTCTATGAAGAGCAGGTATAGAAACGTCGCTGTGCGGGGAAAAATTTCATTCGCAGCAACCCACTGTGTGGTGTGTCATCGTCTTCATAAGGAAGCCATGAGCTCTAAAAGTTGGACATTAAACCATATTATTTCATTTATCCTTCTTTAGCTTAAAAAGGGGGGGGGGGCTGGGATGGCTGGGATCGCCTAGTGGTCTAGAGTGCCGCGCTTCGACCTCTATCTGGCCGGTCACCTCTGGCTTGCGGCTATGGTTTCGATCCCTGGTGTGAGCGTATGTGGCATGGAGATAGGGGCGCCTTCTCAACCTCGTGGGTTTCCTCCGGGCACTCCGGTTTCCTCCCACTGCTAAAGACCCCTACGCGCAAGCGAATTATTGAAATGAAATTAAACCATATGTTAGTTCCGAAATGACCTAGTTTGTGTTGAGTGGACGTTAAACTCCATTTCTCTCTCTCTCTCTCTCTCTCTCTCTCTCTCTCTCTCTCTCTCTCTCTCTCTCTCTCTCTCTCTCTCTTAAAAGGGGGACGTTAAATCCCATGTCTCGGGACATTCACAAATTTCTTCTTCATAACACACTTAATGACGCATGCTCGACATCATTAACCTGATTTGTGCAGACAGGTAACGACGTTAAACCCCGTATTATTTAATTTACACTCGATCATCATGCATGCAGACGAGGTTTAATTTACACTCGATCATCATGCATGCAGGCGGGGTTTGATTGCCATGGACATGAAAACTTGTCATTTAAAACAAGGTCTGTTACCTGGTGTAGAGTTTGTTTTGTTTGAAATATTTAGTAAATATACAACACGTGTGGAATATAATCAGTATGTCTCTCGGAAATTCGTTCACTGGGTTACCTGTCCAACCTCGTGGGTTTTCGCCGGGTCCTCCGGTTTCCTCCAAAAGCTAAAAACCCCTACGCGCAAGTGAATTATTAAAATAAAATTAAACCATATGTAAGTCCCGAAATGGCCTAATCAATGCACATGACAACGATGATTGTTGTTGTTGCTTATTACAAATTTAAAAGCGAAGTGGTCGCAGTTTAAATCCACATAGCTGTAGTCGTGGATTATTTACATGTTAAAAACTGTTCACCCAATAAGTTCATAACGTCAATAGAGATCTATCAAACATAATTCGAGAACAGATCGCCCTATCCAACAATTCGTGCATGTTTTCTGTTTTGGGATGCAGTTCTACTCCGTTTCACAGCAATCTTATTAAAACACGATATTTTAATATTAAAAAAATAGTTTTACTTGTCTTTACTACACTAGGATCTGGGGGGTTAGCCAATGAAACGGCCTGTTACGGTGCACAAGACTGTGGGTATCCCACTAGAAACATCAAAGCTGATTGGTTAATGGAATGTCTGACGTCATAGCTCCAAAAGCGCACGTATGACCCCTGACGTGACCTCCCATTACAATCGACCAGATTGTTATGTAGAGGATGCCATCGAATGTATAAAAAGATCTGGGGCCTTATTCACGAAATTTTAATTAAGATAAAATCCAAATTTTAGTTACATGATTGGGTAATATTAGGTAGATTTTAGTGCTTAGCCAATCAAAACTGATGTATCTACTAAAATTTGGATTTTATCTTTAGATAAGATTTCGTGAATGACCCTGTATGTTATTCAGATTGGTGTCACAGCTATCATACACGCACAGACTAAATAAATAAGTGAAATAAATACGACTCATAATCCTCCAAGTATACTTAGTGGATTCAAATAAACGAGTTGGGACTTAAAATGTCGGTCATCTAGCTTAGTGTCTATTCTTAAGCGGGTCTAACTGTAGACGGACAGCCTAAGTTTAGGTCGAGACTCGAGTTCAAATACAACTAGTTCGCTCGTTCTTGTTTAAGTATCGATGTTTACTTTAGCATAAAACAAAAACATTTTGAAGGAGATGCTCAAATCAAAAATCCATTTGCTCTTTTTATCCAAATATTGTTATGAGACAAGTTTTTGCTACATTTGCAATGGTTGTTATAGTAACGGCAGATATAACTGGTCCACTATTAGCTTAGTAAATAAAGGAGTTACAATGAAAACATTCTGGAAAATGGTCGGATCATCAAATTCTTACTTTGCTCAGGTACAATCTCATTAAAAGATTGATTCCATCGAACTATTCGATCTACAAAAGACAAACTAATATAGAGCTTTGGTTTATTTTTGAATCCTTACCTTTGGCAATGTTTGTATTGTTAAAGGGACCATCCCGGAAATAAAAGACCGTGTACGTATGAAATTTAAAGTGCCAAAAATATTGAGAAATGGTGTATTTATCGTGAGGAATGGTGTATTTACCGTGTCTCACAATTTCAACTCAAAATATTATTGGGTCGCTTGGAATATGAACGTCAAAACCACCTATCCGGACACGTAAATATTTTAAAATTTCGGGTCATTATTTATTTTTTTTTTGTTGGGTGAACTGATAATCTATTCTCCTTTCCCTAGAGCTATATACAGAGTTGTACTTGATAACGACAGGTAAATTTCACTTACACATTATTTTTATAAAAAAAAAGTCTAGTTTTATCCAGACGGGTTTAAGTTGTTTGAAATCGTATCACGTATACTGAGTTAGTTGCTCGGCCCTAAGGCAGAGAATTTCAACTGCTTTTAACAGAAAATTAAGCAGTTTCATTCTTCAAATTATATTCGACATTGACCCTTTATTAATCGAATTCGAATATATAGTCATCTAAAAAACTTATTACTTGATCTGCATGTCTTAAAGAGAGAGGCGGCAGAAATGGGGTTTAACGTCCACGCGCATTTTCTTTAGCTGTTGTAGGAAACCGGAGGACCCGCAGAAACGCAACGAGCCGCTGGACATGCGATCCTATTCCTTGTCACGTACAAGCGTTTACTCAAAGTCAAACCATTTGACCCAATTTGAAGGAACACGAAGGACGCGAAGAAATCCAACTAGTGTGGGCTCAATACCACGCCACTTGACTCAGTGACCGACCTTATGATCTAAACCGATACATAACACCATTTTACCGACCAACCCCTCTCCGCACGTGTACCACAATGTACACAACAAAAGATAAAGTATCAAAATTATACCAAGTGTTCGATCCATGCATTAATGCATTGACCAAGAAAGTTCATCCAGATTTTCCAGCGTAGGTTCCCCTTGTCAGTCATGGAGAAATGAGGGCCTGACAAGGACAGTTGTCTAGTCGTTCGGATGGGATGCCGTGCACGTAAAAGATCCATTGGCAGTTGGTATTCGATATAAGGACGTAGCGCCGCTACCCGGACAAAACTCCCATCATAGCACACTGTATGGCGTAAACCCGTCTTCATTAGCCCAGTTTACGAGCAGAACAATAGGACGTTAAACAACCTTTCGTCATTTCATTTAGTTGAGCCTTAGGCCCTTTTTTTCAAAGGGCGTCGTCCCTTAAAAACAAGGACAGCACGACACAGTGCTCACAAAAAGAACCCATAACAATTGAAATACACGGCAACGTCGTTGTCCGTTCAAAATGTCCTCAAAGCACACTACATGACGTGTATCTCTGTTCATTAGCCCGGTTGGTGCAAAACAGTAAGACGTGAAATGACTGGTGAACTTTACTGGAATGAGAATGACATCAAATGAAATGAGGTTTAACAACGTCCTACTCTTCTTCTCCCACTGACTCAATGAAGGCCACGTGATACCACGCGCTAACCATTCGCCCCCACCCACCCCAAAACAAAAACAAACTAGGAAATACCACGAACTTTTTTTTCATCATCCTAGATTAATGCTTATGTGGAGACATATCCTCTCCCCAAATTACTCTAACGATAAACCCGATAAGAAGACGACTGTGTCTAGTCTTAAAACGTTTGTCGAATTGAAACCTATTTTAATCGATTAGACATACTGTTTGTTTACTCTTTGATATGGCTAGAGAACCAATAATATGAATAACCTTATCAATACAATGTATAAATCTATTTTTAGCTTGATAAATTATGTTAATTTGGCATATACAAGTATACATTCACTCAATCATATGACATATAATATTGCTAATAACCACACGTGACGTCAGAAACTCGACCTGTGACGCTACAAACCATACAGCACGAGAATCTGTCTCCAGGAAACATGTTGTTATTTGATCTCGCTAATATTGCTACGTCCGATGTCTGGCATACAGCTGTTCAGAAATTCTGTTCTTTCTCATTCTGTGGTTTCTTGTATGTACATGTAATTGTAATTATCTAATTTTTGTTGATCCGTGCGTTTCACTTTCTGTAAATATTTTTCTGAATTGTACTCCGTGTTCCCTGAGGGGAACAGACACCAGACACTGAAATATTCATGGTGCTCTGGATTTAACAGTTGTTGAAATTTGAAGAACGGCAGGCCCAGCACGCCATCAGACTTGCATAAATCGGTCATTTATTTAACTTACGTTATTCGGGGCTCGCTTATACTTCGTTTCGGTAAAAGCTTTGTGTGACGGGCGACCGTTCTTTCCGCTTCTAATAGATTTGTGTGAGACGGGTTGCGATAATGCCGCTTAGACTTCGTTTACGTTAGCTTCGTGAGACGGGCGACAGTTCTCTCCGCTTAGTTTTATGTGAGTAGATAGGATCACGGTTCTTCCGCCTAGGCCTCGTTTATGTCAGCTAAGAAAAGAATTCGAATTGTCAAGGGATAATTTTATATATATTTTTTTTCAGGATGATGTCTCTGATATGAAAAAATGGGTTGTGATTCGAGTAAGCAATCTTTACCTACATACCCCCCTGAACAACAGGAGGAAGGGGGACCTGGATTCACCGAAACTCAGATAGATACCATTCGAAGCACGTGGCCGTTGCTATCACGTGACATGCTACGTGTAGGAACGGAAGTATTTATAAGGATATTTACGGAACTTCCGTCCATAAAGGAAATATTTACAAGTTTTCAGTAAGTTTTCATTTTATTTCTGATTCTGCATTTTAGGAAGGTTGTATGACTGGAGGGTTAGCACATGCGCGCTGTATCATAAGGTCTCATTACGCATGGCGTGGTTTCGATTCCCCGGTTTTACGTGACAAGGAGGAGTAGTATCGCCTCGTGGTTTCCGCATTGGTACAGAACGGAGGGCCAAACAAAGACAGCTGTTTCGTCGTTCGGGTGGGACGAAAACTCGCGAACTAGTGTATACTTTGACATACACGTAAACGATCCCTTCACCCTTGACAGTTGGAATTCGATGTAAGAGTAGACCATAGTGCCGCTGCCCGGGCAAAATGTCCCTCATAGCACACTGTATGAGCAGAACAGTAGGACGTTCAACCCCATTGTATTTGCATGTATCTTTCGCTTCATCAGGAAATTTCCGCCTTGGGTTACCCATGTCAAAGATGCAGAATAGTAGAACGTTAAACCCCATTGTATTTGCGTATGACTATCGGGGATTATATTACTATAATTATTAGTCAAGGTGATTATTGTTAATTAGTAGTTTGTGTACGATGGTGTAATCCACACCACTCTAGATCAAACAATGGTCTGTTTACTTCTATAATATTCTCGCTAATTAACGAACACACGGTGATCAATATCATATCCAGTACTACTCTCACTATTCTAGTTTGATATCCTATACTACTCACCCGATTCAATTCAAAGGTTGTGGGTGAGATCCTATCCCAGTCACACCATTCTATTGGGATCTATTTCCTATATTTCTCATCCGATTCGATATTACTTGCTTAAGGGCGCGGGGGTGTGGTACACGGGGCACGGTATGAGTACGAAGGATGTAAGTGCGATCCTATCCCAGTCATACCATTCTATTATAGGGCCTTGTTCTTATTTCATCCATGTTTTAAGGGGGGGGGGGGGGGGGGTCCCGCTGTTCTATTCGTGTTTTGTTCTTATTCCCTATGCCACTCGTCCGATTCAATTTTACCTGCTCTAAGAGGGAGGCGGGGGGTGGGGGTGGGGTAGGGGCTCTGTGTTCGTTGAGTATGAGTACGCAGGTTGTGGGTACGATCCTTTTTTTTAATTCCGATCCTTATCTGACTAATGTAGACCCGCGCCTCATCCTCTGAAACATCGTCGCTCCTTAAAATGCTAACGAATTTGGTGCCTACAAAAGAGGGAGATGTAATGAAATGAAATGAAATGGGTTTTAACGCCCTACTGTTCTACTCCGAACTGGGCTAATGAACGGTGTGTTACGATGGAAAATTTGCCCGGACAACGGCACAACGGCCTACTCTTATATCGAATTCCAACTGTCAAGGGATCTTTTACGTGCATGTCAATGTGTACACAGGACCTCGGTGTTTCGTCCCATCCGAACGACTAGACAGCTGTCTTTGTCAAGCCTACCGTCCTGCAGCACTGACAAGGGAAAATATGTTTGAAGATTCACGGCCAATGCAGGCATCGGACACCCGACATCCAGGCTAGAGAGCCAGCGTCTTACCCACTTAGCCACCGTGATCCCAGAGATTGGATGAATACAATCGTTAAAGTTGTATTTGAGTCCACGTTTATTTCAGGGGGGTTGGGATGGCCTAGTGGTCTAGGGCGCCGCACTTCGACCTCTAGCTGGCCAGTCACCTCTGGCTTGCGGCTGTGGTTTCGAGCCCTGGTGTGAGCGTATGTGGCATGGAGATAGGGGCGCCTTCTCAACCTCGTGGGTTTCCTCCGGGCACTCCGGTTTCCTCCCACTGCTAAAGACCCCTACGCGCAAGCGAATTATTGAAATAAAATTAACCATATGTTAGTCCCGAAATGACCTAGTTGTGTTGAGTGGACTTTAAACCCCATTTCTCTCTCTCTCTCTCACGTTTATTTCAATTAGCACGGCTACATGTATTAATCATTAAGTCAATTTGACATCATCGCACCGGATGTAATATTCTTATCATGGGTTTCCACTGTCACTATGGTGTCACGTAATAGTCCTTTGACATTTCCAAGCACGCGAAAGAACGGAAATGTGTTTTATGAAGTATTCAGTACTGACAATTAATTCATTTGGTGTCTGTTTATTTATAAATGTAAAACGCTAAAAGATAAATAGTTAACGTTGTACTTACAATGAAGTGACTATATTGCACCGAATGAACACGTTTAAAGTGGCTCCCTCTTTGTCTGTGGTGCAGGGCGGAACGGCCTAACAACGAAAAGCGTCTAGCCGCTTTAATGTGGAGAAAAATTCTTAATTTCATTGTCTGTCATGTAGAACGGATGTTTGACAGCGATAAAGTCGTTCGGATGGGACGCAAAACCGAAACCCACTTACGTCTAAACCATAGAAATGACATTAAAGGTATCTTGACAGTTGGAGTTCGAAGTAAGATTTTGTTGTAAAGCTGCCGTCAAGGTACAATTTCCTCAAACAATCCATCATGGCGTAGGCTCGTTTTCATTAGCCCTGATGAGGTATGGGATGGGGGTGGGGTGAAATCATAAAGTCTGTCATTGATTCAAATTTCGACTTCTTGCTTCTACTTTACTTGGAGTAGAGTCGCCTGTCCAACCTCAAGAAATTACCTAGTTTTTGTCGAGTGGACGTTAAAATTCCATTTATTTCTCTTTCCTTCTTACATTTGAACTCTAGTAGTGTCGCCTATCCAACCTCGTGGGTTTTCTTCAGTTGGCCCGGCCCCCCCCCCCCCCCAGCTATAGACCACTACGCACAAGTGAATTACTGAAATAAAATTAAACCATATGTTTGTCCCCTGAATTGACCTAGTTTATGTCGAGTGGACGTTTACTCCCCCCTCTCTCTCTCTCTCTGCATCTCTCTCTCTCACTCTTCCATCTAACTCTAAACGCTCCCTGCTTTTGAATGTATACATGTCATAAACAAAATGTCTTGTTTTTGTTTCAGAATTCAAGATGTCAATGACCTACACCAACAGCCGACATTTCGACGTCACGCGGGAATCTTTATGCAAGTGATACAATTAGTGGTGGACAATTTAGAATCTTCGTACAGCGGTCTACACCAAGAAATAATGGTGTTGGGTGCCCGTCACGTGACTTTCAGGGGATTCAAAGTGGAATATTTTAGTTTTTACGTGAAATGTTTGATCCAAGTCTGGGAACTAGAACTAGGGGAAGAATTCATATTGGAAGTTCGAGACTGCTGGAAAATATTATTCGATTATCTAGTCGTTCATATGACAGAGGGATATGAACTAGCATTAAAGGATTCTACTGTAAAATCTTCAACACAGAACGGCAATGGCGTGAAGCGGTTGACGATTGAAGACAAATCGCAAAATGGCGCGAAAACGTCACAGAATGGAAATTCAACGTCACAAAATAAGCCAAAAACGTCACAAATTACTGCTAAAAATAACTGCATATTGGAAAAAAAGGACAGTTCGTTATGCGAGGTTCGAATAACTACGTAATGCCATGTACTGCTTGCTAAAAACTAAATATTATAATTTCGTTTGTGGTGTTTAAAAAAAACGAAACGAATATAAACAACGACATCTCATATTCATGTAATAACTAAAATACCTGCTTGGAAACACATCCCTCGTCACAGATACTATTAGGCACAAACTCAGACACAATTCATTTCCGGTGTCTCTCATTTCATCAGGCAATGAGTTGTCGTTTCTTCTGTGTTTTTTTATATGTTTTTATTTATACATGTCCGGCATAAGACTTCACAATGCCGGATACTAGTTTAGTATAACTATATTTCCACGCCTGTGCGAAAAACATTGTTTCTTCCCGCTCCCACGAGTCTGTTATTCCTCCGGCCTCCGGTAAGCTGTCTGTTATTTTATCCGACCATGATTTGTCGTTTGTATAGATGTTATTATGAACACATGTCCGGCACAACGTCGAAAATATCAGGTAACAGTTCTGTTAAAACACTAAAACCAATACTCACAGGCAAGCATGAAAGCCGTGGACATGCCTGCTAGAAACCCCTTATTGTAAGGCCTACTCGAAAACCAATATAAAATCATCGATTTAAGAATTAAACATGTCGGTCAAACAGCTTCGTGTCCGTTCTCAAACGGGGGGGAGGGGGGAATTGTTGACAGACAGCATTAGTTTTGTATCCATGTCGATGCGAGATATTAAAACTTGTACCGCAGACTTCTCAAGTATAAATCCAATCCAAAATATAATGATTAATCTTGATCTGTTGAACATTTAGATAGCCCGTGTCTCAATTTAGAATTGGGTCTATTTTTGGTTACGCTCAGCCGACGTCATTTCCGGCATCATAAATAAAGATCAAATGAAACATAGATACACATATTTTACTTGAGTTCTCCAAAAGTGCAACGGAAAAATAAACATAGTGGTTTCCTTTCCTTATAACGTTAGTTTTGTATTTACTCTTTTAGGAAACACGTGCGTTACAGTATGGCTGGTAAGAGCTTCCAGACATGATATTGTTTCTCGTTCACGAAAATAAATAATACAAAGACGATTTTTTTTAATGTGTCTACGGATTTTTAGAATGTGTCTACGGATTGAAATGTGTCCACGGATTGAAATGTGTTTACGGACTAAAATGTTTCTACGGATTATAATGTGTCCACAAATTTTCAGAATTTGTCTATGAATTATAATATGTCGTCTACTGATTTTTTATAATGTGTCTACGGATTATTATGTGTCTACAAATGTTATTAATGTGTCTGTGAATTTATATAACTTGTCTTTTACGGATTTTCTTAATTTTGTTATTGAATTTAAAGCACAACTTCGCTTATCGGCTGAATACATGTATTTTGCTTCGCTAAAAATGTATGAAGGGCGTTTGTCTTGTTCCTGTCCATAACCTGGTTTAAAATCTTATCTGTGTATGTGAACAAAATAAAATCCCCATAATGTATTCTCGTATTCACACCCTTATCAGCAATGTGGGACGGGTGGGGGTGGTGGGGCTCACGAAGTGGGACACATTTGATGTGCACGTAAAAGATCCGCTGGCCCACTCTTATTTGGAAGTTGAATTCCAACTGTCGATCATTTGTACAGTCGGAAAAATAAGACACTGTTCCAGCCAAGTCCTGCGATAAGGGGAACCAAGAGGAAATGAAATGGGGTCTAAATTCTTCCTTTTCTCAGCCATGGAAACTCGGTTTTCCGTCTCATGAGAAGTCAGTTTGAAAAACAAAATCACGAGAACTTGATCAAGTTTTATGTGTAGTTTAATTGTCGAGTGCACGTGTGCGTCAAAGAAATGCGTCACGTGGGTCCAATATTTCAATTAGTATAAATAATGTACGCTTGGTACATTGTCCGTACCATTAATTGAAATAAGAATGACGTCACATCTGCAGTTTAATTATTCTTAATATATGTATTACAGATATGAAATGAAGCAGCGTCACATTCAAAACAGTTTACTAATTTTGGGATATGGCGGCCATTCGGGGCCGAGATCCATTCTCGAAGTATATATTCCTCTGTGTACAGTATACAGAGACATGTCTACTTTATACGACGAACCACGATCCAATAAAAAATTAAATACTCTATTACGTTAGTTTCCCTTAAGCCTATCCGGCGATTTGAAACTCTAAATTTCATTATACCTTTCAAGAAGACAATGCAGTTTTGTTTAATCTTTAATGTGTTCTTTCTCGGTTTGATCTTAATTGGCATAATACTGCAAGATTGATATAAAACCACCCAATTATAAATACAGGACAGACCCCTCGGGGGTTTACCAGTATAACCCATAACAATAATGATTTCTATTATTTAAAACATGTTGTGAAACTCTTTGTTACAAAATTATACCTGACGCTTATATCATCATTTATCTTATATAAAAATAGGTCAGTTGGATTGGATTGGATTTTATCTTAAAAGCAAGGAAATTGTGAATCGAGGCATTAAAGACTGTCTGGCAATTAAACTGCAAATTAACGGTATTGAAATCGATCACTTACACATAAATCAGTGGGGTTTTTTTTGGGGGGGGGGTGTAAATTTTTTTTCTTCTTATTTTGAATGGAAGATGTTTTTTCCCCACACCCGTTAATATACATTTGTATTCACACTGCAGACAGAACTATACTGTGTTGATTAAATGAAATAAAATGGGGTTTAACGTACACTGTTCTGCTCCGACTGGGCTAATAAAAACGCACATGTCATACAGCGAGTTATGAAGGAAATTTTGCCCGGGCAGCGGCATTATAGTCTACTGTTATATCGAATTCCAACTACCAAGGGATCGCGCCATACAGAGTGCTGTGACGGAAATTCTGCCAATGTCGCTAGATTCACTTGAACAGGCCTGCCAAATAGGCACCACGGTGTCTTAAGTCAGTAAGGCGCTGGCTCGCTAGCCTGGAGGTCGCGGGTTTGTTTGATATTTTCCAGCTTGGTTTCTCCTTATCAAAGGTACATATATAGCAACCTGTCTGGCGCATCACCGACTTCATCAGCTCAGTCGAAACCAAACAGTAAGACGTTAAACCCTAACCCTTTGACTGATGCTATTACAGACCAAGGACTACATCTTGCAGCGGATGCTTACGGTGTGTACTATCACTGTGGGCAGCAAAAAGTTAAATGGGGTTTAACGGCCCTTTTTTCTGCACCAACCGACCGCATGAAGATAATTGAAAGGGTTTTATTAAACGGGACCTCGGTTTATGGGATCATCCGGCCGACTATGCGCTATTCCTCGTCAGGCTCTCCGGTCCAACACCACAAGGGGGAACCACGCCAGAAAAATCTCGATGAGCTTTCTCAGCGAGAGCAGAGATCGAACACGCGGGTCGACCTCCAGGTTCGCGAGCCAACGCCATGTTGAGCCCATGGGAAATATATATTTAACAATATGGATGACATTAATTCTATTGTGCGTTTATCTTGCGGATAATATAATTTACTTTCATTAATCTCGTCGCATGAATAAAATCAGAAATAATAGGAAAAGTTGGTTTGGTCAATTATCTCTCAATTCCCTCGTGAGTGCGGTTATATTTATGCGATTTTTGCAATTAATTCATTTCTATTATTATTGTGTGTATGTTATTGTTGCTTCTGGATGTTCATCAGGTTTATTGAAATCCTGTTTACTTGATTGATTGATGACTTGAATATTATTCTCGATTCAAGGCTAGAAATAAATAAATTTTCAAAACTAATTTATCATTTATATAGCGCCGGATATTAAACACATGTTACTCATGCAGTGGTGCTTTACGAACACACTTTATGTGTGTGTGTGGTGTGTTGGGGGCGAATGGTTAATAAGTGGGCGCTATATCATAAGGTTTGCCATTTAGTCAATTGGCGTAGGTTTCGATTCACCAGCTGTACGTGACAAAGTGTAGGGTCACCTTCCAGCCGCCTCGTGGGTATTCTCCGGGCCCTCTGGCTTACTGCCACCGATAAACCCCCCAAACCGCAAGCGAATTATTGAAATAAAATTAAACCCTATGTTAGTCCCGAAATGATCTAGCCTGTGTTTAGTGGACGTTAAACACCATCTCTCTCTCTCTCTCTCACAAACACACTTTGTAAAATATAAAACAGAAATAAATAATAAAATACACAATCTTATTTAAATACAGATATCGTTGGGTTTTTTTTATATACTTTCGATGGCCTACACTGCATGAATATCTGACCAGTTGTACTGAAAGGTCGTGTCAGGGGTCGTACGAGGGGCTTTTGACACTATGACGTCAGACATTGATTAATCATTCAGCGTTGACGTTTCTAGTGGTTTACCCACAGTTCTGTTCCTGGCACGCCATAACAGACCGTTTCATTGGCTAATCCCTCACTTCAACCAAAACGCCCGCCGTATAACAACTCGTCCGAATCCTAGTGCAGTGAAGACAAGTTAAGACGAAATTTTGAACCAGAAAAAAAACGAGACGAAATAGGAGCTGTGTTTGAATCAGATTGTAAAATACACAAAAATGCTACATTTGAAACACAGAGAATTGATTGCAGCACATATTTAACACCGAATATAAAAATCTGAAGGTAGTTTTAATGGGACAATATCGATTTGAAGAGAGTCTCAAACATACAGGTCCGTGTACGTATGAAATTTGAGCGCAAGAATACGGATGAAGGGTATATTTACCTTGTCTCAAAATTTCAGCCCAAAATATTCAGACGCTTATCTGGACACGCAACCTTTTTAAGATTTCCGGTCAATTTTTGCGTTGGGTTACCTGATAATCGATTGCCGTTCATTACGTCTACAACATCGTTAACACTGTTCATCACGTGCATTTTGCATACCGATAGTCCATTGGCCAATCACGCTATTTTAGTCCGAGTTTTCGACTAATAGTTTGGATGCAGCTATGGCGGGTGTGGCGCCAGGCAGAGTAAGCTTATACTCTTCCTGACACCTGTTACCACTGCTTGTTGTGTATCTTGTACACCATGATCAGTCCATTTTGCTGATTACACTATTTTGCCTATAACGTTTTTTAGGTCTTCGAATTTTGTCTATTGGTTTGGATTGTTCGTACTTGGTTTTTATTTTATTTGGAGGTCTTTGAGGCTCGGTATACAAAGCCCGCTCAGTCAGCTGCAGACGTTGTCAATGTAAACAATGGCATTACACTGTTTTGTTCCGTCCTTTACAAGCAATTCTCGATACGACATTGACAAGAAGCTGTTCTTTCACAACATACCGAAAGACGAAAAGCTACGGAGAGTGTGGATTGTGAAAATAAGAAGTGACGAGCTAGCTTTGTTCGAAGTAAGCCATGCGTTTTTTTATTTAATGACGACGTAGAATCAGTGGAATGTCAACATCAATACTTGATTATATCGTTGTTTGTTCGAATAGGGTACCGGTACTGATATCTTCTAAGACGGCTGAATAAACATTTCAAAATAAATACGTTACATTTCTTACTTATCAAATTTCTTTTAATATGATTTATTTATTATTGGCATTTTCAAAATGGAATTATCATCATTGTGGGTCAAGATTTTATACGGGATAGTTTTCTTTTGACGGTGTCTACCTGTTCCAATGGAATGTAAAACAGAGGCCCATCTACACATTGGTGTGCACATACACGTATCCGTGACACTTAAAATAAATAAGTCGTCCCATCGTAACACCGCTGCCCAATCCAACTGCACAGTGTGAGAGAGTGAAATGGGGTTTAACGTCCACTCGACACAAACTAGGTCATTTCGGGACGAACACAGGGTTTAATTTTATTTCAATAATTCGCTTGCGCGTAGGGGTCTTTTGCAGTGGGAGGAAACCCACGAGGTTGAGAAGGTGCCCTTATCTCCATGTCACATACGCTCACACCAGGGATTGAAACCACAGCCGCAAGCCAGAGGTGACCGGTCAACTAGAGGTCGAAGCGCGGCACTCTAGACCACTAGCCCCCCCCCCCCCCGTGCCATTTTTATTATCCCAGCTGGTATACAACAGTAGAATACCAAACCACATTTTATTTCATGTCATAATCCTATTTTTATATTTTATTTCTGGAATGGCAAAGTGAATGAATTTATACTGCCGCCATTTGAAGAGAAGATCATGATTACGCTATTTTACCTTTAAGTTTGGAAAAAAAAGGTTTATTTCTCTTCCATAACATAATAAAGGGTTAGAAGATCGTGTTACTAGTTTAAGTGGTATGAAATTCGGAATCCATCGCTTTTATTTCAGGAATAACAAAGTGAATGAATTTATACTGCCGCCATTTGAAGATCATGATTATGCTGTTTCACCCTTAATTTAGAAGAAAAGTTTATTTCTCTCAAATAACATAATAAAGTTTTATCAGATCGCGTTACTAGTTTAAGTGGTATGAAATTCGGAATTGAACAAAGGGAATGAATTTATACTGCCACCATTTGAAGATCATGATTATGCTGTTTCACCTTTAAATTTATAAAAAAAAAGTTTATTTTTCTTCCACAACATAATAATAGTTTTGGAAGATCGTGTTTTAAGTTTAAGTAATATGAAATTCGGAATTGAACGCTTTTGTATGAATGATTATATGGTTTTATGTTATACAGGTTTTCGTGATTATAATATTTTTTAACTGTATTTAATGCTTTACAGCCAACCGTAAAAGTATGTAATCACGTTATTGTCCTGATTTTGATGAAACTGATTTCCAATCATCAGACCTTGTTATATTCTTCTATTACCATTACTTATCAATCCATGGGATACTTAACAAAATACTTAAAGTATTACTATACTCTGCTAACTAGAAATGGTTCAATTACTAATGTCTTCGGTCTTACTCCAGCCACAGTAGTGGACCGTAATAAGGCCTTCCTTCGCGCAAGTTTAGTAGTCATTTGACTACAAAAAAGGTTAGTCATATAACTCCGATAATTTCCAAGTACACTGACCCCAAGCTGTACTGTACATAGCTTAACATATAATAAACCAATTCTCATTGAAATAAAGGTGAAACCTTACCGCAGAATTATATCATTTGATTTAACCGAACTGCTATGCGACATTTTTGTTCACTTAAAATGGCCGCCGTACCAGAATCACATGATATTATATTACTCGAAAACAGTTCGGTATAAGATTTCTCTGATCCACTCTTCACTATTTGTAAAATAATCACTCATTTCCATGCAAACTATAATGGTGATATGTTTTGAAAATTTTGCAACTGAACCTACTTTTACTTGCGCAAAGAGTCGAATAGTAGATTGCAGTCGTAGATAAGAATTATCTCGGCTGAAAATTGCTATACTAACCACCTATAAACGCAAACAACTTGGCTAACTGAAACCCAACACAATTTATATAGAAATAACAATCACTGGCTTGTACACATATAGCACGACGCTTCAATATGTGTCCTCCTTGTTGCACTCGGCAAATCTCGACAGATTCCGGAACCTACATCTAGTCTCGGCTGTATGACAGTAAGTGATATGTACCTACGCCCATACATTTGCGATGCGGCTACCGCTTTACTTCAACAAGAAAACTTGACGCTATTACCAACAAACAAAAAACCATGGGCGCAGCCATGTTTCACCCGGGACCTTTGTTTAAAATAGTTCCAACATGGCCGAATTCGTCATACAGCCGAGACAAGATGTAGGTTCCGAAATCTGTCGAGGATTGCCGAGTGCTCC
Organism: Patella depressa; assembly: GCA_948474765.1. NCBI lineage: Eukaryota > Metazoa > Mollusca > Gastropoda > Patellidae > Patella > Patella depressa. The sequence goes on from OX419718.1 coordinate 1,492,536, forward strand.
TTGTTGTTATCAAGCACAAACTACCCAGAACCCTCTCCATTGTCAATACAATCAAACCCGTGCGCTTTTCTGTCTCACTCCTTACTTCACTTATTGGCGGTTTTCCATTATCATTACCTGATAACTATTGAAGGGGGGTAACTCCAATTAACATCTTACTCACCGTTTGCGCAACACAAGGATCTGACACACGTTAGGTCACTATGTTTTGCATGGGTTAGTCTAAATTACCATCAACTATATAATATTGCACACATGAACATAATAAACAGTCAGAGACCCATACTTTCGGGACATCGTCTAACCATCGGGACATTTACCCGGTCAGTCCCAAGAAGTACTGATGTCTAAAAATCAACATCGTGCCTCAAAGAAGGTTTCTGTCACCCCACAAGATGTCGCAAACGCTTAATTCTCATGGGACACAACCCTTCTACAAACCAAATCACGCAGGAATGTTTTCGTATCACTTAACTCCAATCCGCCATTGTGTGGTGCAATCATGGACCTTACATTACTTATAAGGTCCATGGTGCAATCTCTGCAGTTGTGTAGGAATTCCGCGTTTGCCTTAAGTTAATATTAAGGTAACCCCCAATAGAGAGAGAAATGGGGTTTAACGTCCATACGACACAAACTAGGTCATTTCGGGACTAACATATGGTTTAATTCATATCAATGATTCGCTTGCGCGTAGGGGTCTTTAGCAGTGGGAGGAAACCGAAGGACCCAGAGAAAAACCTACAAGGTTGGACAGGCGCCCCTACTCCTTGTCACGTACAACCGTGGATTCGAATACAAGCCAGTTTACTCAATGACATGCTTTATGATGCACCGCACACGTGATAACAATTCGGCCATCCAATCCCATGAACTGGATAGAGCAATACACAAAAACCACTGCTAAAGACACCCACGCGAAAGTAATTATTGAAATAAAATTAAACTATGTTAGTCCCGAAATAACCTAGTTTGTGTCGAGTGGACGTTAAACCGCATTTCTCTCTCTCTTTTCTTTCAGGTCAAAGCTTGGCTGCGCTATAGTTCGGACAAGGAGGGATGAATTTTAAGAAGACAGAATGAGGAGCATGTGAGGAAATGTATTTTGATAGTCTTTTTTGTGCTTCGATGGAGCCCTGGTAGATAAGTGGGGAAGAAAGAAGAAAACTGCCACCAACACCGACAGTTAACCCTGTGCAAGTGAAAAATGAAGCGATGCTCGAACATAACGATTTTTAAGGATTTTACTTAGAGTACAAGGTACTGTATTGTCTGCACTAAAAAAAACAAGCCAGATACACCTTTGCTGACCTTTATAGGAAGAAAATTTACACTTTCCTAATCACCAGTCAAACCCACATGTAACACAAAGAGTCGGGTTTTAAATGCACTGAATCATATAGCGGAATCCATTATGTACTCAATATACTGCTAGCCTCATTAGCGCACCACCATGCTATAGAACCTTTGTGTCGACAACCTGATAGACCAAAAGGTCGCCGACCTACCTGAAGACCTCACCGATGACGATTACCAAAAATAACTGATAGAAACTACTCTCAGCCAATCAACTTATGATAGCATGACAATGGAGCCCTTTACTTGAAGAAGGGGCGGAGTGGAGAAGGGTTGGATACATATTTTGTTTCGAAAGCTATCGGTAACTCATAAAACTCGAATGCTCATATCTCAGTCAATTTTCAAGCTACAGACCACACATTTTGCATAGTTTCTAGTTGTTACATATACAATGGCATTTTTTTGTGTGGGGGGGGGGCATTTCCCACCCCTGGGCCACTTGATTTGGAATGACCCATCATAGCAAACATGACCGAGGTAATTCGACAAGCGAGGAAAATACGAGCGGTGCAAAGTAAGCCCATTATATGCGACTAGCAATGCAACAGAAAAAGGTTCTTTCTGTTCACAACCCCCGCAAAATACCCAATTTTTCTAAAATCGAACAGGAGACCTACAGGTTAATGGCGAAGCTGGTTTCACTGAAGAAGCATTTCGTGTCCTCAATCCCTTTTAAAAATAGAGGAGATCTTATCAAACATCAGACAGTGTTATAAGAATCTGCCGGACAACAGAACAAATTTTTTAACGACTTCTTAAAATTAATGATGGAAAGCTACCTCAAGGAAATGGAATTCTCAATGCTGCTGCTCATTCAGTGTTATTGGATATAACTACCCCGAAATGTATTTTCCGCATATATATATATACATCAATGTTTGATACAACACCCGATAACAAAAACAATCATGCTACCATTCTTATCAAATGTATATCAAAATCTTATAGCACGAGAGAAAGAATGGGTTGGGGTTTAATGACCACTCGACATAAACTATGTCATTAAGAGATGAATATAAGCTTCCAACCGGGGAATCGTGTCAAGCAATGACAAACGCATAATTACATTACATCATGGTGCAAAACAGTTCATAATTACTGGAGAAAGGGTTGGGAAAACATTAGGAAGGCTTGTTCTGTTTAAAAATCAATAGAAACTATGAAAAAGATATTTGTTGGGGTTTTTTTTGTTTATTTATTTCGGGTAAAAGTGCTAGGACTAACTTCATTTGAACTGATGCCATGATACAAAACCCAATGCCTTATTTCTATCATTTACTAGTAATGGTACAAAAGCCCATGCCTTACTCCCATCACTTAGTAATGCGAATTCTAAAACCACTGGGAGTCAAGAAAGAAGAAAACAAAAACACCTGCCAGTGCCTATGCCCGTCTTCATTAGCTCAGGTTAGGATCAGAACAGTAGAACGTTAACTTTCATTTCATGTCTTTAATTCCAGACTGAAAACATACTTTATTTGAGGAACAGTTGTATCTTTAAAAGGATTTTTTCTATTTTCAATTTCTTTTTAAGATGATTTAAGTCTGGGTCGTATAGTGTCGTTATTATCGAAAGTGGTTTCAATGAGGAAGCATTTCGTAGCTTCACAATACTTAACAACTGAAAAAAGAGGAGTTCTAATCAAACCATCAGTGTTGTAAGAATCCGGCGGACAGTCGTGGTACGTCACTAAATTTAAGACCGGATTTAGAAAGGATTTCCGGTGGCGTTTCTGTTGTTTTCGTTCAGATTATGGGGAATAACATAAGTCAACACTACCAACAGTCTGTTCTCATTGCTGACGATATAATTAACTTAGTTTAGTTGATTCGTCAGCAATACCCATCAGGCGGTTATTATTATTAGTATGGGCATTTTGTATGGTTGCACCAGACCTCATCCGGCAGACAGTCGTGGTACGTCACTAAATTTAAGACAAGATTTAGAAAGGATTTCCGGTGGCGTTTCGGTTGTTTTCGTTCAGATTATGGGGAATAACATAAGTCAACACTACCAACAGTCTGTTCTCATTGCTGACGATATAATTAACTTAGTTTAGTTGATTCGTCAGCAATACCCATCAGGCCGTTATTATTATTAGTATGGGCATTTTGTATGGTTGCACCAGACCTCATCGTCTGACCGAGAACCAGTTCAACACGGTTAAGGATTAAGTTAACTCTCCGCTCCAGGTTGTCATATTGACATCAAGTGCTTTTAGGGAATTTCAATCGGAACCCCAAGTATATGAAATTGCACTTCGATCGTGGCAGAGTTCACATTATAATGCTAGACGCTCGTCTTTTTGTGGCCTCTATTCGTACAGCCTTTAAGGAGACTCTTTCCCTTTTCAAGTGAACTGTTTAACTATTAACTTATCCCTTGTATTCGTGAGAGCATTGATGACATTATTAATGACGAAGCACATTGCATTCTAAATAGGAGATAAATTTAGACCAGAATATTTTTCAAAAGTCGAATTTGGCAATTTTACCCAAAAGTTAAGTGATAATTATGAAGCTTATACGGTAACATCATACCTATTAATAATTATAGATGTACTATATTGTTAAAAAAAATTAGTCAAACATTGATAATTCAAAATGAATAAAAATTAAAAATTCCATTCAAATTATCTCATCATTAAGACTCTTAATTCCAGACTGAAAAAATACTTTGAGTAATATTTGCATCTTTAAAGGGATTTTTAAGATGCGATTTATGTCTGGACCCTATAGTGTCGGTAATGGCGAAGCTGGTTTTACTGGAGAAGCATTTCGTGTTTCACTCGCTTTGTAACAACTGAAAAATAGAGGAGATCTAATCAAACATCAGCCAGTGTTGTAAGAATCTGTCAGACAACAGAACAAACTTTTCAAAGACTGCTTAAAACAAAGCGACCTCAAGGAAATGCTAGTGCTCATTCCGTGTTTTTGGAAAAACTACCCTGACGGGTTGGACGAATCTGCCGGACAACAGAACAAGCATTTCAAAGACTGTTTAAAATAAATCATGGGGGGGGGGGCTACCTCAAGAAAATCGAATTCTTAATGCTATTGCTCATTCAGTGTTTTTGGATACAGCTACCCCGGAATGTATTTTCCACATAACATCAATGTTTGACAACAAGAACAATCATGTTAACATTCATATCAAATGTATATCAAAATCTTATAGCAGGAGAGAGAGGGGATGGTGGTAACTACCACTCGACACAATTAATGTCATTAAGAGATGAATATAAGGTTCAATTTTATTTCAATTTTTTTTTTCAAACAATGGCCTTGCGCGTAGGTGTTTTTTTTTTTTTAGCAGATATAGGATACGGAGAAAACCCAAGAGGTTGGACAGGCGACCCTACTCGTCACTTTAAACCGGGGAATCGATACCGCACCCGTTGACTCAATGACAGACGCGTAATTACATTACATCAAAACAGTTCATAATTTGTAGAAAAAGATTTTAAAGAAAGTCTAACAAAGCTTGTTCTTTTTAAACATCAGTAGGAACTAATACGCAGACCAATGGTTTGTGAATAATATAAACTAAAGATATCGGAGTTTGTTTTTTTTTATTTGTTTGTTTAGGGTCTGACGGACTTCATTTGGACTGAACAAGTACAGTAAGTGTTACCAATAGTAATGGTACAAATGCCCATGCCTTACTCACATCACTATATTTATAACAGTAATGGTACAAAAGCCCATGTCTTATTCCTATCAGTCAGAAATGGTACAAAAACACATGTCGTACTCATCTCGCCGAATTATGACACAAAAGCCCATGTCTTACTTTAAAAGGCACAGTTGTCGTGGCTGAACTTTGTCTATTCAGTCATTCTTTCATCTGCCGTTTAGCCCCTACCATAGTTAATAGACTGCCATATTGTTGGATTTTTTTTTTATTTTTAAGAGGGAGGGCGTTGTTCGTCTGACCGAAACTAGAACTAAAGCCAGGCGCAGATGGGCAACTTTTTTTAGCAACTTTCAGGCAACAGTGAAATCGCTGGTCGTTGAAAGAAAAAATCGCTCGTCTGCGCCAACGGGCAACAATAGTTGCCTGCTGTTGCACCGAGTTGCCAAATATCAAACATGTTTGATATTCGACAACAGAAAATCGCTCGTCGCCAAGAAATTGTTCATCTGTTGCTTCAAAATTGCTCGTCTGCGGAGGCAACAAGCAACTGTCCAATCAGCGAGCGCTCTACTGTCATGTGATACTTCAAGATGGCGGCGTCGGAGCAGCTAACAACATTAACATGGACCGAGGATATTGAAGACATGTTGGTGGAAATGTGGGCTCAGCGGCCAGTATTGTATGATGTAAGCTCAGCCGAGTATTCGGGTCGTGCAAAAATCATGGCTGTACGGCGCCATTTTGAATGATCACGTGATATCGGCATCACGATACATCCGGAAAAAAACTAAAAGTTGACCGTCTGCGCCAAGCTTTATTGATTTGATTTGTCAGCAATACCCCCAGACTGTTAAAATTGTTAGCAAACCAATGCAACGCAGTTGCGGATTTTGTGAACTACTTGCTCCACCACAGGTTGTCTTATTTACATAATCCAGTGCTTTTAGGGAATTCCAGTCAGAACCCGAGGTAATGAGTAAATGCACTGTGATCTGCAGTTTCACAATTCTAGTGCAACAAGGCAATTAAGAAAAAGTCACTTGACGCCTGGGTTCGGCATCGTAACAAAAGTTCTTAATTACTTGATCATTATAGCAAAGCGGTCATAACAAAACTTGGTCTTTTCAGCCAAAACTCGTAGTCTGACCGCAAACCAGTGGCAGTACAGCACAGTTACTGATTCTGCCATATATGTTCCTAAGTGTTTTGGTTAAATTCCAGTCGGAAGATGAGGTATAGAGAAATGCACTTTGGTCGTAGTCACCTCAATGCTGCAGACACTCGTCTTTTTGTGGCTCTTATTTATGGAACATTTGAGACGGCCATTACCCTATCCTGGTGAATTGTTCACTTAATTATAGTGAAAAGGAGAAAAAAAAACAACAAATGGTTAATTAGTCCATGCGAGTCCCGGAGAGATTACTGGTCATTCTTTCATTTGCCGTGTAGCCCTTCTACATAAAAAAACACCCACACCACCATACTGCTTGGGTGGAGAAATTAAACCTGTTTGGCACAGTGGTTGTGCGTCATGATAGGGGTGCACTAGTCCGCCGCTATAAGACATAGGTGGTCTCCCGTCAGGAAGTATTTAACCAGTAAAATGCCGAGGATTTTGGGCAGTCGTGACAATTCGCTTTGCGATTATTTTGTATTTATAAAGACAGTCTTGTGTAATTTATGGTCTATTTCAATTGATGTATAAAATCCGGACAAGTACGTTGGAGAATGACCTTGATGAGTATGACTCATTATAAGTTACAATCGATTTTAAAACATTTACGTTTTCGTGAATAAGGGCCCAGGCTCATTATAAGTTACAATCGATTTTAAAACATTTACGTTTTCGTGAATAAGGGCCACAGGTACAGTAACTGAAGATTTATATACTACTGCTAGAAGTGTGATAATAGCACCAACAAGCTACAATTCTTAATAATTAAAGTAATTCCATATAGTTCATACGGTACATATGACCCTTTCTTAAACATAAAGAAAAATAACGTATCTTTTATTTTTGACCAATGGTTTGAATTGTTCGTACCTGGTTTTATTTATCAGTTACAGTTCCCAAAAGATTTACTCCGCGAGAGGAAGAAAACAACAACCTCTACAATGAGAGATTCAAATTAGAAAAGATATGGAATTACTTAAGTAACTACACTCGAGGAAGAAAACATCAAACTCGACAATGAGAGACTCCAATTAGAAATTAAAAAAATAAAAGAACAAAGGAAGAATTTGGAAGTTGAAATTTTATGTGTCCACATAAATAAATTTAACTTTCCTTAAAAAAAAAAATAATAATAATAGTTAATACAAATTAATTGTTACATTCCGCTGATGTGAGGGAAGACAACTTAAAATACGGATAAAAATACGATTTCTATCGACTTGAAAGGAAATTATACCCAAATATCGTCATATTAAGCGGTGTCAACATGCGCAATCAACCATCGATAAACAAGCCTCTCCGCCAAATATGAGCATGTCACACACAGCCCATTATAAAGTCCTTCGTGTAGGGGGGATTATCTGACAAAACTTAAGACAGCCACAACGTAGACAGTGGAGTAGGTAATTAATTAACACAACACCCATAGCTGCAATGAAACAGTTCCAATCAGTGTTGTAATAAATAGGGAGATTAAGTTTGTTGGGCTGAGATGTTTTGATTTGAAATTGCATGTCTTTGATGCAAGTTTGATTATCAAAACAATAAGCAGTCTGCTTATTTGTCTATTTCCGGTTTGACATTTATGACCTTGGAACTGTGACTTTTCCTTGACGTCTTTCACTCTTTGTCGTCGGGAGATGTTAAGATGGGTGGATGAGAATGATGAAAATAAAATGGAGGAGCAGGAGCTATTCAAAAACTTAAAACTTTATCTTAATGATGAATAATAAAATATATGATCAAATAAAAAATGTGTCTTGTTCTCTTTTATTTCAATTGATCATTTCCATCCGACTGCTGTCGGTACAGTAACAAGATTTTGGGGCAAGTAAAAAAAATTGGGGGCAAGTAAAAGTTGTCATTGTACTTGCCCCGAGTTTGAAAGTTATGTTAAAACTGTTGAGATGTATTGATTTGAAAATATATCAAACTTTGATCCAAGGGTGATTATTAACCATTTAAGTGTGTGTAAGCAGCTGAGATGTTTTGATTTTAAAATGTCTACCTTTGATGCAAGTGTGGTTATTGAACAGTAAAAGATGTGTAAGCAGCTGAGATGTTTTGATTTCAGCCTCTAGCTCCAAGTCGTGTGCAGACTGATTTCGAGTTAGCAGCCATACGGGCAATTGAGAGAGCGTTTCCTCGAGCTGAGATCAAGGGATGCTATTTCCACTTCTGCCAGGCCCTTTGGAGGAAGACGTAGGACTAGTAGTTACCTACAGAGAGGATCCAGAGTTGAAGACTTTCGTCAGAAGGACTGCTGGCACTCCTCCCTCAGCGATGGAAGTTATGGATTCGTCTCTTGAAATCCCAACGAGTGGAGGACTTCAAAGACTACATGGTGACGACCTAGATCGACTACCATGCCCGATTCCCCATGGCTCTTTGGAACCACCACAACACACAAAGGCCCAAAAACAACCTGGAGGGATTTCACAACAGGTTGAACCGTTCTCTCCCCCACCGACATCCCAAAATCTTCCGCTTTGTGGGCATCATCAAGAGAATCGAGAACGCAGATCGAGCGAAACTGGCTCAGCTCAACTTTGGAGCTGCACCTCCACCCAAGAAGAGAGTCTATCGGGAGATAGAGAACAGATTGGTCAGACTAAAGCAACTGCTACAACAAGGTGACAAGACCAAGACTGAGTATCTGGAAGCAGTCGGCCATTTGATCCATCTCTGTTAAGACACTTTGTTAACATTTGCATTGAAGATTTGTGAACATAGAGTATTAAAATTATTATTATTTATATAAGTAAAAACTTGATCAGTAAAGAAATGGTACTATATTTGTTGTTTTGTACTTAATAAATCTGCTTTAACATACCGATGTTACAACTTGCTGTTGTTTTGAACTGGCTGTCTACGTTTTGGGATTTTTTCTAGATTTTCTTGGACTATTCCATTATCAAACATAGGTAACAGGTTGAGGAGTTGTGCACTTGACCGTACATGTTGTTTTAAGCTGTCGAAGTTTTGGCAAGTTACCGTAGGGGGTGTTCCCACTTTGCCGGCAGACTTTGATGTCAAATTTTGACGTTAATCCTAGAACAATGGTGTTATAAACTATAATATAGTCCATATCTTTTTAAAGAATAAAATTGTATTGATTTTAACAAATTTAACTTTTATTGAATAAAATTAAATAATTTACGCATAAAAATGTATTGATTTTAAGAAATGAAACATGCACCCTGTAACATCAGAATTAAATACAATCTCTGCGGCATTTTGTGCTGCTGTCTCGAAATCGGTAAATATCGTAGATTTTCGTCTGTTGTTTATATGCACATAGGACATGTATTTCTGTTCGAAAAAAGCAGAAACCGATGACCATTAGCTGTAAGAACATCATTCTTGGTGTATTAAATTTCGGCCACTTCGATTATTGGAGAATGAAGATAAAGCGAATATTAACCTGAGCGTTTTGTCATTATAAAAAAAATATAATTTCGACACAGATCGACTATCTAATTATAATAATATAGTAAATTGAATTCATGTTTATAGGCATAACGCCGGCATGAACTGTGTTCAAAATATTAATTAGATGGTTAATAAATTTTATTAAGGGGTATAAAGAGCTCAGTAACGCTAAACAGTAGTAAACAGTTCTTGGGGGACTAATTTTAAACAGATAGTTTTAAGATCAATTAAAGGATTAACAGACTGCTGGCAAAGTGGGAACACACCTCGTGTAGTGGCGCTGTGGTATTTACAGTCCAGTTCACGGACCGTTATATAATTGAGGCGGAGACGTGAAAGGGGCGCAAACCAAATAATGGTAAGCATAGTGTATGCACCTGCGATTCTTCCGAATCCTTCCATAACACGCTTAGTGTCTTCCGCGACAGGAAACTTGGTGAAATACATCATATATGTACGATCGCCGAGCAAACCTTCCGGATGCATCGAAATCCGAGAGAGAATTTCCGCAATCAATAAATGAAATGCACCGGTCGTCAAACACCTCGGGCAAATGAGAATCTTTCCCATTGGCAAAATAGGAAGACTTCCCCTTGTAGGTGATTTTTTTTTTTTTTTTACTTTCCCTCACCTATTCTTCTATGAAAAGGATAGAGCCTCGATGAAACCAATCACGTGACTTCCCGATATCAGTAGTGATTGGCTAATGAATTCTACATTCCATAGGATGCATCAGCGAAGCGGGCACACCAGGCGAATATATTTTCAACCTGTTTGATTCGGGCGAATCATAGAACACCTCTATATATGGGGCGAATCAATCGACCGAGTGGACACACTAGGCGAACTTCGACGCAGTCAAGTACTCAAGGGGGTAATAGTTTGGCCAACATACTGTTTCTTACAAATTCACTAGATTGGAACAAAGTCTATACAGGTAATGAGACTGGTGGTTTTACTAGTTGTACATTTAGGTTTATTACATGGTTTGCATCCTCTTTAAAAATCACGGGCAACTTCAGGTGTTTTCAATCTAGTCATTTGTATCAATTGACCAATAATCTTGCATCTTTTCTGGAATATTACGATTTTTGATTTATCTAGCAGTAGTTAGTCTCTGAAATCGAAATATCTTGCGCTGAATATGTAAATTAGCGTGACGGTGGTCATAAATTACGTGGTTCCCATGGTATAACTTTCTTCTTTTTAATATATTTGATCTTATATTACAATAATTGGCCCGCACCAATCTCGTTCCCAGAGGCAGCCGCGGGGCCGGTGGTTCCTTTGACCGGCCATTTTAACGTTTTTTTCCAAACCTAACCCCGCCCATTCTGACCTCTGATTGGTCAATATTTTTGATTCGATTTCTCGGAAACTAGAGGTCGGATCGTCGTTTCGTTTGGTGTAAAATGATTCTTGAGTCAAAATCAACTCGCTGACATAAATAAATTGGATCCTAAACGTACAAATTCAAGTTTTTGTAAAGATCTATTTTTCTACGCGTGGGTATATTTTTAAGTGATTCGGTCATCCAGGCACGTAAATTAAATACATGTCACCTAACAGTCATGTGATTCGTCACTTTCGGGAAAATGGCTACCCCGATTCACACTGTTTGGGGCAGAATAAACATCTTTCTAATTGATCTAGAATGTTCAAACTTGGTGTAGAAGAATATAGGTCGATGCCTTAATAGAGTTCAAAGATGAGCGTTTTCTGCTTAGGGTATTCAGTGATACACAATTTGATTGGTTGATGCTTCGGGACACAATAACTAAATGGGAGTGATGAAACGTGGTGTATAGTTTCATTACATCAATACCTCATCTAAGTTCGATAATGGACATTTACTGCTCAGGGAAAACAGAGCAATTTGATTGGCCGCGACTTTGTAACACAATAACTCTCTTTCAAATGGAGCTAGAATTTTTAAACTTGATGAAGGTGTTTATTAGGTCAACAGCTTGATAGAGTTTGAAGATGAGCATTTTCTGCATAGGGTAAGCAGAGATAAGCAATCTGGTTGGTTGCTTCTTTGGGGCGCGATAACTTTGATTCTAATTAAGTGAGAGTGATGAAACTTTGTATAAGGAAACATTTTATCATTACCTTGATTAATTAAGTTCGATGGTGAGAATTGTCTTCTTAGACTAAAGAGCGACAGGCGATTGGATTGGTCAAGACTTTGGAACATAACACCTGCTTTTTATTGAGGTGGAATGGTTAATCTTGATGTGGATGTTCTTTAGTTGCATGTCTTGACAAATGATTAACATTTCGCGCTGAAGCTATGCAAATTCACTGGTCGATCCATGGGACAAGATAACCATGATTTATCTGATAGAGAGTGATAATATCTCTAACGGTTTTCAAAAAATATATATGTTGGTGTACGCTCCGCGATTGTTGGCGCTCTACCGTTTCTTTGTCTTTTGAAATTGGTTCTTGATCGTGAACTAATTCTTCGGTTTTACTCTCCCACTCGGTTGTGTCGGGAACTCTTGGGTGGTATTCTCCACTTCTTATGCCAGGCGTTTCTCGCTCTCTGCTATTAACAGTGTTGATTGCGGCCATTCAATTTTCAAATTCTTCCGGAGCCGTCCGGCCTTTAAATTTAATGTATTGTGACCCATACGTTTTTTTCTGATCTGTTTTCGGCCCTGTTTTGAGCGAACATACTGTTGGATGGGGTAAAGCTCAGCCTGTACTGTCTCATTTGTTTATCCATGTACGCCCGGTGACCGTCGATTTGAACACCCAGGCGGCTAATTTTGCTGCTTAAGTTATAAACCCCGGTATAATTGGTGGACTTTGCTTCGGTGTAGGGGGTGAACTTCCCCTACTGTGCTGTTTGACTCTGATTAGGGATCTTGTTTGAATTTACTGGTGTTATAAAATTCATAGTTTGGAATAGGATGCTACGTAGTTGAGTTGAAGTAAAAAATCTGTAAACTGGTATAATAGTCAAGACATTCTCCCTTGTTGAAAGGCAGAACTATTATGTTTCAAAGTCTTGACCAATCAAAGCGCTTATCGCTCCTTAGAATAAGCAGAAAATTCTCACTATCAAACTTAGTCAAGGTAATGATATAATCTGATTTTCATCGCTCTCACTTCATTATAACCAAAGTTGTGATGCCCCAATCAGATTGCTCATCTCTGTTTACTGTGAGCAGAAAACCTTTATCATCGAACTCCATCAAGGCATTCACCAAGTCTACACCAAGTTTAAACATTCTGACACTGTTAAAAGGAGAGTTAGTGTGTTCAGTCTCGGCCAATCAAATTGCTATTATCGCTCTGCTTACCCTGGACAGAAAATGCTCATTATCAAACTTAGTAAAGGTGTTGATGTAATGAAACTATGCACCCAGTTTCATCACTCTCTCTCACACTTAATTAGAACTAAAGTTATCGTGTCCCAAAGCATCAACCAATCAAATTGCTTGTCTGTGCTTATCCTAAGCAGACAAAGCTCACCTTCGAACCATATCCTAATTTGTCTTGACCTAATAAACACATACACCAAGTTTGAACAAGTTAACTCACTAGGAGAGTTATTGTGTTCCAAAGGCTCGGCCAATCAAATTGCTTATCGAGCTTTGTCAAGGTGCATCTTCAATAGACGGTTGATCTCGCTTTAACTACGTACATCTTTTCAAGCCCTTCACGTAATACCCTGCATATTTCGGCACAAATTGCGATTGGGTACAAGTCAAGCTTTTGTAAGTCGATCAGATTCCTAGGTCGTCGCGAATACTAAGTCTCGCGCTTTCAAGCTAAATTGTCTACCTGTGATAATCGAGTTTCAAAGATGAAGGTTCGTGCAATGTCAAGGTTTCTGTGAAGGTTGCGATGTCACAACCTCTGATTGGACGTCACTGTTCACGTGTCTGTAGACAACGTAGTTACAAGTTCGGGAATTGTGAACTAATCTAGAAACGTTGAGGTGTTGTAAAACTCGCAGTCATTGCTTCGGGAACATGGTCAAGGTATTGATGTAATGAAACTATACACCAAGTTTCATCACTCTCACTAAAGTTGTCGTGTATCAAAGCATCAACCAATCAAATTGCTTGTCTCTGCTTACCCTAAGCAGAAAATGCTCATTGACTTATTAAACCTCCACACCAAGTTTGAACTTTCTAATTCAATTAGAAAGAGTATTTGTGTCCCAAAAAGTGTGACAGACGGACGAACCCATTTTATTAGTCCTATGCTTTCTTCGAAAGGCGGGGAACAAAAATCTACACTATCTTAAAAAAAATATTGATTTATCTTAATTTTTCTATCCATTTTGAGATATATTCTATCAAAGATGATTAGGTAAGGATATATTATTCAAAGTTGCTGATTTACATGCAATTTCTTTCTTATTAAAGCAAGGTGTGCAGTTGATAGAAAACCTCAATTTATTTTTTTTTAAATGTTTTTGTGTGATAAGAAACATTCATACTAGTCATAGATACAAGAGAAATAGATGAGAATGAATACGGCAATCTCGTTCCCAGAGGCAGCCACTTTTACCAATTTTTTTCAAACCTAAGCCATGCCCATTCTGACCTGATTGGTCAATCTTTTGGGGTCGATTTCTTGAAAAACTAGAGGTCGGATCTTCGTTTCGTTTGTTGTAAAATGATCCTTGAGTCAAAGTCAACTCGCTGACAAAAAAAATTCGATCCTAAACGGTACAAATTCAAGTTTTTGTAAAGATCTATTTTGCTACGCGTGGGTATATTTTTAAGTGATTCGGTCATCCAGGCATGTAACATAAATACATGTCACGTGACAGTCGTGTGATTCGTCACTTCTGTGGAAAATGGCTACCCCGATTCACCAGAGAAATTTCTTCAAAAAATTTTCTGGTTTCGAGATTGTGAATACGTTTTTTTTTTTTGTGAAAAGTTCAATGTTTGACACTTAAGATGCAAAACTAATTTGACATCAACATCTAAATGTCATAGGTTTAGTAACAAATAATAATAGGCATAGAAGAGTTATGTCCCCTTAATTTGGTTTTATTTTCCTGGCATGCAACATTTATATACATGTATGTACAGCATTTAGAGTTATCTTTCTTTAGTCTGGAAAAAAAGTGTAATGGCTGATTGATAATTAATAAGTTTTTATTAGTATGAGGGCCAAATGTATCTGTAAGCATATATTTATGTTCCTTTGTCGTCTTTCATGTAAACTGTATGTACCAAGATATATTTTTGTACAGCTGAAGTGAATATAGTACACGTAGTAGTAATTATTTCAGGATATCTCTAATCAAGACCGCATGGTCACGTATGTAAATTCAGCATGTCATGTTTGTGACGATCAATCGCATATTATTGTAAGTGGTAAACATTAGGGTTATTTATATTTTTCAGAAATCAAACAGCTCAAGAATTAGTAATGACTTTTGTTGGCCTTTATGTTGAGATTGCCGCAAGACTTTAAAAAAAAATTTGCAAAACAATCCTGAATATTTCTCTCTCCCTCTGCTTTGGGCAGCCTGTTTGGCCCATGCTTTTGAGATGGGACAAAGTATCTAGGAGCCATGTATACCATTGACGCAGCATGTTAAAGATCCCACGTCGAATCAAAAATTAAATCAAAACAATTCCATAGCACCCTGCATGGCGTATGACCGTCTTTATTATCCCTTTGTCTTATTTTTTATAATTCAAATACCGCCGTGGTTAAAACAAGCATATCACAAATAAAACTTGTTTTCGTGTAGCTCAAGGAAGCTAAGTCTCTAACTCAATATCATCCAAAGTCTTCAACATTGAAAATACGAATTATTTGTCAATTTAAATCGATATTGATGCTGTGATCTTACCGGAAAAAGATGGACTTCTGATATCCAATATTTAACACAAAATAGACATTTTACTATTGGTACACGAATCGTGTACCACACTGCGTTTCAGTCCCTGTTTTAACAAGAGACTTGCGGGATGAGGCTAATCATATTGCACCATACCAAACGGCGTGAGTAGACTGGAATAACCAGACGCTAGAAATTTGCGTTCGATGTAGATTGCTGACTTATTTCGACGAACATAACTGATTTGAAATTAGAGTAAAAAGGAAACAATTGAATGTAAATCGGTTTATATACATTCATATTACTGTATTATATGCGTTGTGGCCCATATGTTGGCGATTTAGGGGTCTATACATACATAACACAGGTAGGTCTGATTCTAATATACAACTAACTATATCCTTCATAAGACGATTATCTTATTGTTTTGAAGGTTGTTTACATTGTAGATTGAATACAAGCAGACAACTTTTCTTTCGAATCTAAAACAATCTTTCGATTACTCTCTATAAAAATTGACACTGTATTGATGCGTTTTCATGTAGCTTAAAAAGACCTGATTAGCTGATTCTAATAAAAAAAAAAATATGTGATTAAGAAAACGATTTTCTTTAAAAGATTATGATTGTTTACATAGATGTAGTCTAATAATCTTTCTACCAAAGATCAATCTCTATATAAATTGATACCGTAATGGTGCGATTAAAGTTTCTACGAGTGCCAGAACATTTCCGTTGGTACAAGCTTTCCAGAAGCTAAGAGCAAGTAACATTGATGGAGTTTAGAACAATGGGTTAATCTTCTGAGATAGAGATGGTGTTTAATGTCCACTCGACACAAACTAGGTCATATCGGTACTAACGTATGGCAGTGGGAGGAAACTGGAGGACCCGGAAAAAAACGAGGTTGGACAGGCGACCCTACTCCTTGTCACGTATAACCGGGGATTCGAACGTGCTAACCATTCGGCCATCCAACCCCCCGTTCTCATGAAGGCGTTTCCGTCTTAGCTTTACACAATAGCCAATATCCCAGACGTCCATTACCTGTCCAGGGAAGCCGTTTTTCAGACAAAATTCATTCATGTGCGTCTTTGTATAGGACCTTAGAGACTTTTGGCAAGCGTAAATTCCTGGTATCCGTATGAATTTTACGTGTGACGTCATTTGTGTGTATTTCTCATACGTGATACGGCAGGACGTATCGAACAGATTCAATACGGAAAAATTCGTATAATATTGACGTCTTTTAACGGGTTTTTTTTTCTTTTTTTTTTTGCCGCTGAAATGTTACATCATAGCGTTTTTATGAACCCACCTGACTTTTCCTGTCTGTCTGGATGCTCCTTGATCTAAATTTATGGAGGTGGGACTCTTCAAATTTGCAAATTATTCAATGGTAAAGGGGTATAAACTTTCTGAAATGATACATTATTGAGACCAAAAATTGCAGTCGAGTCGCTCCTAGGAAATAGTAGGCCAGGCACTTGTCTAGGACTGGTAGTGATCTTGGTAGATATATTCTGCTATCATGCGGTAATAGAACAAAGCTCAACTCAGCGACGCATACGGACGCGACGCAAAAATCTGCCAAACCTCTAAAACTACATTGACGCAATGTATCACGTATAGGATACGGGTAGGAAAACTCCACTTGCCAAAAGTCTCTATTGGCGTGAAATTTGGTGTAAGAGTAGCCATTATCGCCACTGTCAGGGTAAAATTTCCCCCATGGCACACTGCGATGCATACCCGTCTTAATTAACCCAGTCGGAGCAGAACAGTAGGCCGTTAAACCTCACTTTCTTTTTGTTAAACCCTCGCCCCGCTCTCCCTCCGGTCATTGGCTCATCTTCTCAGATCTAGTCAGGGGAAGAGAGAGATAGGGTTTAACGTCCACTCGACACAAACCAGGTCATTTTGGGGACTAACATATGGTTCTATTTTATTTCAATAATTCGCTTACATGTAGGGCTCTTTAGCAGTGGGGGGGGGGGGGGGCTGGAGAAACACGAGGCTGGACATGCGACCCTACCCCTTTGCACGCACAACAGTGGAATCGAAACCACATCACACCTTATGGTGCAACGCGCACACGCTAACGATTCGGTCATCCGTTGGTATGGAACTCAGTCTTTTTCCTGTTAATTTTTTTTGTGTGTGTGGAGGGGGGGGGGTGGAGATAGTCGAAATGATCAGTCATTGGTAAAATCGGGTATACTGATGAGGAGATAAACACTTCCTGTTTCGCGTTTAGAGGGATGTTATTGTCCAATAGACATGTCTTGAGATCGTTAGAACCCCCCTCTGAATGCAAAACGGGAAGTGTTTATCGATATTGTAACATGCTATTTTGGATTTTAAAAGAACTAACTAAAAAAGAGGGTTGTTATTGTCCAGTAGACAATGTCTAATTGACTAATCAAATCGCGAGATTTCCCTTAAGCATGTTACAATTGTGTTTGAATCGAAGATCTAGTTGAAATGAAAAACAATAACACGAGAGGACAACACCAGTGAGGATAGATATTATTAATCGATCTACAGATGATTAAGAATATCATCATTCATTAAATCAGAATAAACACCCAGAGATGGATAGGTCGGTTCGCCTGATAATAACGCTCTCCTCCTGTTTGGTGATTGTCTTAAGTAATCGCTATTCCAAATTTCTCCAAACGAAAGTTTTTAAAGATTGCGCGAGACTGGGTTTTCTATCAGAGAAAAGATATGTTTCGTTACTGGAATGTAATAAGTTGTGTTCGTCCACTGTTGATTGTAGAAGAATTTTGTTTGATAAAGAAACTGAACTATGTTCACTGTATGATCAGGGTGAAAACTGTTTGACGGATGAAGAGGTGACTGATAAAGTTTGCTACAGGCTGGTAAGTTGTTATAGTTACGAATTGTATAGAAGAGGTTTTTAGTCTCATTCTTATTCCCGTCGGGCGGAGTAGGTGGACGTAAAGCCCCTTCACATTTCATTGCCGTGAGCGCGTCTGAGAGAGAGTGGGTGGGATGGGGGATTTGTGTTGAGGTTATGGTCTAGAATAAACAATTATTGTTAAGTGTTGACGAGAGTTAGGGAGGGGGGGGGGGGGTAACGTCCACTCGACACAAACTAGCTCATGTTGGGAATAACATGTTTGTTCAAATTTAATTTCAATCATTTGCTTGCGCGGATGGAGAGAGAGAGATGGGGTTTATCGTCCACTCAACACAAACTAGGTCATTTCGGGACTAACATATGGTTTAATTTTATTTCAATAATTCGCTTGCGCGTAGGGGTCTTTAGCAGTGGGAGGGGAGGAAACCCACGAGGTTGAGAAGGCGTCCCTATCTCCATGCCACATACGCTCACACCAGGGCTCGAAACCACAGCCGCAAGCCAGAGGTGACCGGCCAGCTAGAGGTCGAAGCGCGGCACTCTAGTCGATTAAGCCATCCCAACCCCCCGCTTGCGCGGATGGCTTTTATCAATGGGATGAAACCGGAGGACCTGGAGAAAACCCAGGAAAGACGACCCTACTCCTTACCACGTACGACCAGGGAATTGAAACAACACCAGTTGACGAAATGGCAAACTTTATGGAAATTTGTTGTCTGACATTTGTATTTCGTTGTATGTTTCTGGTAAAATGTAATTTTATATTTTTTTTTTTTTTTTTTTTGATTTTTTTCATTAGGATAAATAAATCTAATATTGCAGATGTCTGATTTGTAAAACAAATGTTGATCTAATGTTAATACGACAACAAATGTCGAAATTCGACAACGAACGGAGAATTAAGAACTATGAATTAAGAACAGTGGATAAAGAGCCTTTTGATCTTCCTAGTTTGTTTCGAGTGGAAGGACGCCTCCAACCCTGCCACGTGACCGATTCGTTTCGTTTGTTTCGAGTGGACGCCTCCCACCATGTCACGTGCTCGATCCTATTAGTTTGTTTCAATTCCCACCCTGCCACGTGACCGATCCAGTTAGTTTGTTCCGAGGTAACATAACCCCATCCCGATCCTGTTAGTTTGTATCTATGTAATGTATCGGTATTATTTTGTTTATATAACAGCTATCTGTATGTGACGAGTTAAACTGTGAACGTTGTCCGATTGGTTACTATGGTGACACATGTCAACATGTCATAGAGGGTAAGTTTATGGAACCCTAGAGAGAATGATCGCGTAACTGTAAAAATTGCCTTTCTTACAATTATAAGCCAATGTTGACAAACCCACCCTTGGTCTTTAATGGCCATACTGTGCGTATACTAATTAATTGGGGTACACGTAAAAGATCCCTTGGCAGTTAGAATTCGACAAAAAGAGTAGACCGTAGTGCTGCTGTCCGGGCAAAATTTCCCGCATACCACACTGTACAGCGTATGCCCGTCTTTATTAGTCCAGTTAAGGATCAGAACAGTAGGACGTTAAAGCCCATTTCATTTCCAAATCTGAAAACAACCGGTTACAAACTGTAGCAATGTTTCGCGTCTATATTATACCGTTCACAGGCCAATTGTTAAGTAACCCACCGACGGTTGACGACATAATACGTCCATCACGAAAAGTGGGTGTACTAATATCAGCACTAAGTTTATTACAATTATTTAAATACCTGCATAATTTTGAAGATATTATATTTTGGTGTCCAAGATAACTTTTAGAATTTTGATACACGTTTTTATGATTGCTGTAAGTCATGTTGGTCGTAACAGAATCTGACCCAGATCAGAGTTCACAAAGCATTATCAAACTTAAGATAAGAATTTACTCAACTTTCAATCATCACTGTTTATGAGAAATGCCTTTGATCCAGAAACACAAAACTTTGCCCATAGTTTCTCGATGATGTATTTGATACATTAAAACAACAGAAGTCTTATAAATGGCTGTATTTTAGTTCACATCAATTTTGAGTAAATTCTTAACTTAAGTCTGAGAAAACTTTGTGAACTCGGGCCATGTTCATAGCAGTGGATTCGTGCCGACATACTTGGATCTGTGTACGTAACATATGTCTTGAAGCTGGTATTTTGCATTCTGTGTTCCCTTTTCTATATTCAGATTGTACGGACGGCAAGCGAAAGAATGTCGTGCCAATGAAATCAACTGCGTCTTTTATTCGACCATCCAACAGCTTACAAGTCGTTGAGGTATTTTGTGATTTTAATTTTGGCGGATGGACATTCATTCTCACCAGAGACGGTAGATGTCGCGAGATTAACTTCAATAGAACATGGAGTGAATATGCAAATGGTTTTGGATATAGAAGTGCAAATCATTGGCTTGGTTTAGAGAACATCCACAATATTCTCCAAAACCATCCACGTTTTAGACTTCAGTTGTATCTGTCTTATGATAGTCCAGCAAGATTTGCTCTTAGCTATTACCGGGAATTCTACGTTCACGATGTTACAGATAATTATAAAATTTCTATCGCATCATTCCTCGATCATTCAAACTTTCCTGCTGGTGATTCTCTCACTAATGGTAGTTACAGCATAAACGACAGACCCTTCTCTACTTATGACCGAGACTACAGCAATAACAATTGTCCAGGACGTTTCGGGAGTGGTTGGTGGTATCTCGATGACCCAGTCTGTTCTCGCAGTAACCTTAATGGTAGGAAATCTGGGGATAACTTTGAATCAACATGGCATTGGCTGGATAATCTGGGAAACAGAACTGACTTTAAAAAAATTCATTTGAAACTGAATAGAAATTAGAATAGGCTAAATCACACGAGAAATGCTTCTGACGTCGTGATTGCATTCGATCACGTGGGCTGAACTCCCAATAACGTCATTTTGTCACGTGAGATTATGTCACACAGCCCAGTCAGACTCTCAGTATAAATAATATAATTAATAATGTTAGTTGTTATAATATCGCAGTATGATTATCATCAAATTATATTTTATAATATGAATAAAAGTATGATTGTCATTAAATTGTATTTTGGAATATGAATAAAAGTTTTAGCTCTTACATTGTCGTAGTATGATTATCATCAAATTGTATTTTGAAATATAAATAAAAGTTTTAGATCTTATGTTTGAACTATTTGGCCTGTAACCAGAACGCGTCTCTGAACATATCCGTGGGAAGAATTGAGCCCCAAACCCCCGCTTCTCCGTAGGGAGGGGGGGGGGGGGGGGGGGGGCTGGGATGACCTAGTGGTCCAGAGTGCCGCGCTTCGACCTCTAGCTGGCCGGTCACCTCTGGCTTGCGGCTGTGGTTTCGATCCCTGATGTGGGCTCCTTTTCAACGTCGTGGCTTTCACCCGGGCATTCCGGTTTCCTTCCACTGCCAAAGACCCAGTTTGTGTCGAGTGGACGTTAAACCCCTTTTCTCTCTCCCTCTACTCCAGTATCGATTTAATCTAATATGTTTAATGATTAGATTAAAAGCTGATATCATGCCAACGGCTAGCATCGTGTAAAAAATA
Source organism: Patella depressa (assembly GCA_948474765.1). Lineage (NCBI taxonomy): Eukaryota > Metazoa > Mollusca > Gastropoda > Patellidae > Patella > Patella depressa. The sequence goes on from OX419718.1 coordinate 1,514,408, forward strand.
TTTTGCATCGGCGTGCGATGTCGTCATCTAGGGATCAAAAACCTTAGAGGGACAGGGTGTCGAAAATAAAAGTCCCATTGAGGCAGATTCGTCGGTACGCGCAGATATATTGGGATACGTTTCAATACGATCAACGCGGTCGTTACGATAAGACCTCAATGGATCACCACGATTACTCCCCGATTAAAATGCCTACGATATAAGAGTAGGCCGTAATGCCGTTGCCCGGGCAAAATTTGCCTTATAGCATACTGTATGGCGTATGCCCGTCTTCCACTCTTGTTGTAACTGAATAATATGTCCCAATCTTCATTCTGGTCAACAAATTGTATTATTTTAGAATATTCCAATTAAATGATGATATCAATTTCATCTTAACACACCTAATTTAAAAAATTGGAAAAATTCAACCAATTGATTTGAAAAGTCTATCGTAAACCTTTTCAAATGTGACTTGGATTTTGAAATATTTACGAACCCTCTGGACAAATAAAATAGGTTGGAATGGATAATTTACACAACAGGTAGGACATTTAAATATCTAGTACTTAGAATAAGGGTATTATTTATTTTCTGGAGCTACCAAGCCAGCAAGAATGTTATTGTCCCTTTAAATCAAATATATACAAGACTGCGAGTTTCAATTGACATGATTAATATTAAAGTAGCTAAGTCTCTAACTCAATACCATCCGAAGTCTTCGACATTGAAAACGCGAATTATTTGTCAATTTAAAGTTCCAATAGCATATTGTTAAGTTATATTTTTAAAATGTATTAAAATAAAGCCCTAAAATAGATCGAACCTATAAACAGTCCTACCTTGTTAAAGAATAATCCTATTAATCCTATAATTCACTATTGAAAGGTGAGAAATTGGCAAAAATATCATTTTCAACTTCAAATTCAAACGTTTGAAGATGGCCGTCCATGGGGAGGAATGGGAAAACAAGGGAGGTAATTGAGTAAATATTTCCTCAATCAGCCTGTGTCAGCCTTTCTAATGCCGAAAAAATTTTGCCCAGGATCGTATAATAGTGAGTTGACAACCTTTTGAGCAAAAGACATAGAAATAATTATGTTTTGACTTTCTTAGAAAATATGAAATTGGAACTTTAATCAAGATTGATGTTGTGATCTTACCGTGGAAAGATAGATGTCCGACGTCCAACATTTAAGACAAAATAATTTATTAACAAGAAACTCAAAGAACGAGGCTAGACATATTTAAACACGTCATTTCAAACGGTGACAGTAGATTCTATCTGCAGGCCATGCGCAATAAATGCTACCAATGCTGACTGGAACAAACAGATGTTGCTACCCGTCTGGAGGAGAGCCTTCAGCCCAACAACTGGCTTTGGCGGTCTGCATCCATTCGACCACAGGAGTTATTTCCCCTAAACAGACGTAAGACAAGATTGAGGTTTTTAAAACTGAAGAAGTTTTAACTCTTTACCTTTTAAAATTTGAGAGAGAAAGAGCACTGACACGAAAGAGGTCATTTCGGGACTAACATATTCTTCAGTTTTATTTCAATAATTCGATTGCTCGTAGGGGTCTTTAGCTGTGGGGAAGAAGGACCCGGAGAAACGCCCCGAGGACGAAAGGCGATCCTACTCCTTATCCCGTACAACCGGGGAATCGAAACGACGCCAGTTGACTCAAACACACAGACCTTCTGATATAACGCGCTTGCTGGCTGCGGAGGGTCAGTGAATGTTTTAAGAGGAGGGGCGCACAGTCTACATATTAGGTATGTTAGAGTTATGGTCTGCAGATTTTCTTTCGGGGGGGGGGGGGAACATTTTTTCAAGGGCTTCGTGCCTGATTAGGCCATCCAATATGAGATTGGTTGTGGTGTTGTGTACGAAGGGAATTTACCGGTATACTACTTGGGTATCTTAAAACTTCTACAGTCAAACCCATGTAAGAGATGTATTCTGGATATTATTCACACTAACGAAAAAAATGTTTGGGGAAAGTTAAAAACAGACAAAAGACAATAATTAATAATGAATATTAACGTCAGTGGTCTATCACAAGAGTTATTTCCCTTCATGTTTAGCCACTTTACAGTGAAACATTGAGTAATAATTGGTTTAACAGAATGTCACATGGCATGCAGTCCGACAGACCTTAGTTGGCGATGTACAGTTTGAGAATTATAGTATGAGAAGCCGACAGCGTCAAATCGGTCATTCGTTCTTTAGCTAGTGGGGCGTGGCGTCAGATCATAGAGGTATATTGATATATACACCTCCATGCGTCAGAACCGTCATTGGTTCGTTCACTAGTTGGACGTGACGTCAGATCTGTCATTCATTCGTTCGCTGATGGGACGTGACGTCAGATCCGTCATTCGTTCGTTCGTTAGTTGCGCGTCACGACGACCTCCTGAGGGTTGTCTCATGGTCAAAAGAATAAACATAAAATGGGGTTTAACGTCATACGTTGTTGTATACGACTTGGTTAACGAAGACGGCGTACTGCAATCTCGTTCCCAGAGGCAGCCGCGGAGCCGAAGGCCTCTGGCACATTAGACCGTCCGTTTTTTCCAAACCTAAGCCCCGCCCATTCTGACCTCTGATTGGTCAATCTTTTTGGGTCGATTTCTCGAAAACTAGAGGTCGGATCGTCGTTTCGTTTGTCGTAAAATGATCCTTGTGTCAAAGTCAACTCGCTGACACAACAAATTGGATCATAAACGAACAAATTCAAGTTTTTGTAAAGATCTATTTTTCTACGCCTGGGTGATTCGGTCATCCAGGCACGTAAAAAAAGGGGCGTACGACGCAAATAAACGAGAACTTTCGCGCGTAGGAATTACATATCATTTTCCGGGAAAATGGCTACCCCGATTCACCAGAGAAATTTCTTCAAAATATTTTCTGGGCCCTGTTTCACGAAATTTTAACTTAAGATAAAAGATATTCCAATTTTGATTGGCTAAGCACTAAAATCAATCTAATATTATCCAATCAAATTACTAAAATTGGGATCTTATCTTAGTTAAAATTTCCTAAAATAGGCCCCTGGTTTCGAGATTGGGCGTACTGTTTTAATACGTTCTTTCTTTGTTTAGTGTTTAACTTCACATTTCACCTTGGGTGATATAGCAGACAAGTGTTACCCGAAAATTTTCCAGGGGAGCCACATAATGCGCTTAGTCTAGTTATTTTAAAAGACACCAGGGGCCGGTTGCTCAAAGCTCTGTTAACTTTTAACGATCCTATAACATGGAGTAAACGGATCGTTAACTTTAACGGAGAGAAAGGTTGTTGCTGGAAGCCCCGTTAACTTTAACGGATAATGAAATTGACTTTCCAGCAACAGAAATTTAACGGACCGTTAACAAAGGACACATGAAAGATAACGATCCGGTAGTTTAACGGATCGTTAAAATAACTTAGTTTTGAGCAACCGGCCACAGATCAATAAGAAGTGTCAATTGATTCCGTTTTCTTTTGGCAAAGACAATGTTTTAGTGCGATACGAGGCTTTATTTATGGCACCGGCGCATTGTTTGTATAAGACGTTTTTTAACAGTTAAAACTCAATAATTATATTTCTATAAGCGTACATATTTAATTTTAGTCAAAGAAGATTAGTAGTAGTTGTAGCATTGGATACAAAAACTTAAGTATTTTAAATTAGTCCTTTTATAGTGAATTCAATAGCGGTGGATATTGGAATAAACCACACTTTCACAAGCTTTAAAACATTTGCTGTTTAAAGTAGACTGTTCATTAGATATTAAAAAAAACAATTAATGATGGCGTACATTATTTATTGACTTCGGTTCGTCTATGAACGATGTCAGCTGTACGGAAATAAATACTAATTATGACTTACATTGTTAATTAACCTACATTGGAAAATTCAATTCCATTTAATAACTGTGCAAAATAAGACCAATTATAAAAATAAACTCTATTAATGGCATTGAGTTATAATATGGACAATTGAAAAGCGATTGCTTTACCGACCATGGATGATACCAAAATATTTTTTACGCCCATATCCCGTCTTCCATTAGGACGTTAAACCCCATTTCATTTCATTTTTTACGCCCATAGATAGTATGAGCGTATCTTGTCTGGCGCCCTTTCAATCGGCCTCTCCCCACATGGAATGTGTTCAATTGGTTTTCAATATCGTCATATATATTATTCCTATTGAATGTAATGGGAAACAGTAAGACGTCTACAACCATATATGAATGTGACCGTGCCTAAATACACGGCCACGAAAATAATAATTGAATTCGTTTATTCTTTGTTGAGAGACTTTATTTCGCCCAGCAATACAATTCACACATGACAGTGGTGTTGCTTTCTCTGTGTGTACAATCTGGCCCCTATCAACTCAATGGAAGTGGGATCGCCTGTCCAACCTCGTGGCTTTTCTCCGGGTCCTTAAAAAGTTTACATTTTTATTGAAAGATTGTTTACTTTCGATCATTTTCAACATGTTTTCATGTTAAAGAATGGCTGCGCATTCACTTTCAGCGCAAATGACCTCATGGTAGACTGATTAGACTGAAAACGCCCCAATGGCAGACTGATTAGCACTCAGCATCGTATTCTACGCAAAAGTTTACAAGTTGGGTCTGGTTTTGTGCCCATTTGATGGACACTCCCCAGCACTGAGCCTCCGGCCTACTATAATAGGTTAATGTTTGTATAAATTTTCATGAAGATATCTTGAATGGTTTATGAGATATGCTCCGGAAACAAAATTGTACAGCATATTAGTTTCCATGGAAACAAAAAAAAAATATAAATCCAATAAATTCGTAAATATAAAAAGGCACAACAACTGTAATAGGTTGATGTGTGTACAAAGTTCAAAAAGATATCTTAAACGACATTGCGACGGCTGGACTGGGTCCGTTTCAATATCCCTCACCAACTTTTGTTTGGTGCAGGATAAATAGAAGCCTTTTATCAGCTGTATTTTTACTAAATCTGTGTAGCAATACTCAAGCTATATAATTTGTATAGATCCATAACGCTAATATTGTGACTGAAAATATTTAGCAAGTCAAGAACCAACTGATCACATGATGGTACTGGTACTATTCTTCATCTGTATCTCATAGAGCTGTAAACTGCCATCAAGTTGAGTAAAACCATTGCTGATGCAAAGGAATCTAACTTACTGTTTCATCAAAACTTTTTCTATTGGCTTTAAAGTCTTCAATATCTCTTGATTTGCAGTTTTCCAAGGACCCTTAGCATACGACGATCGCAAAACCTTTGCTGGTTCCTCTCCTCTTCTTTTGTTGAAGAGAATCAGCTTTGCCAGTGTGAGACAGGCCGCATCTTTCATTGTTTTTGGATCTTTACTTTCCCTCAGTATGGGCACTTGAATTCGTAGCTGCTGATCTATATACAACTGAAACAAGCGGTTGCCATGCAATATATGCCCACATTTTACAAGAGATGGACCGAGAACAAGCCAAGTTGAGTAAAACCATTGCTGATGCAAAGGAATCTAACTTACTGTTTCATCAAAACTTTTTCTATTGGCTTTAAAGTCTTCAATATCTCTTGATTTGCAGTTTTCCAAGGACCCTTAGCATATGACGATCGCAAAACCTTTGCTGGTTCCTCTCCTCTTCTTTTGTTGAAGAGAATCGGCTTTGCCAGTGTGAGACAGGCCGCATCTTTCATTGTTTTTGGATCTTTACTTTCCCTCAGTATGGGCACTTGAATTCGTAGCTGCTGATCTATATACAACTCAAACAAGCGGTTGCCATGCAATATATGCCCACATTTTACAAGAGATGGACCGAGAACAAGCCAAGTTGAGTAAAACCATTGCTGTTGCAAAGGAATCTAACTTACTGTTTCATCAAAACTTTTTCTATTGGCTTTAAAGTCTTCAATATCTCGTGATTTGCAGTTTTCCAGGAAGGACCCTTAGTATACGACGATCGCAAAACCTTTGCTGGTTCCTCTCCTCTTCTTTTGTTGAAGAGAATCAGCTTTGCCAGTGTGAGACAGGCCGCATCTTTCATTGTTTTTGGATCTTTACTTCCCCTCAGTATGGGCACTTGAATTCGTAGCTGCTGATCTATATACAACTGAAACAAGCGGTTGTCATGCAATATATGCCCACATGATTTTTTTCTACAATCATCGGCCATAATCCAGCAAGTTACTGTCCGATATTCGTGAATATGTACCGGAACTAGGATCTTCGGGATATAAGCATATATTAAGTTTCCTCAAAATGAGATAAGGAGCAACAATTTCGTCTTACAGTTTCGGTCATATTTTAAAAAAAAAAATTCAAACTAGCAATGCTGAGGAGACAATACCGCTGATTACGTCTCTCAGATATGACCAAAAAGTATTTATTTTCGTGTCATGGCATGCATTGATTACATTATTAATGGCGACCTTGGATTTTAAAATTCCATTACTTTGGGTCTAATTAGAATATTGTGATGAAATAAAATTTTGGGGGGTAGCATTTTACGTATATTTTCACAAAATATTTAAAAAAAAAAATTTCTTTTGTTTAAAACTTTGACCTGAAACCTAGTTTTAATCAGTTTGAGGCAGCTGATACTTCACATTTTATTGGCATGCCATATAATACCCTTTAATAACTTCCTTTGTTTGTTCGTATAACCGACAAAGGACAACTTGGTGCATAAATATTCATCAGTTCACGTTTAGCTGTTCAGCAAAAAGGCTGTTCACGTTTAGCTGTTCAGCAAAAAGGCTTAATCTACCACCACAAAGGTTGTATTTCTAACTCCAGCCTTATCACTGGTCGTAAGTGGCAACTTCCAGCATGCAAAATCTTGATAGCTACTTACTTTTAACTTGACAAGATCTTCTGTCAGTGGTAAATACTCTTTTTTGTTGAATCTATCCTCTGTGGCACTCTGTCTTGCCAAGCCACTGGTAAATACTCTTTTTTGTTGAATCGATCCTCTGCGGCACTCCGTCTTGCCAAGCCACTGATAAATACTTTTTTGTTGAATCTATCCTCTGTGGCACTCTGTCTTGCCAAGCCACTGATAAATACTTTTTTGTTGAATCGATCCTCTGTGGCACTCTGTCTTGCCAAGCCACTGATAAATACTCTTTTTTGTTGAATCTATCCTCTGCGGCACTCTGTCTTGCCAAGCCACTGATTTCTTCTACCCACTCGGAATCATATAATGTAAGAAAATCAGCAGTGGCCTTTCTCATTTCATCATCCTGTTCTTTAATTGCTACCCCATGTCTAATAACTGTTAACTGAACATAATCAAACATATTGGTATGGCAGCAGGGTTAAAGTCAATCTCTCTTGATAAATATACCATTACTGCATTAGGTTGCTGGAAGCAAATCAACTTTTGTCAAAAGTGAGTCTGTGTCAAAGGTTGGATATGTAACTTGTATTACAGCTAGGCCATTACATGAAAGCATGCTCAATTATGAGAGGGTTACAATCATGATTATATGTGTCTGAGATCTCAATAGATTTGCTAGACTCGTAGTAATATTGCTTTTGACTATTGTAACGTGTGATCGTAGCAAGTAATGTGCCTGAGACAGAGGATTATTATCCTCTTCCATCACATCTTATCCTTCTCCTTATGGAAAGTCCACTCTCGCATGGATTTGTCTTGTCCTTTTATTATGTGATTCTGTCTAATAGGATTGTTTGTGAATATTATTATCTTAATAAAAAAAATAAATTCGGAGCTTATTCAACATTACTATTAAAACAAAATAAACTGTGGGAAAACAATCAACAAAAGATAGCCACAATAATGTAATATCAGATCACATAGGTAGTATAATGACCATTGCTGGGGAATTTTAAATGGCTTGTTCGGAGATAACTGCAGTATTTAACAGTAATGCAGAAAAGCTTCCAATTTAAAGCCATGCAAAAATAACTGACTGAATTCATGCCAGGAATTTTGAATTTACCTTTCGAAGGAACTGTCCAATTTTCAAAGCAGTAGAATGTCATTCAAACTTCACAGTTCCATTTAATGTAAAATCTTGGCTGACACCTACAAGCTCTTTGGTTGCTTCTACTACATGTTTAAAATAAGTTGGATTTAAGAATATGCCAATAGATCCAGATTGTTTGGTTTTGTTCTGTAGTATTAATTTCAGGCGACTTATTAATCGTAGTCGACTATGGACATCTCCAGGTTTCCTTCACATGGTTAACATCACCCCTGGAAATATTTCTCGATCCCCGCGTTGCTCTGAGCTAGTTACGGCCTTGACATGTACTGTAGACCTGACAAATAACTGGTCCGTGTAGTAGGCTTGAACAATATGACAGGTAAAGCAACAGGGGGTAGTAGTTCTTGGTGAACATTTGATGTAACCAAATCTGTTCTTGACATTGTTTAACCATGTATTATGCAAGAGCAAAATCTGCCTATTGCGAGTCTTTCTTTAGGCCTGAAATGTTGTAAAAACTATTAATTATACATGAACTATCCAGACCATAATCAACTCTCGATGTCATGGCTAGCCTGCCATATTTATTGGATTGTAGTTCGATTAACATTCAAAACTTTCCTTCGTGATAACGATTAAATGGATAATCGAGACTATTAGTTTTGTTTTACCGACTTCAGTAATGATGATCAATGCTAAGCGGAACTTTCATCCGCTCAGTTTTCAGTCCATAGGGGATCAATTTGACTGAAATTTTAAGCCAATTGCCTTTCCATTATGAAGTTTTTAACTATTGTAGAGAGAACTGCCAACTCGTTATCTGATCTCCCATAATGTATCTTTAAATAAAACAAACAAAAAAGTGTGTTAATTAATTATCGGTCACCAAGTCTCCTCCAAAATACTGAATATAAAAGTAAATTGTTTAATCCCCCATTATACGTCTGGAAGGGTTGTTTTATTCTGTTTTAGTATTTAGGTAGACATAGCAATAAATGGCTACAGTTTCTAATCTAGATGGGTAACCCATGATTCGTGGTCATTTATACTTGCCAACCAAAAAGGTTGTATTTTTAACTCTAGCCTGGTCGTAAGTGGCAACTGCCAGCATGCAAAATCTTGACAGCTACTTGCTTTCAACTTGACAAGATCTTCTGTTAGCGGTAAATACTCTTTTTTGTTGAATCTATCCTCTGTGGCACTCTGTCTTGCCAAAAAGGTTGTATTTTTAACTTCAGCCTTATCACTGGTCGTAAGTGGCAACTTCCAGCATGCAAAATCTTGACAGCTACTTACGTTCAACTTGACAAAATCTTCTGTTAGTGGTAAATACTCTTTTTTTGTTGAATCTATCCTCTGTGGCACTCTGTCTTGTCAAGCCACTAATAAATACTCTTTTTTGTTGAATCGATCCTCTGCGACACTCTGTCTTGCCAAGCCACTCGGAATCATATAATGTAAGAACATCAGCAGTGGCCTTTCTCATTTCATCATTCTGTTCTTTAATCGCTACCCCATGCATAGTTATGACAAGCAGGGTTAAAGTCAATTCGGATAAATCTCTCTTGACAAATATACCGTTACTGCATTAGGTTGCTGGAAGCAAATCAACTTTTGTCAAAAGTGAGTCTGTGTCAAAGGTTGGATATGTAACTTGTATCACAGCTAGGCCATTACATGAAAGCATGCTCAATTATGAGAGGGTTACAATCATGATTATGTCTATAAAAAGAGCAAATACGTGCCTGAGATCTCAATAGATTTGCTAGACTCGTAGTAATATTGCTATTGACTATTGTAACGTGTGATCGTGGCAAGTAATGTGCCTGAGGCAGAGGATTATAATCCTATTCCAGCACATCTTATCCTTCTCCTTATGCAAAGTCCAGTCTCGCATGGATTTGTCTTGTCCTTGGATTATGTGATTTTGTCTAATAGGATTGTTTGTGGATATTATTATCTTAATAAAAAAAAAAGTTTTTCGGAGCTTATTCAACATTACTATTAAAACAAAATAAACTGTTTGAAAACAATCAACAAAAGATAACCGCAATAATGTAATATCAGATCACATAGCATAGTATAATGTCCATTGCTGGGGAATTTTAAATGGCTTGTTCGGAGATAACTGCAGTATTTAACAGTAATGCAGAAAAGCTTCCAATTTAAAGCGATGCAAAAATAACTGACTGAACTCATGAGTCTCATGCCAGGAATTTTGAATTTACCTTTCGAAGGAACTTTCCAATTTTCAAAGCAGTAGAATGTTATTCAAACTTCACAGTTCCATTTAATGTAAAATCTTGGCGGACACCTACAAGCTCTTTGGTTGCTTCTACTACATGTTTAAAATAAGTTGGATTTAAGAATATCCCAATAGATCCAGATCGTTTGGTTATGTTCTGTAGTATTAAATTTCAAGCGACTTATTAATCTTAGTCGACTATGGACATCTCCAGGTTTCCTTCACATGGTTAACATCACCCCTGGAAACATTTCTCGATACCCTCGTTGCTCTCAGCTAGTTACGGCCTTGACATGTACTGTAGACCTGGGGCCTATTTCACAAAATTTTAACTAAGATAAGATCTGAAATTTAGTTATTTGATTGGTCAATATTAGATTGATTTTAGTTCTTAGCCAATCAAAATTGAAGTGTCTGACAAAATTTTAACTAAGATAAGATCTGAATTTTAGTTATTTGATTGGTCAATATTAGATTGATTTTAGTTCTTAGCCAATCAAAATTGAAGTGTCTGACAAAATTTGGATTTTATCTTTAGTTAAAATTTCGCGAATCCGGGCCCTGACAAATAACTGGTCCGTGTAGTAGGCTTGAACAACATGACAGGTAAGGCAACAGGGGGTAGTAGTTCTGGGTGAACATTCGATGTAACTAAATCCGTTCTTGATATTGTTTAATTATGCAAGAGCAAAATCTGCCTATTACGAGTCTTTCTTTAGGCCTGAAATGTTGTAAAAACTTTTAATTATACATTAACTATCCAGACCATAATCAACTCGCGATGTCAAGGCTAGCCTGCCATATTTATTGTCCCCCGCCTTTTGGGACACAATAACTCTCTTCCTAATTGAGCTAGAATGTTCAAACTTGGTGTATGTGTTTATTAGGTCAATGCCTTGATGGAGTTCGAAGATGAGCGGTATTAGGTCAATGCCTTGATGGAGTTCGAAGATGAGCATTTTCCGCTTAGGGTAAGCAGAGATAAGCAATTTGATTGGTTGATGCTTTGGGACACGTGACTTTAGTTCTAATTAAGTGAGAGTGATAAAACTTGGTCGGTGTATAGTTTCATTACAGTAATTCCTTGACTAAGTTCGATAATGAGGCAGAGCGATGCGCAATTTGATTGGTCGAGACTTTGGAACACAATAACTCTCCGTCTAATTGAGTTTAAATGTTCAAACTTGGTGTATATGCTTATTAGGTCAATGCCGTGATGGAGTTCGAAGATGAGCATTTTCCGCTTAGGGTAAGCAGAGATAAGCAATTTGATTGGTTGATGCTTTGGGACACCATAACTTTAGTTATAATTAAGTGAGAGTGATGAAACTTGGTGTATAGTTTCATTACAGTAATACCTTGACTAAGTTCGATAATGAGCATTTTCTGCTCAGAGCGATACGCAATTTGATTGGTCGAGACTTTGGAACACAACAACTCTCCTTCTAATTGAGTTAAAATGTTCAAACTTGGTGTATATGTTTATTAGGTCAATGCCTTGATGGAGTTCGAAGATGAGCATTTTCCGCTAAGGGTAAGCAGAGCAAAGCAATTTGATTGGTTGATGCTTTGGGACACGATAACTTTAGTTTTAATTAAGTGAGAGTGATGAAACTTGGTGTATAGTTTCATTACAGTAATACCTTTACTATGTTCGATAATGAGCATTTTCTGCTCGGGGTAAGCAGAGCGATGCGCAATTTGATTGGTCGAAACTTTGGAACACAATAACTCTCCTTCTTACTGAGTTCAAATGTTTAAACTTGGTGTATATGTTTATTAGGTCAATGCCTTGGTAGAGTTCGAAGATGAGCATTTTCCGCTTAGGGTAAGCAGAGATAAGCAATTTGATTGGTTGATGCTTTGGGACACGATAACTTTAGTTCTAATTAAGTGAGAGTGATGAAACTTGGTGTAGTTTCATTACAGTAATACCTTGCCTAAGTTCGATAATGAGCATTTTCTGGTCAGGGTAAGCAGAGCGATAAGCAATTTGATTTGCCGAGACTTTGGCACACAATAACTCCTTCAAATTGAGTTAAAATGTTCAAAATTGGTGTGTATATGCTTATTAGGTCAATGCCTTGATGGAGTTTGAAGATGAGCATTTTCTTGTTAAGGTAGGCAGAGATAAGCAATTTGATTGGTTGATACTTTGGGACAAGATAACTTGGGTTCATCTTGATTGATGATTTTTATGCCAATACAATGACTGCATTCTCATTCAGTATTGGATTCAACAGTAACAGTGTATAGAAACGATTGACTCGGACACGAGGGCCCTTTCCCATGGCCAGATGGGCCCTTTTGTCATGCGTGGGGGCCCTTTTGTCTGCCTTTAGGGTCCCCTAACTAGGGTACATTTTCATTTTTCTCGTCGGTTTTAGCATTTTTCTTTATAAAACACTTTTGGATGACACTTCGTGTGCAGGTTGATTGCTCGATACGTTTGAAAAAAATAAATGTGCGATTAATTAATATGTGTCATCTATTTATTTTGGGATTTCGGCGGGGGACATCAGCCTCACTGTTGGCTTGTTGGATTGTAGTTCGATTAACATTCAAAACTTTCCTTCGTGAAAAACGATTAAATGGATAATCGAGACTATTAGTTTTGTTTTAACGACTTCAGTAATGATGATCAAGGCTAAGCGGAACTTTCATCCGCTCAGTTTTCAGTTCATAGGGGATCAATTTGACTGAAATTTTAAGCCAATTGCCTTTCCATTATGTAGTTTTTAACTATTGTAGAGAGAACTGCCAACTCGTTATCTGATCTCCTATAATGTATCTTTAAATAAAACAAACAAAAAAAGTGTGTTAATTAATTATCGGTCACCAAGTCTCCCCAAAAATACTGAATATAAAAGTAAATTGTTTAATCCCCCATTATACGTCTGGAAGGGTTGTTTTATTCTGTTTTAGTATTTGGGTAGACATACTCACATAGCAATAAATGGCTACAGTTTCTAATTGTTTCAAAGATTCCATTTTTATTTACTCACATTTCGTTTCGTCTTGTATCACCGGCATTCCAAAATATGAGCGTTGAACTATATTTAGTCTGTCACAGCTGCGAAACAAAATAGTTTTGCCCCCCCCCCCCTTATGCATTTGGAATGTTTGTTTTTATTTGTTTAAAGTAAAAGATGGGGCAAAGCAACAAATGGCTGAAAATTCTAATATTTTATTTATACTTGCCGATTTTATCACTTTACATGGAGTAATCATCCTGATAGGCCTATCCCGCCGACTGTCGGGGTGAGCATTATTAAAATCTCAGCCAGGTACGGATTAGTTTCCATTTGCGGTTAAACGAGAGAGTATGTTTTGCCTTTATTTCTTTGGAAGATGTATCTTGATTGTCTAGACTATCCACGTCAGGCTGACTTCTAGTAGTACTGGACCGACAAGAAGGCTAGTCAGAAGTGGTCATTAAGAAATCCGATTTTCGTCTGCCACTGGGTCCATTATGATTGATAGATAGATGGTGGATTGGCTGTCACTATCAGCACCCCCTGAATATGGTTCTTGGTGATTATCCTTAGATTCCCGACGAAAATAGGTCAAAAGGGACATGATAATAATAGTTAAAATGGCAAATAATGTCCTTTACAAAATACGGTGCAGTAGTAGGCTATTTTAACCAGTCATGCTTGTTCTATCGCACTGTTATGTAGTTCAGTAGGCTTTAAAACATAGGAATAGACACTTAAATCAAGCAAATCGAACAACTACAAATATTTCTAAGCAAACCATCATCTTCGGGCGGCCGTATTGAAAAACGGCCACCATCTTGGATTTTCATTAGCCAATCGGGCAGATTTGATTAGTATTCCTTGGAGAACAATTGTGCCCAATTTAATGCTTGTATCATCATTTGCACGATTCTGCCCAAAAATTGATTTTATCTGCTCCACTAACCTGTGTCATCAAACACAAACTAAAACTAGGTCTGATATTTTGTTTACATCGTACAACACTTAATTCATGGTACATATAATATACTCCCAAGCATGGTTAACGACACAAATAATTCTGAAATATTAACCTTACAATCTATCAGATTTGAAGCGGAACATTATATCTGCTTAATAATTAATCATTGTCGTTTATGCAATCATGGTGACGTGCCCGTCGTCGTTTTGCTGCTGAAATCATCATCAACATTATTCATGATGTCCACTGCTTTAAATAAAAAAACTGATGTGCCGCTATTGATGCCAGGTCCCCACTGTCCCGTTTCGTATTGGGATTAAACTCGTGATTTTAATCGGGGAGTATTGATCCATTGAGGTCTTATCATATATTGAGGATCAACGAATCTGACCCAATTAGGACAATGGGAACCTAGCATAAAGCCAAATTCTAACACAGATCGCACGCTGGGTTGCAAGCTCAAAACTCAAATTCATTATCGTGTTTAAATTACCACTAATGTAACACGAGTTTAGTGATAACAGAGAGAGAGAAAGAGAAATTGGGTTTAACGTCCACTTGACACAAACTAGGTCATTTCGGGAATAACATATGGTTTCATTTTTATTTCAATAATTCGCTTGCGTGTAGGGTTCTTTAGCAGTGGGAGGAAACCCACGAGGTTGAGAAGGCGCCCCTATCTCCATGCCACATACGCTCACACAAGGGATCGAAACCACAGACGCAAGTCAGAGGTGACCGGCCAGCTAGAGGTCGAAGCGCGGCTAGGCCATCCCAACCCCCTAGTGATAACAGGGATCAGTTTAGTAAATATATGATTTATTTACATACGGTACTCCGATAAAGGTGTTCTAAAAGCTTTTATTGCCATTTTGATCTTCTGTGTCAGTGATGCAGAATGGAGGGCCTGCAAGGAAAGTTGTCTAGTCGTTCAGATCTGACGAAAAACCCGTACCGCCGCTGACCGGGCAAAATGTCCGTCATAGCACACTGTATGGCGCATGCCTTTCTTCATTAGGCCAACTTAAACCAAGAAACAAACAAGATATTGTTCTTAATGAAGATTCTTCTGAAGAGATAATTTGTGTAGTTATCAATAATTAATACGTTGTTATCCAAATGACAAAATCTATTTATATTCCAGAAACCCATAATTGTCTGATTTTAATCAGATCATTAGTTGAGGCGCCATTGTCCGGTTAAACATCGCCTCTATTGTGACACGAGGAAGGGGTTGTCTAGCCAAACGAAATTGTCGTAAATCAAACATCAGTACGAAAGGAAAATCAAGGCGTGGTCCCAGATGGCTAAATATTGTTTATCACTATGGTAATATATAAGAATATCCAATGAAGACGAAAGACGGGACAGTTTTATTGCACTGAATTGTCGGGCCACTAGTTATTAGAGGTTGGGAATCTCTTCGGGGTATTGAGTTTGCTCTTTCAAGCTTATACACTACGAAATTTTTACAAGATTTAAGATACCACGTAACCTTGTTTTACAGAGATATTTATTGAATGTTTGGAAAACTAGTTCTCTCTTTGCACCCACCAACGATGAAAGCGTCACAAGTTTTGGGGTTTCATGTATCTTTGTTTTATATGGTTAAAGGATTGGAACATTCATTATTTTCGAAAACATCCATTGTTATCAATACCTGTAATTATGGTCATTTGCTAAAAGAAATTCAAGTTAAACACCGTTTCCAGTGCTCCATGGTGTGTTCACTAGACTCCGATTGTAGAAGATATCTTTATTGTGAAACCGATTTAACGTGTAAAACGTATCTTGATGGGACTGATTGTATTTTATCTGATAATTCTGGACAATGTTCCTGTTATAGAAAGGTAAGGGTTTGAATTAAAGTATTGTGCATTATTTCAACGGTTGCTAGGCTTGTCTTATACCGCTTATTGTGAGCCAGGCTTGGTCCACGTTAGACTTGTGAGTTGCTAGACTTGAAACAGATTTTATCAATGTGTTGCTAGGCTTGAGCCAGATTTTATCAATGTGTTGCTAGGCTTGAGCCAGATTTTATCAATGTGTTGCTAGGCTTGAGCCAGGTTAGATCAATGTGTTGCTAGGCCTGAGCCACGTTCGCCTAGTGTGTTGCTAGGCTTGAGTCGTGTTGGGCCAGTTTGGTGCTAGGCTTGAGCCACGTTGGATCAGTGTCTAATGCGCTGACGCACTAACCCGAATTTCGCTGAGAATGTTTCTCGTCATTTTTCTAAAAAAGTTTCCCTTGTCAGTGATGCAGGACAGAGCGTATGACACGGTGAAACGAACGAACAAACGAGGTATCGTGTACAAGTTTCCTTTGCAGTTGGGAGTAGCCCACACACAGGTGTCGCCATCGCACACAGCATGACATGCTAATCCACAAATGCCCCATTGCACACAGCACGACGTATGTCAAACCACTGCTGCCACCATCGCACACAGCATGGCATATACCACTCCACATGGCCAATCCACAAAGTGCACCCATCGCACACAACATGTCGTATGCTAATCGCCATTAACTCAGTAGATGCAGACAAATAGAACACCGGGATTGAACCCATAACCCGTTGGGTAATAAATCAGTGTCACAGTGGCCCCGATTAGGGTCTCTTTTGGCAGGGGGGGGGGGCGTCTAGTGGCGTGCGTGTTTGACCATTAAGCCGGTCGTTAAGCCGTGTGCCGTGGTTTCGTTTTCCAGCTTGTACGCAACAAGGACTGGGGTCGCCTGTCCAACCTCTTGGGTTTTCTCCGTGTCTTCGAGTTTCATCCCAGTGATAAAGACCCTACGCTCAAGCGAATTATTACCCAAAACACGATTGTTCGTGTATACTAGGACGCCCTTATTTTCAATCTATCATTTCAATACTAAAAAAAGAACCGAAAAATATTATATTTTGCACCCTTATTTGTTACAGGATATTGGATTTTATAAAGGAGTGCGCACCTGCCCCCTTGGCTATTTCAATACAAACTGCAAGTCGGTTATAAAAGGTGGTATTTTAATATTTATTTTTTTTTACTTTTGAACGTTGAAAAAACAACGATTGGAAAAAAATGTGATCTCGATTTTGGGGGGATTTAAAAGCGATAGGCAGTTAATGATTTTATTTAAAAAGTGGATTATCGAGAATAACTTTGTTCAGAATGAAGTAATTTGACTGACATTTTCAACATCGTTAAAAAAATAATTCCTTGACTGCTGATCACGTTAATAAACCGATGAATCACTCGTAATTTCCACATTGTTTTGGTTTTTGATCAAATCTACACGCTACACGGCTGTAGCAAAAGAGAGGGAGAGAGAGATATGGTTTTAACGTCCACTCGACAAAAAGTAGGTCATTTTGAGACTAACACATGATTTAATTTCAATAATTTACGTCCGCGTAGGGGTCTTTAGCAGTTGGCGGACCCGGAGAAAACCCACAAGGCTGGACAGGCGACCTACTCCTTGTCACGTACAAGCGGGGATTCGAAATCAAGCCAGTTGACTCAATGACCGGTTTCATGATAAGAGTGCGCACGTGGTTACCTTTCGGCCATCCAACCCCCCCAAGTAGCAAAGCATACCGACTGACTAGTTTACCTGTAATCTAGTGACCAATCAAATAGTAACGTCTCTTTGTCTCCCGTCAAAAGTCAAAACCTTGTAACTGTCGTTTTTGTCAACCATAATAAACTCTCGATCGCATCGCTAGCCTCCATCTTTGGTGGATTATGATCCGATTTACTGCATAACTTTATTTCTCGATTTAATTATTAAAGAGATAACCGTGACTATGCGTTTCACCGTACCGACTTTAGTTATGATGATCGAAGCTAGAGGAAATTTCACTTGCTCAATGTTTGGTTCATAGTGGATGACTTTGAGGGAAGATTTTAATCACATTGCCTTTACATTATCAAGTTTGTAACTATTATAGTGAAAACTGTCAATTCTTTATCTAATCTCGCATAATGTATCTTTATGAAATTGACTGACTGCTATAACTTTTATTAACCAATCGAACTTTGACACGCAAGCATACCGCCGAACAACAAGTTTACCTGCAATCTACCGGTATTTTATTCACGGTTATCTTGTCTGCGATGTCACTTCGGTGGAAGCGGACGTGTAATAAAGCTATTTTACACACTCACGGGTTATCATGCACACCCCCATTTTAATTTATTACTATGAAATTAATTGGTTGTTTTAATTTGTATTTATCAATCTAACTTTGACTAAACATAAAGAAGATTTAATTCCATTACATTAAATATAAAAAGCTTTACTTCCATTGCGTTCACAATCTACCCCCTCCTTTTTGTTTTTTTACGAATTATTGGCGGCTAGATTGACATGAACTAGTTTGAAATATCGTTCATACCAGCAAGGCGTTAGATGTCATTCAAGATAAAAGAGAAATGTCCCTTCGTTTGTTGTCCCAAGAGAGTTGAGGATCACGTGGCTCGGTGGGCCTGACAATGACAGCTGCCTCGTTTTTTTCGAAAGGGTAGGAAACACCGAGGTCCTGTGTACACATTGACGTGCCCGTAAAAGATCCCTTGGCAGTTAGAATTCGATATAAGAGTAGGCCGTAGCGCCGCTGCCCGGGAAATTGTTTTCTCATAGCATACTGTGTGGCGTGTGCCCGTCTTCCATTAGCCCAGGTTAGGTGCAGAAGAGTAGGACGTTAAACCCCATTTCATTTCCTAAAAGAGCTTAAATATCTTTCAAACCAGCAAGTCAGTGACGTTCAAGAAATGGGAAAGAAGAGGTATTCCCCGAGTTAGCCCATTACGGTAATACATCCAGTGCACAGGCACTTGAAGGGATTAAAATAAATTAAAATAAAACTTAATAAATACAAGAAGGTAAGTCACTACGCCATCTTTGTTTTGACTGATTTACCATGAATCGTCTGAATTCATCTCACAATACTCACTAGTTCTAACACTTCATGTCATTTTTATTGCTAACGAGACTTTATTTGATTATTATTCACCTTCCGATGTAATTAAATTGGTCATTTAACACTGTTATTGATAACAAATCAAACTTGAACCGTTATCATTTATCGACAATCAACTTCCCGAGACCGGAAGTAATCCGAAAATAGGTCAAAAGAAGTCTGTATCACCCAGTTCCTTTATAAACCTATCATTACTCTATATGTGCATAGGAACTGGGTGATCGAGTCTCGCTCAACAGCGGCCTCGCTTTGTAGGCTTTATCACGTGATAGAACTTACGAAGCGAGGCCACTGTTGAGCGAGACTTGATCACCCAGTTCGCCTTATTTCGGGTTTCTTCCGGGCTCGGGAAGTTGAATATCGGTAAATGATAGCTTTTTAAGTTTGATTTGTTATTAATAACGCTGTAAAAGGACCAATTTAATTACATCGGAAGGTGAATAATGATCAAATAAAGTCTCGTTGGCAATAAAAATGACATGAAGTGTCAGAACTAGTGAGTATTGTGAGATGACACCAGACAATATATCATAAAAAAAAGTCAGAACAAAGATGGCGTCTGCCATCCCTTTATCATGTAGTTATAGTCAAGCAGTAGTAAGAAGTTTTATTTTAATCCCTTCAATCCCTGTGATCCAGTGTTCTGCTGTTCAATTTATAACAAATGAAAGCATGTTTATTTCAGATTGTGCCCAGGGCTTTAAGAACAGAAACGCGATGGGTATAAAGGCTGTCAATCCGGCATTGACTATTATCCAACCCGGACCCATACAGTTTGAATTATTCTGTAATTTTATAGATTCTGGAAGAATGGTTCTATTGAACCGGGATAGCTCCTGTCTAGATGAAGACTTCAACAGAACAATGGACGAGTATAAAAATGGATTTGGACTTGTTTCCGGAAACCGGTGGGTTGGTCTCGAGAGGATGTATGAAATATTCAGTCTGCCGAGTCCAAGATTTACTTTACACGTGTTCGCAGTAAGATCGGATTTTTCGTCTTGTAAGACATTTATTCATTATCCTGTACTCGGTGATCCTAGTACAGGATACAGCATCGATTATAACTTTTTGAAACATAGCACAAAGTTGGGAGGATGCGGAAATCCTTTTGGGCCTAAAAACCAAAACAGATTCTCAACTTTTGACGACAACAACACCGGAAGTAATCAATGTGCTGCAAGATTTGGTGGTGGATGGTGGTTTGATACTACTGTTAACTGTACCAAAGCTTTCTTGACCGGGACCATGGATGGGTCTGGAGTTGATAATTTCTTTTTGGATGATCCCACACCGAAATCGTATGTCCGAATACAAGTTATACTCAAGCGGCTGTGAAATGGGGTTTAAAGCCTCAATTTCATATGTTTAAATTATATTTTTAAAATATATATAATAAAGCCTTAAAATAGATGGTATCTATAAACAGTCCTACCTTGTTGAAAAAAAATAATCCTATTCACTATTGTTGAAAAAAAATAATCCTATTCACTATTGCCAGTTGAGAAATTGTCAGATAGTAATTGAAGATAGTAAGTTGACAACCTATTAAGCAAAAGGCATAGAACTAAATATGTTTTGACTTTCTTAGAAAAAATGAAATTCCCACTTTAATGTCTAGGCGGTTAAGACCAATCGGGCTTATACGGATGGCCTACTATGACATGCGTTTACTTTTCATAGAATTCCAACTGTCAAGTATTCTTTTGATGTGCATGCCAGGGACAACACTGGTGGACCTCGGGGTTTATCCCATCCGACCGACTAGACACCGCCCCTTGCCAGAATCTCCGTCTTGCACCACTGCAACATGCCAAAAAACTTTGTTACCGAACACGAAAGTTTGTAACTCACGGTGACACCGTGGCTATATTGTAAAACAAGTCCATGAACAGTTGAAATAATGTGTAATTCGAATTTCCTACCCTATTTAACAGGAGATCAATGTCGCGCCAGGGACAGCCTGGCTAGTGATCCCACTCTAGGCTAGATTTTAACTCACTTAGTCCACCGTGGCCCAGCTTCACACTCACTTCAGTCACCTTGGCTCAGTAACACCATTAAAAGCTACGTGTAATTCGCAATATAATAGCACCGGGAATTCTCGTATTTAAGCCCTGGACTTTAATTTCGAATTTGGCCATTTCAGTGATGAAACATTTATTCTGAAATTAAGCCTATGAGTTAAATTCCAAAATAGGAAAAAAGAAAAACATTTTAATTGTCATATTTAGTATTTAAGATGTCACCTGCAATTGGAGTCCAATGAGTTTTAAAGATGAGAAACAGCCTCACGGCACTAATAGTATAATGTACACCAATTCGAGGGGACTCCATCAATGTCAACACATGTGGTTTGAATATTTAAACGGGAGGCTACTCTAAAATAAATTTTAAATTCGAAAAGAGGAAAAAAGAAAAACATTTTAATTGTCATATTTAATGTCTAAGATGTCACCTGCAATTGGAGTCCAATGAGTTTTAAAGGTGTGAAACAGCCTCACGGCACTAATAGTATAATGTACACCAATTCGAGGGGACTCCATCAATGTCAACACATGTGGTTTGAATATTTAAGCGTGAGGCTACTCTAAAATAAATTTTAAATTTAGACTCGTTATTTAGCCAATGAGCTTCCCGGTACATCAAAATTGCAGAAATAATCCGCACCTCCATGTACCCGTTGGTGTGCTTGTACAAGAACCGTTGAAAGTTGGGCGACATATCCCTGCTAGGACAGTACATGGTGGACGTCAATCGGTGCTGAAAGTTATATCATTTTAATATTTAGCGCACCGCCTCCTTCGAATCCCCGGTTGTACGTGGAAAGGAGTTGGGTCGTCTGTCCAACCTTGTGGGTTTCCTCCCACTGCTAAAGACCCCTACGCACAAGCGAATTATTGAAATAAAACATTGAACCATATGTTAGTCCCGAAATGACCTAGTTTTTGTCGAGTGGACGTTAAACCCCATTTCTCTCTCCCTATCTTTGCACCACCCCATTCAGTTCCAGAAAAGGAAATAAATGCTGAACATCAGGTGAAATATATGACTCAATTATTATTAACAATTTGGAACTAAAACTGTTTTACATACAAAAAACGCCAGATCCATTCGACTGATGAATCTGAAGTGGGAGTTTAACGTCCTACTGTTCAATGCAAAATCTGATACATCCCATGGTGTTCTGTGCGATTCCATTTTTAACCTCATCTGTTTGATTTGTATTTTCCATTGGTAAAACTGGGAAATGAAATGTTGTTAAGCGTCCTTCTTTTCTGGACCAGAACAGCTGTCTAACCCTTCGTGTGGGACGAAAACCAAGGTCCCATGTACACATTGGTGTGCACGTAAACGATCCATTTATAGTTAGAGTTCTATATAAGAGGAGGTCATAGTACTATGTCAGGGTATCACTGCCAATATTAAATGCTCTGCTAAAATGTCTTTTCCATTGATTACGTGTAAAAAGTACAATGTACAAAGTCTTAATACCGGTAATGATAACGTCAAATTACCTCTAAGACCAACGCTAAATACATTGTGTCAAATGACAAATGTTTCATTGGAAAATGCTGTCTGTGACGTGTGTACATTAGACATTTCCCTCAATCTAATGAGCCATCTATCCTCGGAAGAGGATGCGCATCCTTCATTGTCACTTCGTTCACCTTTATATAATCAATACAAAACCTTGTGGCCCCGTCCCTCTTAGATTCCAAGACAAGTGGGGAAAGCCCAAGGTCCGTGGCAGTCCACAATTAGGTCACGTCGAGATAATTCTTGCGAATGAGTTCTATTTTGTTCCCTTTAAATAAAATGGCTTATGTGATGTGTGAACATTTTCATTTGATAAATGCAAATGACGAGGACGTGGCAACGTGTAAGTCAAAAGCAACCAAAAAATATATATATATGTACATACTATGTCACTGTGTTTATATATTCGTGTCTTTTGTCTAATGTCAATATGTTAATGTCTATCGTTGTCTAAATGTTCGTCCATGTTAAAGTCTGTTTTGTAATAATTTCGACTATCTGTGTCTGTGATCGTCTCCTCTGGCACTTATCCTTTATTCCACTAATCACATTGTGAATATTCTCACCTATTTCACACACAACGTGTAAGGTGTGTTCGAAAAAAAAAAATAAAACGCATGGTGGAAATACGTCAAACCTTTGACATGATTTGCGAAGTAATCAACCAAACACCTTTAGAGAAAAAATCATCAGTAGTAAACAAACAAGGCACTCCATCAAAATCACCGATACCCCCGAAAAACCAACCGGGCAGTCTTGTGGCTTTCGACAAACTTCAGAAATGAGATATCAATAGTAAACCTGGCAAAACAGTACACAGGGCCATAGGTCACTGTACAGCCAATGCTATGGTTTCAGAAACCTTATGGAACAGGTGAATCAAAAATATCAATTGCCATCTAGGACATACTTTCGAGAAACAGTGATACCACAAATTTATAATGAAGTAGAAACAGTCGTCAATGGTGTATTGGGTACAGTACATAAATTTCCATTTACCACGGACATGTGGACATCCATCACAATTGATCCGAATATGAGGTTAACAATTCATTTTGTGGACAATGACCGGCGTCTCATATCAATTAGAGCTATACCGTTTGCAACGGACCGTAATGGTAAAAATATGGTTGATGGTATGAAATATACAATTGGAAAATGACCGGCGCCTCATATCAATTAGAGCTATAACGTTTGCCACGGACCGTAATGGTAAAAATATGGTTGATGGTATGAAATATTAAATTGGAAAATGACTGGCAGATCATATCAATTAATCTTGGTGCAATACCGTTTGCAACGGACCGTAATGGTAAAAATGTGTTTGATGGTATGAAATATAAAATTGGAAAATGACTGGCGGCTCATATCAATTAATCCTGGTGCTATACCGTTTGCAGCGGACCATACTGGTATAAATATGGCTGATGGTATGAAATATACAATTGGAAAATGTAGTTTGTGGTACAACAGTCAACGCGTCAAACAAAGCAACAGTGTTTTCAGTCCTAGGTTAACAATAGTTATCGTTTTTGGACACAATCTTGATCTCGCCGTAAATATAGGGCAAAAATTCATAGTGCACACAAAGCTGTTAGATTTGTTGGGTGGCCGTTGACTAGTAGCAGTTGGTAGAAATTAATGATGTATCAACAAGATGAGGCTCCAGTAATTTGATCAACCGATTCATTGAGCAACAACAACCCGTTTAATCTTTTGTGTAAGGGGTATTTTTTTAAACAACAATATCAAGAAAAATAACTGATCCAGGTTTATAAGTATTATGACCTGTTCTCATGACGAATTTCGACTGTCGAGTTGCTGTCTTAACTATGGGTGGGGAAAGGGCGGGGGCGATTGGTTAGCGAGCGCGTAGTACTCTAAGGTCTGTCATCGAGTCAACTGGTATGGTTTTGATTCCCTGGTTGTATGTGAAAAGGAGTAGGCCCGTCTGTCCAACCACTTTGATTTTCTCCGGGTCCGTCTGTATGTATGGCATATGATATCATGTGATTTAAAGTATCTAATAAGACACTTTCATGAGATAACAATTACTATGGTTTATTTCACTGCGACGAGCTTGTGGTTTTATGTATATGCTTAATAACGACTCATTAAATCTTGTTGAAACGTCGCAGTGAAATAAACCATTACATAGTAATTGTTATTCCATAAAAGGTGTGTTATGTGATTATGTTCCACAGACTTTCATTCAAGACATTAGTGTATCTATATAAGGGGATTGTTTATCTCTGATATATTTAAAGCGGTAATTTAATATTTTTAAGTTATATTTTAAAATGTGTTAAAATAAAGCTTTAAAATAGATGATATCTATGAACAGTCTACCTTGTTATAGAAACCCTACTAATCCTATAATTCACTATTGCCAGTTGAGAAATTGGCAAAAAATGTCATTTTCAACTTCAAATTCAAACGTTTGAGGATATTGCATGGGGGGGGGGGGATGGTAAAACAGAGGAGGTAACCGTGTTATTATTTCCGGTGTTAATGAGTTATACGAGTAGGGAATAATGCCTATGATCATAAAATAGTGAGTTGACTACCTATTGAGCAAAAGACAAAAGAAATAATTAGTTTTGACTTTCTAGGAAAATATGAAATTCTCGCTTTAAATGTATCTACATGTATATTGGAATTGTTGTTATGTAGTTTATATAACTGAGAAATGTTTCAATGTATCTCTTCTGTGATTGTGTTTCCATGTTTTAATGTATAAACACCTTCAAATGAAGTAAATTATTAACTTGTTCACTTCCAAGCGAATAATATTACTATTATTGCCTCTTGGAAGTGGGCTGCCAAGTTCTTTAGGAAAGTTTCCCTAATTTGCTGATTTTTAGAATGGAAGAGCATCATGTAGATCTTTAGTAGGACATTTAGGCTGTTTCTAGCATGTAATAGAGACTGAAGAGGCAACCACAGACATCATTTCCGACAAAGATCATTGCTTTTAATTTATTATTGATTATGTAATTTCATAACTATATAATACTGTGTTCCTGTCCTTGTATAACCAAGGGTGCTCGAACAATACAATGTTCAAGAGTGAGAGAGAAATGCGGTTTAACGTTCACACGACACAAACTAGGTCATACCGGGACTAACATATGGTCCAATTTTATTTCAATAATTCGCATGCGCTTAGGGGTCTTTAGCAGTGTGTGTGTGTGGGGGGGGCTGCAGAAAACCCTACTCTTGGACTCGTACAACCGAGAAATCGAATCCACGTCAGTTGATTTAATGACATACCTTATGATACAGTCCGCATGCGCTAACCATTCGTCATCCACCCCACCACACGTGTAATACTGATAAAAGAGGACAGACATTCGCTAGAAGTAAAAAGGAATAGTATTTATATTTCCAGTTGAAACTAGGGAGGGTCATCTGTCTACTGAATCGACAACACATTTGAGACCATTCACAAGACAGTTTATGTACTTTAAACGAACCAAAATAAATACCAAATGTCAATAATGATCGACTTAATCCGATCGATGATCTAAATATATCAGCAATCGATAATCGGTAGTTGACAGAACATACAATGGGTGGCCGGGGAATATTAAAACATAAAAAATAAATCAAACCTCGGACGGTCAACACAATACATCCTGAATAGCAAAGGGAAGTAGGAGGCGCATCTTGTCTCTACAAACCAATACTCTCTTTTATCTAGGCAGTTTTTTCATACTATTTAGTTCATAAACAATATCAATCTAAGGTAATTCTTTAAGTGAAGGGTCAAATACAAAGTTTTGAATCAAAGCAAGGGTCAAACAAGGTTTATGAAATGTCATTTTATTGAATTTAGTAATGCGGAACAAAACACGTTATTTGGCTCCATGGTTATATTCAGAGAAAAATCAAACCATGTCAACAAATCAAACAATAACGTAAAACGAAAGTAGGCCCAAGTCAATTAGGCAAATACGTCACTGAGTGACGCTGCAAGCTATAAATAGAACGAAAAAGATTATTGATCGTACAGAGAGTAACAGCCATTTAGATTTTGAGATAAAATTACTTATAAATTATTTCGACCTCTAGCTGGCCGGTCACCTCTCGCTTGCGTTTGTGGTTTCAATCCTTAATGCGAGGGGTGCCTTCTCAACCTCGTGGCTTTCCTCCGGGCACTCCGGTTTCCTCCCACTGATAAAGACCCCTACGCACAGGCGAATTATTGAAATACAATTAAAAGTGTATGTTAGTCCCGAAATGACAGTTTGTGTCGAGTGGACGTTAAACCCCATTTCTCACTATCTCACTTATACATTTTCAGATGTAGTGGAAGCGTCTGGCGGGCCGAATTACAAGGCCGTTGGGGTCCGCGTACTTTGTTCACCACTCGTTTAAGGTACGGTTTATCCCCATATCGATAAACCGGTTGAATTACAAGACGAACAGCAAAAATTATCTCATCAATGGTGAATGGTATTTTACATCCACGCGTACAATGCGTAGTGGTTCCAACTACTTTTCCAATTTTGAAGGCACAACGCAATCCACGACCACGTATAATACAGTTTACGTAGTGTACACGAATCAACACAAATATCAAAAGTCAATAGTGATCGAATCTGAATTTGATTGAGAGTCCATACGAAAACAATAATCGGTAGTTTATCGAAGGACATAACATTTGTGACATTACAAGGAGTTGCCGGAGCGGATGAAACCACATTATAAATCAAAACTTGACGGCCATCATAATACAACGTCAATATTCCGTCTTCACTAGCCGCGATGGAGCAGAATAGTAGGACGTTTAACCCCGTTTCCTTTCTGATCTGTGCAAACCAATAATCCCTATTGTCAAGACGAGGAGTTCGATGACTTAAAATACATCAATAGTTGAGACGCCATTGTTAGGTCGAAAACCACCCCTTTTGTGACGCGACAAAGGGGTTGCGGAGTAGAATCAGTTCATATTATAGTAAATCAAATTCAAGGCGTGGCCCTCGAGGACTCAAACTGGTAATCTGGGTGTGATGTATCACCATGGTTATTCAGAAGGATATCCAGTGAAAAAATACAACGTTGCTCATGCAGTGGTCCATCGTGCCAGTCGGAGTTTCAGGGATAAACCGGTTTGCTTTTTAAGCCTGTCCACCATGAAGTTGTCACAAGATTTGGGATAACGGAACTTCGTTGTACATAGCAAGCTAATTTACTCCTTGAGACCATCAACCATGAAATTATTACAGGTTTTGGGATGCCACGTAATTTTGTTATATATGGTAAATAGTTTGGAACATTCCCTATTTTCAAAAACATCTATTATTATTAATACGTGTCCCTTTGATAATTTGCTACAAGAAATTCAAGTCAACCATCGTTTCCAGTGCTCCATGACGTGTTCACTGGACTCCGATTGTAGAAGATATCTTTATTGTGAATCCGAATTATCATGTAAAACATATCTTGATGGGACAGATTGTATCTTACCTGATAATGCTGCACAATGTTCCTGTTATATAAAGGTAAGTTTGAAATACGCATTATTCAACGGATGATATACTTATTCTAAACAGCTTCCCGACAAAATGGCCGCTCTTCCGAATTTCGTTAAAATCGGGGTAAAACAAGTGACCGCCCCTCGTACGCAAATAGTGTAAAAGTATGTAATATCACTATATTATTATGGACCGTATATAGATGGACATGCAATGAGCCACTTTGCCTCGATTCTCTGCCGCTTGCGAGAGACATGAGATCTTAATATCAACTAAGATTTTTGACATTGCGGGATTTTATACAGATTAATTTCTCGAGCTCATCCTAGAATTTACGATATTCTTACAGTTACATGGTAACTTGTCAACTCGATAAGTTGTTCTATTCGATAGAGGCGAATTTCTCCAGTTTAGCACTTTCAATATTTTCGTAGTTTTTGAAAAGATTTTGGTTTTGCTTAATAATCGAAATTGCCGTATAATATGAAGGATTTTAAAATTATGAAAATAAAGTTTAGGTATAATTTTGTCTGAAATGATGATCAATTGTGCAGAAGTAAAAATTAAAAGAAAGTTGGGTTTTTATTTTTTTAAAGAAAACTCAAGGTATTGTTTTCTATTCCACATGGGAAAGTCCGAAGTAGACAACGTTTTGATACATTTACACCCCAATCAGCAGCAGTCTGTCTTGGTATAGGTTGAAAAAAAAACGTAGCAAGATTAATAAAAATATTATGAATTGGTTTCTGTTTCCTTGCCTGGTGATTAACAACGAGAAGTTATTTAAAAAAAAACAAACAAAACATATATTTTGAAGAGAAATGTTCCGTTCCTTATTTTAATTCTATCATTTCTTGTATAAAAAAAGAAAACAACAATCCAAACTATTATTTCATGGACTTTTATTTTTCACAGAACATTGGACTTCATAAAGGAGTGTATACGTGTCGCTTGGGTTACTATGGTAACGAATGTCAAAATATTATAAAAGGTGGGTTATATTCTATAATAATGATAATACGGAAATTTAGATCGGGCACAAACACTAGAGTAACACGGTCCTTAGTGCGCTTGCAAAGCTTATGATGGATCTTAGGAATGTTTTAAGTTGATTTGGAGTTTTTAAGGGGATGATCAGGATCGATGAAGCATATCTAAGAACGTCAACACATTTGGAGATTCACTTTTGATACGAAAAGGGGGCTTTTGTCATTTGGCCTCTGAGTTTGAGAGTGTTAAGACGCGGGCTTGATAGCCTGGATTCTCTCCCGGTGTATCTTCCCCTTGCGCAGAACGGAGAGCCAGACAAGCCCGTGTTCATCAGCTCAGTCGGCATAGGACGTATAACTCCATTCTGTTTGAACGTGACGGCATGAAATGGGGTTAAACATCCTACGGTTCTGCTCCTAACCTGGGCTAATGAAGACGTTGACGTCATATCCGTGCATCAAACAAACAAGCATACTAAGTATACCGCTTGAGACCCGTTTTCTCCGTCGAAGGAATCGGTCTACTACAGATGCAATTGGGCCGTTTCATGTAGCCGACTATCACGTGCACATGGAAAACGTATTTAGGGATTTTTAGAAAGAAAGAAAGAAATGTTGTTTAATGGCACGTCAGCACCAACCGGGCCATATTGCGCCAAACATGATGAAATTAACGGATTTTTAGGAGCACCACCCCGTATGTAGTATCTTTTAAGTTCTGCAAAAAACAAACCTGTAAGATGTTAAAGATCTTACCAGTATAACAAATAAATGAGAAGATCCTTGTCCAAACATTCGTAGCTGGTTGACATTTTAAGAAATCGTTAAGAAGTACGTAACCAAACCCATGGCGGAACCCATATTTGCCGCATTTTTTTCAGTTTTATTTCACCCATTCGCTTCTTTAGCAGAAGGGTTGGGGGCGTAACTCGCGGCTAAACTGATCTGAACAAATTGGAAATATCGTTTAAACCATCAAGGCTTGAGTTGACGTTCAAGAGACATGTCGTCACTTTGGTCGTCCTAAGCCCACTGTGGTCATAAAACATAAATTAATATCTTTCAAACCAGTAACGAAATGAAATGGGGTTTAAAGTCCTACTGTTCTGCTCCTAAACCTGGCAGAACAGTGTGCTGTGAGGGAAATTTTGCCCAGGCAATTGCGCTACGGCCTACTTTTATATCGAATTCCAACTGACTGCTATCGGATCTTTTACGTGCACGCCAATATGTACACGGGACCTCGGTCTTTCGTCTCATCCGAAGGACTAGAAATCTGTCCTTGTCAAGCCCTCAGTAAACCAGTAACGATTGAGAGATCAGCCCATTGACACCAGCCTATTCCGGTCACAATCCAGTGTTTACATCTTTATTTCAGATTGTGCTGAAGGCTTGAGTATGGCTATCACCATGGGTTACAAAATCCCAGCATTGGCTAATATACAGCCCGGTTCCATACCATTTGAAATACGTTGTGATTTTCGTAACCATGGATACATGGCACTATTGAACCGGGATAGCTCCTGTCTAGTTGAAGACTTCAACAGAACAATGGACGAATATAAAAATGGATTTGGACTTGTTTCCGGAAACCGATGGGTTGGTCTCGAGAGGATGTATGAAATATTTAGTCTGTCAAATACCAGATTTACTGTACGTTTGCGCGGACTACGATCTGATTCCTCACAATGTGAAAGTTATTTCTATAATGTTAGAATTAGCGACATCAATGACGGGTATAGAATATCTTATAGCGTGGTGATACACAACACTGCTGTAGGGGGCTGCGGCAATCCTTTTGGACCAACTGGGAAAAACAGCTTCTCAACTTTTGACCAACACAACACCGGAAGTAATCAATGTGCTGCACGATTTGGTGGTGGGTGGTGGTTTGATACAACTGTTGATTGTACCAAAGATTTCCTGACCGGCACCATGGATGGATCTGGTGTTGATAATTTTCTTTCGTACGGCCCGTCACCTCAATCGTTTACATCGATTAATCTTGAAGTCCGGCGATACCCATTAAATTAATCTATTTAAAACACAGATCTCATTTCTTTTTGTTTTTATAGGTCAAAATTTCGTTTTACTTGTCTTTACTACACTAGGATCTGGAAGAGTTGTTATCATTGACGTGTTCTAAATGGTGTGAGCGATAGCCAAGAACATGGTCTGTTACGGCGAGCTTTAGACGTGTTCTGCACGGTACTGTGGGTAATACACAATTTCCAGTACTGTGGGTAATACACAAGTGACTTCAATAATTTCCAGTTAATCAAAATTCTAACATCATACGATCAAAAGCCGCACGTATAACCTCTGGCTTGACCTATCGCAACAACTGGTCAGATCTTCATGTAATGTAGGTCATCAATAGTAAAAAAACGAAACGTAGATCTGTACTTTAATCTGATTGCCCTTAAATTAAATAAATTCGCTTTTACCGTCCGACTTTACCACACCACCCGGGATAACGAAGACAACGTACCACGAGGGAACAGGGCCTTCGTTTCATGGAATTTTAATTTTCAAGCGTTATGTCAAAACTTCTAACACACCTTCGCTCAGAATAAAGGAATTTCAATCAAATTGTTTATATATTCATGTTTTATTACAAGGTATCTCTATCCGAACTAATTCGAATCATCGGTTGTACGTGACAAGGAGAAGGGTCGCCTGTCCAATCTCGTGGGTTTTCTCCGGGTCCTCCGGTTTCCTCCCACATCCACCCCCCCCCACTTACGCGCAAGCGCATTATTGAAACAAAATTGAAACACATGTTAGTCCTGATATGACCTTGTTTGCGTCGAGTGGACGTTAAACCCAATTTCCCCCTCTCTCTCTCTCTATCCGAACTATTATAGCAAGGCCGGCTTACGTTTCATCGGAGGCCATTTCCCCGACAATGCCTACTAATACCGGAGAGAGAGAGAGAAATGGGCTTTAACATCCACTCGACACAAACTAGGTCATTTCGGGGCTAATTTTATTTCAATAATTCTCTTGCGCGTAGGGGTCTTTAGCAGTGGGAGGAAACCGGAGTATCCAGAGGAAACCC
Organism: Patella depressa; assembly: GCA_948474765.1. Lineage (NCBI taxonomy): Eukaryota > Metazoa > Mollusca > Gastropoda > Patellidae > Patella > Patella depressa. The sequence continues at coordinate 1,546,556 of OX419718.1, forward strand.
ACGAGGTTGAGAAGGCGCCACTATCTCCATGCAACAACTAGGTTTTCTGCTACATCTGGACGTTGCTAGATTATTTTAAAATTCCCGAACTAATTGCTACGTTATATGCAGACACGTGAACAGTAACGTCCAATCAGAGGTTGGGACATACTGACCACCACGGAAACCTTGACATTGAACGAACCTTGAACTTCGCAATTTCGATTATCACAGGTAGACATTTTAGATGGAAAGCGCGAGACTCGGTATTCGCGATGATAGAAACTAGTGCCCAAATACGCATAAACATCTATGTAACCATAGACAATGGTAACGATAGCCAATTAAAACCACAGTGTCACTATGCCAATATGAATAAAAATATACCACAAAAACCGAATTGATTCATTAAAAATATATCTTTTCAATAAAATGTCAATATTGATCAAACATTGAACAGAATTAAACCATGCTACTACTTCATTAAATGGTAGAAACACTATTTCCACGTCTGTTGAACGAATTATTACATTGAGTAAATGAAGTGAAATGAAATGAAATGGGGTTTAACGTCCTACTCTTCTGTACCTAACCTGGGCTAATGGAAGACGGGCATATGCCATACAGTGTGTTATGGGAGAAAGTTTGCTCGGTCAGCGAAGCTACGGCCCACTCTTACTACGAATTCCGACTACCACGGGATCTTTTACGTGCACTCCAATGTGTACACGGGACCTCGGATTTTCGTCCAATCCGAACGACTAGACAGCTGTCATTGTCAGGCCCCCCGTTCTGCATCACTGACAAGAGGAAAGCGCGCCGGAAAACCGAGATGAATTTTCTCGGCCGATGCAGGGATCGAACAGAGGGAATGAAATTTTCAAATTATTCATTATACAGGATCCATTTTTGAACTATTACAACAGGAATGGTTAACGAGGGAGAGAGAGAAATGGGGTTTAACGTCCACTCGACAAAAACTTTATCATTTCGGGACTACCATACGGTTCAATTTTATTTTAAAATAGAAAGTATGACGTCATAGAAACCAATAGATTAGAAATATATAAATAGACTATGCCAATAGAAAGTATGACGTCATATAATGCAATAGAACATAGAAATATATAAATAGACTAGAATGGCCACGGCCAATCAAAAGCCGCTTTCACGACATGCGCAGAGGTCGGCCATCTTTGTACATTTATCCTGCGCAACAAAATGGCGTCCGTGGATTGTGCGAAGGATAACAGAACTTTTACGTTTTCCGTATCAACCAAAGGGACACAGTGTTTTGCCATAAACTGCTCCAATTACCAAAACCCTACATCAAAATTAAATGGAGTAACCTTCCACAGGTAAGAAATTCAATAGTGATTATATTTTAAGAAGCCAGAATGGTCAAGCGTTCAGCGTCCTCCTCCTGTCGTGACTCAGTCACTCAGTGTGACAGTCGACAGTGTGAGTGTTGTTGTACACCGTGTTTATTTTTATTTAGTTGGCCTATTATTATGTAACACTCACACTGCATGACGGGCACTGATTCATGTTTACCTAGTCTACCTCTTACTAGTAAACGTAGCCTAGCTATCGTTAGAGTTTCAACAACCTATGGGAGTTGTACTTTTGTTTATTATTTCTAGGCTACAGCATAGGCCTACACAATACTATAACTACATGTACATGTATTACTACCTAGGATAAACTATATATGCGACTTAAGTACTACTAATAATAGTCCACTGTCCTATCTCCTAGGCCTAGTTCAAATGCACAAATAGGCAGTGAAATTGTATAAGAAATCAACTTTCGTGAACTGTCCAATGTCAACCTACTAATTTGTAAATTTATTCTCTCATAAGATAGATAGAGGCTAGCTTATTGAATGTGTATGTTAAACTCATATTATTATGGTATCCTACCAGAATGAACTTTAAAGTTCCAATAGCAGAATGAACTTTAATCCAACCAACCCTAAAATTAACAATAGGCAGTAAAATTTTATTCTGCTTTAAATTAGATTTCCTAATAAACAGAAGGAGCTGCATAGATATTTAATCTGGGAAAGAAACTGCAGAAGACGAGACAAAAAAATAAATTCGATCTCTGCTTTGCAGTGATCATTTTAATAATGACTGCATGGTTAGAACTGGACAGACTGTGAGATTAAAGAGCGATGCAGTTCCGACAAATTTTAATGTGCCAGAACACTTACAGGTAAACACTATGCATATTTAAACTCATATTTAATGCACATAAATAAATAGTAATATTACAATGTATGAGTAGGATTACATGTATATCATATATTTTACTGCCTGTATCAAATTTTATGTCATTCAATTTCATATACTTATAAAACATACTATGCAATGAGCTAATTCTGCTTATTGCAGGTCTTTCTTTAAGCCTGAAATGTTATGCATGTATTAACTATTAATTAGACATTTTTTAACATGACAAGACCATTATCAAGCTCGATGCCATAGTATATCTCCGACATTAAGTAGATCAGAATGGTTTGAAGCCATATTTTAATTTAATTCAAAAGTGTTGAAGCAAGTACATGTATACAGTTGTTACAATTAATGCACACATCAGAGCAATTTGAATGAAATTTTCAACAATATATTCATTTTGCATTCACTATTTTCAAACTATTAAGAATGGCCAGCTCTTTATCTAAATCATTAAGTCATATTCTCATAATACATTTATATACATTTATCATTCATTAGAATTGTGGCATATATCAGTGGTAAGTATATCTCATACATACTGTATTCCTATCAAACATAAGTCATATTAACAAAGCTAGTTAAAGGTTGGGATACATAGAGCTGGAATTCTAAGTAATTTGCAATAAGCGATTGCTATGCAAGATTCCACATTTTGAAATAGTTGGACAGAGCCTCGGTTTTTCATCCCATCTGAATGACTAGACAGCTGTCCTTGTCAGGCCCTACATCCTGCATCACTGACGGAGGAGAAACCATGCCAGAAAATCGGCCAATGCTGGGATCGAACACACGACCTCCAGGCCAGCGAGCCAACGTCTTACCCACTTAGTCACATTATCCCTGGACAGAGAACAAGCTTAAAACAAATGTGATTTTTTGCACACTGCAATGATTTTGCATTTAACTTAACATTGGTGGTTACAGGAATGAAATGTCATTTCGAGGAGATGATTCTGATTGTTATTTACAAAGTTTCTGTAGTATAATAGAAATACATCCTTGAACAGGAAGATGCAGGTTCGAAACCAGCCAGGAACTCATTTCATATTCATTATCATCCATTTTTCATTCATTTCATATTCATTTCATATTCAGCCATCAGTGTTAAATTCATGAAAATGTTTAAAGATAATTTAATTTTAATGTTTCTGTTTTGGATATCAACATTTTAAAATAAAAGTTTAATTCCATGTATTTTTAATTCAAAATGACAGTTTAATTTATTTATACTTTATTTCAGTTGCAGTTTAATGCTAGATGCAATGGCTATTCGGAAACAGGTCACCTATGATAGCCACGCTGGTAAGCTAGTTGGGTTTGTTGACTTGGGGACTGGAATTGATGAAACGGATGAAGCCAAAGAGGCTCTAGTTTTTATGTTAGTGGGAATTAAATCCAAATGGAAAGCTCCTGTGGCCTATTATTTAAGTAAAGGCTTACAGGCAGAAGTGCAAGCCGAGGTCCTGGTTGGATGTATCGAGAAGCTGTCGGAGTGTGGTTTCGTCATCCACTCAGTCACAATGGATGGTCATGCATCCAATATCAGCATGTGTCATTTGTTGGGATGTAATTTTGAATATCATCAGCAAGATCCCAAACCATTTTTTCAATTGCCGGGAATTACAAACAGAATATGGGTTGTAATGGATGCCTGCCATATGGTTAAACTAATCAGAAATGCATTAGAGGCGTATGGAACACTCATGTCTGCTAAGGGTGCCATAAAATGGGACCACATTAGGCAACTGAATGAAGTTCAAGAAGAGATAGGACTCCGTTTAGGCAACAGACTTTCAGCTAATCATTTAGCCTTTAAACAGCAAATTATGAAAGTAAGTTTTTAGTCCAGTAGTGAGAAAAGAAAAGGTTTTATTATGCAATTAGCCAAAGACCTCAAATTATTAGAGAATCATTTTGTCTGCTATAAACTAATGGAATATTAGAACTTGCACAAAACCTACAATGTTTTAAAATGTACCATAAAACACTATTCTAAATTAAAGCTTTATCATTCAAGACTAAAAGAAAAATGTATACTTTAGTAAGTAATTTTGGTCCATATACACCAAAAACTAGCCTTCAAAAACATTTTTCAGTAAACAAATTATTAGATTGTAAATTCATAATCTTTCTTCCTCAGGTATCACTTGCAGTACAGACATTGTCTAATTCTGTTGCCCGAGCATTAGAGACAGCTGAGGAACTTGGGGTACAGGGTTTTCATCTATGTGAACCAACTATTGAATTCATTGAGGTAAAAAAAACAAAAATTTTATTTTCCTATCCTAAATATTAAACGGAACTTACTTAACATAAATAGTTTGATACACAGTTAAGACACACGACACAGACTCCAAATCATTGTAACTCGTTCATTTCAGGTAATTGATCGGCTATTTGACATATTGAATAGCCGTTCACCCTATGGAAAAGGTTATAAGAAACCACTTACGCCACATAATATTCAGTATATTATGGAATTTCTTTTTGAAACCAAGTCTTATTTACTGTCTCTAAGAACTGCTGATAGAATATTAGTGTCGAGTAGTCGAAGGTGATACTAATTATGATGTTGGTTTTAGATTTTATTTGGAGTTAAACCTTGTTTAATATTATTACCTAATGTACGAATTGTTTATTTTTAAATGCATGATTATTACAGGAGTCATTAATTAGTGAACATCATTAATATATATTATATTTATAGTACAACTAGTTTTTCTATACCTGGTTGTTCACTTTTGAAATATTTACTGAATACAATACATAATTGTATCCATTAATTCTGAACATAAACTGTAATTATAGTAATTATAAGATATTCATTTTTGTTTAAACAGTTTCTGTTTTTCCTTTTTACTACATACAGCTTTATTGAATGCTGAGTTATGTTATTTTTATAATGGGTAATCATTATTATCTTTAATGAAGTCATCAATTTATAAGGTTACATATATTGGCATATTTCTGCCTTGTCATAAATTATATTAAATGAATAATTTTATACAAGTTAATCTTTTACAGTAACATATAACTGAAAATAGGAATCATTAACGACTGTACTTTTCTTATATCTTTTAAAAGCAAAGAATATTAATCTTTTTAAAACACTGCTAATTTCAGGAAAACAGGATTTATGGGAATGATCATCAATATCGACAGCATCCTTGGTTTGTGATCAGATCTTTTTTTACACTGATGAGCACCCAATAAAGTATCTACTAACATATAAATTAAGCCAAGATCACCTTGAACTGTTTTTTAATGCTGTACGCAGAATTGGTAAGATCTTTATAATATTATAATATATTACATATGGGCAAATGTCAAATCCATGATTATTTTTTTGAATAAACAAATTCTACCTTAGATTTAAATGTAGCCCTGTTGTGTTTTAAAATATATATTAAAGAAGACAAGCCTTTGATATTATAGTAATCATTATATTCTTGATTAAAACATTTAACATACATCTATTGTAGCCAAAATGGAAATTTATTGCGATTCCAGCTGGTAAAAAAGAGGTATCCAATGGCAATGAGGGAAACTGTCCTCTGAATTTTATAGTTTAACTTGATACAGCTCTTCGTGAAATCCTGCTTGTATATCATCAACAATGAAATTTAACAAGTGGCATATTGACAAAACACACACCTGAAAGATAATAAAATAAAATTAATTAGTGCTTTTGAAAGATAATAACCATTAAACATGCATTATGCAAAAGCAGAATCTGCCTATTACGAGTCTTTCATTAGGCCTGAAATGTTATCGAAATTATCAATTAGACATTGATTAACTTATCCAGACCAGAATAAACTCTGGATGTCAAGGCTAGACTTCAGTGTTAGTTGGATTAGATTCCTATATGTCACTGAACGGCCATTTGAAATTAAATTTAAGATCTGGATAATCGAGACTATGCTGTTTATATTAAAGATTTTAGTAATGATGACCAAGGCTAGGCTGAATTTCACACGCTTCGTTATCGGCTCATAGTGGATCAATGTGACTGAAATTTTCAGCAAATTACCTTTACACTATCTAGTTTTAACTATTATAGTGAGAACTGCCAACTCTCTATTTTATCTCCCATAATTTGTTGTATAATCAAGTTTTTAACTTTTCTTTGTAGGTGGCTGGAATAATAACCCAACAGTTGTTCAGTTTAAGGTTGCATTTCGACGACTCATATCCCGCGCTGGAACCACTACAGTGGATCCAGTGGCAATGTAGTAGGAATGGACGACACGGCCATTATTCAAGCTTCAACGTCCACATATGTCCCATTCACAGTTAGCAGGAATAGTGAGGATGATATGCCTCTAGATAATGAAATTGCTGATAATTATTATAATTTCAATGCAAAACATACTTTACTTATTGATAATGTACTTGTTTATATTTCCGGATATGTTGTAAGGAAGGCACTTCCACAATTGAAGTGTGTCATTTGCAGATCTGTTATTGTTAACCCGGCCACTACATACAATAATACCCATTTTCTTATTACCATTAAAGACAATGGTGGATTACTTAAACCATCAGATGGACTAGTTAAAATAATTACTATAGCAGAGAAATTGTTAAGATGTATGTCACCAAAAAATACACCATCACATAGTTGTACTATGTTAAAATTGCAGGCTGCTGTGTTAGAAGAAGTTGGGGGGGGGGGGGGGGTAGATCTTCTAAAATGTTGTCTGAATTATCAATTAGACATTAATTATCTTATCAAGACATCAACTCCAAAGTGATCAACCATGGTGTATAATTTCATTACATCAATACCTCAACATCAGCCTCAATTTTGGCTTGTTTCAATTGATTTTACTGAATAATATAATTAAATACAACATACAAGACATTGAGATTTTAAATTCTATTGGTTTTAATTGACAGTATTGAAATAGAAAAGCAAGAAAAAAAAATCTGTTTCGAATCGACTTGAAAACTATTTGAATATTTGTGTAAGCATTACTTCTTTGAATTTTTATATGCTCACATTTTCATTTGGACATCTGTTCCTGTTGTGGTTATGGTTACTTATTTAATAAATCTCTGACAAGATTTCATATTTATTAAAATAAAGTTTGTCACATGGATATGGTTGCAAGTTCAAATTTTCTAGTATATTTCTGTATTATAAATATTATACTTTTTGTACTTACCTTTACTGTTGTAGGCCTAGGCCTACTTGTATATTTAGATGTTGAATTGTTATCAGTTGTTTCACATTACTTCATTGATTTCAACATCATATTCATCATACTAAAAATAAAATTAACCAGTTTTTGTTTAACAAAAAAAAACAAAAAAAAATGAAGGGGAAGTAGGCCTGTGGAACCTCTTCAATCCCAACTGGTAAAGGTATGTTGTTGTTTATATTATTATCACTGCGTCTTAGCTAAGAAGGGCACATTTGGAGGGATAAATTTGTTCGCTTTGTTTGTACGGTAACAAAAGCCCAAGCTGCATGGCATTCAATTTCAATACTGAGGAAAGGTTGACCTACTCTTTTTAGTCCCAGAATAATAAACTACAGGGCCAGGTGAAATATTTTAATACACAAAAGGAAATAACTTGCCGTGCCAGTACCATATAGTTTAATGTCAATGATGACGGCCTGGTTTGAAAATGTAGACCTAGGCCTAGTAGAGGCTAGTTGTTGACGACAGTGCCTGGCGGGATTCGAGGCCTGTACGCCTATTTTTTCGCTGGACGAACTTCACTAGCATATTATTCGTATGCTTGTCATCATCGAGATTCTATAATTTCAAAAATAAAATACCACACTCATCATAGCCCATCCATCCCGTGTCTTTAAGTTGTAGACGAAAATAAGTTCATTTTGACATGGCATGCATGTTTCACTGTGATGAGAGAAAAACGCCTAGTGTAACGGCTTCGCTTCGAGAGTCATTCCATTAAATTGGAGATTGAAGATATAATTAAATTCTACAAACTAGTAGAGCAAAACCTGTGAGTATGTATGGCAGTGGGTTTTACGACCCTTCTTTCTTTCAAGCGTTACGTGAATTGGATTGATTGACTTCACCGCACGCGACGACAATCAATGCAGAAACATGGCGGACCTATTTACATGTCGCGGATCACGTGACGGCCATTCTAGTCTATTTATATATTTCTATGCAATAGAAAGTCTGACGTCATCCAGCGTCTTACCCACCGCGATTCCCTTTTTGAATAAATATCTGCATGTAATTAGGAGATAAACATCGACTGTTTAGAATTTAGAGGACTGTTATTGTCCATCTGATACCGCCTCTCATGAAAAATGGTAACATAATTTAAATTAATGTTGTTCCTGCTGCAAATCGTGACGCTCTCTGTTTTGTTATCATTTAAAGTTACATTATGGGAGATAAGATAGAGAGATGGCAGTTATCACTATAATAGTTAAAAACTAGATAGTGTAAAGGTAATTTGTTGAAAATTTCAGTCAAATTGGTCCACTATTAGCCGAGAAAAAAGCATTTGAAATATTCACATAGCCTCGGTCATCATTACTCAAATCATTAATATAAACAGCATAGTCTCGAGTATCCACTTGATTGATTATCAACGGCCATTAAGCGGCATATAGGAATTCAATCCGCCAACATCGAAGGCTAGCCTTGACTTTAAGAGTTTATTATGGTCTTGATATGTTAATTAATGTCTAATTGATTATTTACATAACATCTTGGGCCTAAAGAAAGACCTGTAATAAGCAGATTTTGCTCTTGCATAATGCTATTTTAATGTTAATTAGTTAAAGTTTTGTTCTAAAACCACGTACCACTGTCAAATACAATATAAAAGGTTAATTCCAAAATACTCTTGGTCTCTGTCACAACACAATTTATCGCTTCTGTCCTGGGTTATACCATTGACATTTTTTGTCAGTTTAGGGTTATTACTAATGTTCTTTAAATTATTAAACATACATTATGCAAGAGCTACATCTGCATATTTTAGGTATTTATTTTGTCATGAAATGTTTTCTCAATTATTAATTAGACATAAATTAACTTATCCAGGCCATAATCAACTCTCGATGGAATCGGATTTCTCCGATATTAAATAGATTAGAACGGTTAGACCCTATTTTGATTTAATTTGAAGATGGTGGAGCGAGTTTTAGCTTCGAAAAATCAGCACGATGGATGCAATTAGTGCACACGTCTTGCTAAACCTTCAAAGGCAAATATTTTTGCTCGCATTAGAGTAATTTCAATGGATTTTCATGATCTGAAGTTCATTTGCAAACAAATCCTACGGGAGCTGTTCTATGACATGTAATACCACACTATAGGTCCCATGTACACATTATCGTGCTGGTAAATGAACCATTGACTTAATAGCACATTGTAGAATGATGTAAAACCAAATTAAGCATGATAAGGGGAAACAACTCTTATTTTGCCAGTTACTTTAAGTGTATCCCTGTCTCTTTGCCAGATTTTAACATTCCAACAATTGGTCATGTTGCAGAATGGCTACCCAGCGCTATGGTGGATACTGAACAGTATGCATCATAGCGCTGGGTAGCCCTTCTGCAACTCTCTTGCATAGAATTGGCAATGGAATTTCTTAAGATACACATGTAGCATTCGAGTTATTAATCATGTAAAATAAAAATAGTTATTCTCTGTATTTATTCCGCATCAATTCAATAAAAGGTTTATTTGTTCTTTGTGTGTATAACAGATTTTAAAACGGAGTAGAACCGCTTTACAAAATTGTACCCTATTTTGGATATGGCGGCCATTCAGGACGGTTTATATTCGCGATGTATGAAGTAGGCGTATCTATAGTTTCGCACCTCGTGCTCAATCGCTGCTTTCGATCGCTGGTGTGAGCGCGTGTGGCATGGAGATGGTGGCGCCTTCTCAACTATGTGAGAGGTTTACTACGGTTTCCTCCCCTGGGAAAGACCCCTGCAGACATGTCTGCGATGTCACCCTCAGTGGAGGCGGGCGTTAATCACCCCTAAACACAGAAGAGAGTGAAAGGTCCTACTGTTTTGCTCCGATAGGGCTAATGAAGACGGACATACGCCATACAGTGTGCTATGGAGGAAATGGACAGGCGGGGGTTATTTTTCGTGCACGCAAATGTGTACACAGGGCCTCGGTGTTAAGTCCCATCCTGTACGACTTGGTGATATTGGGACATAACAGTAATTATATCAAATATAGAGATGAACAAATAAAAAGTGTCGAACATGTTGACAATCTGGCAGGGATGTGTCTGGTAATTTCATTGGCGAATTGGGGTGGCTAGAATCAGGCGAAGACGCATGTTCCTTAGGCAACGTCCGCGAGTTTTACAACATCTAACCATTGCTTCAATACTTAGCAATTCCCGAACTTTTGCGCCCGTTGTTTAGACACGTGACTAATTAAAATTGACCAATCTTAGGTCGTGGCACATAACACACTGTAAACACTGGGCTTGTTACCCACTCGAACGAAATTTCATTTCGAGATAATCGCATTTAAAGGTTTCAAAATAACATCACTAAATGATGGTTTAATATTTATTTTTTTTTTGGGGGGGGGGAACTTAACCATATGCACTTACGACCTTATTACAGGGAAGTTATGGTGAACTTCAACACTTACGACCTTTTCTTAATTACCCATAATGCACTAAAAAAACCTTCGATTGTGACCATTTTCTAGTGTAAGATAGATAGAGTATTATTAGTCATTTTTTTTCTTTTTAACAAAAAGTGATTTTTCAGATTTTGTCACTTACGACCTTATCTTACTCAAGGGACGATATGCAGGGTATTACGTGAAGGGCTAACCCAATCATGGGCGAGGTATTAAATTTGTTTGATTTTTTTAATATGATGTCTAACATGTTACGAAATTGAAGCTTTTGTAGTTTAAAAACGGTTAAATTTGGGACAAAGGCTGTCCCAAAAATGGGGCGCTGCCCGCAACAGGGTACATGTTTTAATGAAAATATAAAAGCAGTGGAAATTATAATGACGGTTTAACAAAGAAACAACTAGTTTTTATTTAGATCAGGTAATTCATTTCATTTCTAATTATATTTCTATAAAATATCAAGCGTTTAATAACGTAAAATCTCCTGTTCCATTTTGCTGTCTATTTAGCATTTTGCTGGTAATTTACATAGTAGATCGACAACAACAGATCCACCCATGCCTAATTCTGGTCGGATATCAACAGTACCAGCACCTCGATATGGGTTGTATTAGGTAAGGTAACCGGATGGGGTATTCAGACACCAAACTTTGTAGCCATAGCGTATTGGTTTGTTTTGAATGAACTGCTTAGAGGAATGACGACCATAATAAGGTATCATTGATTCATCTACATTAACATTCTGTGAAGCTGGCCATAATTTTAATGAGTGGTCTGACCTTAGCCATTTTATCAGAGTGATCTAGTTTGGTATTATCTGCTGAATGGATATGCTTGATGAGCTCTTCAAACGGCTTATATTGAAAGGCAGAAGCAACAGTATCGTTAGGGACATCGTCAGAATTCTCCCAATACATCTTTTTTGCGAGGTACTGGATTATAGCCTCATAGTAATATTACACCAATACACAACTTGAAATCAGAGGGGGTCATGTCAAAGTTCTCCTTTTCTTTTTGTTGAGCATATAACTTTGACATGGTTACAATATAATTAACTGTTTCATCATCAAGGAACCTTTCAACTTCGCGGGAGTACAGTCAAGCTCTCCTACCCAGTCAGTGTCAAATTCAAAATGGTTATTTATATCTTGTGCACCATGGCGCCAATTTCTGGTTGTAGATAATTTCCTCTTCTTAGCAAGTAAACCGCCTATAGAAGTTGAATTATCTTCATAATCAGATGAAGAATAATCAGTGATGGAAACTTAATCTATATCATCATCCAAAAATTGTCTTCCATGACGAGTTCTAAAAGTCACAGAACAGCCAGCTGACAACTGTCGACCAGATAAATTATTAATAGTAGCTCCTATTCCATCCTCATCAGCAGAGTCAGAATCAGTCAATTCATTTTCTTCTGGGGGTTGAAAAAAATATCGGCCCCATTTAAGTCGTCCTCGTCATCTAATATCCGATCCAAGCTTCATTTACACTCAGTAACCTATAAAAAAGTCACTTTTAAAAATTCATGTAAAATTATACAAAACACTATCTGTGCTGTTAAATATCCAATCCAAGGCTTCATTTACACTCAGTAACCTATATAAAAGGCACTGTGCTGTTAAATTGAAAAATTTCACTATTCGGAACTTAGTATGTATAAATTGGCAAATGTGAAAAAACGTGCCCTTTAATGGGCAGCGTCCGAAAAATGGGACGGACTTTATTCAGCTCACTGAAAGCAGTCTATTTTGATTATTCTTACACAAAGTAATACTTGAGAATCTAGAACACATAACCTTGAATATGATTGTAAAAGTTTCCCGAAATATATATTGTAGAAGGATTACGGACCTTTGACCTTCCCATTTTGCAGGCTTTGTCATTGCGGACGCCATCTTGGAAGGGGAGGTAATTCCATGTGACTGTTTTTGTAGTCAATGTCAATTAGGCTCATTATGTATTATACTAAAGCTGTTACTTTAATAATATCTTGATTTTCTTTGTTTCAATTTTGATTTGTAGGATCGTCCCAAAAAAAGGGACGCTGCCCTTGAATGGGTTAATAAGATGTACGTAGTTAGCGCGAGCTCAAGCTTTCGATTGAAGATGGCGAAGACGTCGCTATCTCGGCAAACAGATTCCACCTCAAATCGGATACATAATCACAGAATTAACCAGCACTAGGTAAATTTCAACTGTTTCAATGACATTTAGTAATTGAACTATAGTACACAGATCACAGTTCTATGTTGTGCACATGTACAGATTTATCGTTATATAATATGTAAATATTTACATGATATGTTGTTTTTTGTTTTTTATTTTAATTATTAGCCTTTGTCATAAATGATGTTCATGCTCTCTCTTTTTCTTAAAATGTTTTGTGAATATTTGTATGCTGCCTCTCATGGGGTGTTTAGATACAATAAAATCTTATCTTATCTTATCTTATTGACCGGTCATATTTTCAAATTTTATCATTGCTTGAATGACTAGTGAAGCCTAGTCGAAACGTAGCTCAGTAATAAGCAGTAATTGTATTCCATAAAATTGTGACCTTTGAAGGTAAAGATTGAACGTTACAGAAATTAATAATCTTAATCAAAAATGACAATTGAACACCCAATCTTACATTCGACACAACCCGATAAAGGGAAATAACTCCTGTGGTTATATCATTGGGAGATGCTAATTGTAGTCCGGTTGGGGAGGTTTGGGTATTGAATCTAAAATGGACGCTTTACATAAATGACTAATTTGGGGAATACTAACCCGGACCACTAGCATAACACGTTTAAGGGGGGTAAAAGGTAAATTGGATCCATGCTCATTCTTCAAAAATAGGTTAGAGTTGGGCCTAACATTCCCCAAAATTATCATTTATAGAAAGCGGCCATTTTGGTACCCCGAAACATCCGCACCTTCCCTACCGGCCTACAATTAGCACCCCCGATATGATGACCTATTAAATAAAGGTTTTGGGCACAGAGCACCAAATATGTATACGCCGTCACCAGGGCTAAGGGTATTTTTAATCTTTTTCTCCTCCCCGTTTCCCCTTTTGCAGGGCTATTTTTGTTGAGTTTGTGGTGTAGAATCAAAAACAAGGGATTGAAAATACATTCTCTGACAGGTTTTGGTAAATATTCATAACTTTGAGGCGGAAGTATAAAGGGAGGTTGTATAGATTGAAATGTAGGGCCGGGAGTGGCATGTTTACTTGTCTCTACTTCCAGCTTGTCCTGATCTAAGAACCTCATGCGTGGTTTTGGGCAAGAGGTTGTCACATATTGCTCCATCAGTGGTAGAAAGCGTTCTACACAATGAAAATTTTGGGAAAAGTTAGAGCCGATCAAAGAGACGAGAATAAGTGATTTGTCGCATGTCTTAATATTACTTCAAGTCGCTTTGCACGGCTCTATTTTTGTCCATGATATCACTCTTGGTTGACGTGGACCTTGAACTCCAGAAACGAACCAATGGTTAAAGGGTTGCAACTCTTCCCAGGGCTGGATATGGTCTCAATCTTGTAATTATTTGCCGATTGACTTCAATGTTAAATGGCTGTAACATCACAGGCTGTAGTTGTTTGCTCAACATTCCGTTGGTTCCAATCTTTGCAGGCACAATGGGACCACATTTGGCAATCTACTCATCATAAATATGTAGGGGGTTGACCGTTTACATTTTTTGCTACGAGAATTTTAAGTTGACTGGGGTGAAAATCTCACTTCTGGCACAATGGTTGCTCTGCAGAAAGACACCTTACACACCCTATCCCTCCGCTGTGATATCATCAGAATCACCCAAAACTGCTATGACATTGAAAGTTCGGTGCCCTTTCTCCAATTCTAGACCAAATAGTCAACCCAAAAATGCAGGAAGAGGGGAGAAAAAATAAAGAGAAAAATTGTCTATTTATAACTTGCACTACATTCGTCCATCATGAAATAAGGGGAAATTATTACTAGTCTTAGTCGATATACACACGGACCACCTTATGCCATTTCACAGTTGAGTTCAAATGGCTAACAAACTTATTTGTTGTACTTATTTATATTTATATCGGCAATAATATGTTATAAGAGACGCGTTCTGGTTACAGATCACATACAAGACCTAAAACTATTAGTTATGTTTATATCAGCAATAATATTGCGTGTTATACGATAATATAACAACTAGGAGTATTATTTATATTCGAAAATACAATTTTGATAATAGCCAACGACGATAATAAAACATGTAAAAGTTTTATGTCAAATTCAAAGATATATCAACATCGAACAGAATAGGAGAAGATGTATTAAAATGTTTGTTATATTAAATATAAATATTTAGAAATAAGATAGGTATACTTTTTTATATAGTTAAAGATAATAATACAATTTAATATCTTATAAGAAACACACAATCGATTAAGTTAGAAAAATACAATTTGGGTATCATCACACACTACAATAGGATAAAACCTAAAATACAAAAACAAAAAAACACCCAACACAATTTACATGGAAACAATCACTGGTTTATACACATATAGCACACACGTATCCAAATGATACGCGATAACGATAAGAGAATAGAGACTTTTGGCAAGCGTAAATTCCTTGTGCGTATCGCTTTTGTGTGTGACGTCATCAATGTGTGTGTATTTCTCATACGTGATACGGCACACGGATACGGCAGTCCGTATCGAACAGCTTTCATATAGTGATTTCACGCACTGCGAGATATTGTAGGCAAGGTACTTGACTAGTACTGATGGTGATCTTGGTAGATAACTGCCATCATGCTGTACAAAACTAAGCTCTCTGTTCGGTGATGCATACGTACGCGGCGCAAGAATCTTCCAAAACTCTAAAACTACTCTGACGCAACGTGTAACGTATACGATACGGATAGGGAAAATGCCACTTGCCAAAAGTCTCTATTACTTGTCGAAACGTCGTGCTATATGTGTACAATATATAAAACCAGTGGTTGTTTTCCGTATAAATTGTGTTGTTTTTAATGCACCCAATCATTAAATGTCACCAAAGGATTATATTTATTTTTATAAATATTAACAGTGTGGCTTGTTACGTAATCCCACGTCAGAAAATGACGTTATGAGAAGTTTACGTATTAGTAATCTACGGTTTCCTACGTGATAGAATGAAATCAAGACGTAAGAAGCTCGCCCTGTTTCTCATCCGGTAGTCTAGCCTACTCTAACCACTTTCATATGAATTGCGCTAAAGTCTGTTCTGTTGCCCATATTATCCAGCCAATGCCACGTTGATTCAAAATTGTCTACAGATCTTCTACCATTGAGGTTACCTCGCGAACAGACTGGGTCATCGAGATACCACCATCCACTTCCGAAACGTCCTGGACAATTATTGTTACTGTAGTCTCGATCATAAGTAGAGAAGGGTCTCCCATTCGCGCTGTAACTGCCATTGGTGAGAGAATCACCAGTAGGAACGTTTGGATGATCGAGGAATGATGCGATAGAAATTTTATAATTATCTGTAACATCGTGAACGTAGAATCCCCGGTAATAGCCAAGAACAAAACTTGTTGGACTACCATAAGACAAATACAACTGAAGTGTAAAACTTGGGTGATTATCGAGAATATTGTGTACATGCTCTAAACCAAGCCAATGATTTCCGCCTTTATATCCAAAACCATTTGCATATTCACTCCATGTTCTATTAAAGTTAATCTCTTGACATCTCGTGGATCGGAAATTAATAAAAGTATATCCACCATAATAAAAATCACATAGTACCTCAATGACGTGTAAGCTGTTGGATGGTCGGATAAAAGACGTTGTTGTTTTCATTGGCACGACACTCTTTCGTGTGCCATCGGTACAATCTGGAAATATACACGCAACAAAGAATGAAAAACACCAGCTTCAACATCAAGACTAGACTAATATTCTCTTTCGACGCAAGCTGATTAAAACATAGAGCCTATTTCGTTTCGTTTTTAAAGTTCAAAATTCGTTTTACTTGTCTTCACAACACTAGGATCTGGAAGAATTGTTATCATTGATGTGTTCTGGGTGATGTAAGGAATTAGCCAATGAATCGGTATGTTACGAGGACTTCTTGGGGGCCTTTTAATGAACGGAACGAATATCAATGTTCATCGTGTTACATACACAGTATGTCGGCACGAATCGACTACTACGAATCAGATTCAAGAACATAATGCTGTCTCAGCGCGGAGCCTTGCGTCCGTTTTCCATACACGTGTTTTCGCCGGTAGCAGGGAAACGGCCCCATTATATTAGTATTGGGCGACGTTTTCGCCGTCGAAAACGCGTACATGGAATATGGGCTTCACAGTTAGTATAAACGGTGACAACAGGTCACAAAGCGATTATTGGTCAGCTATATGGGAACTCTTACGAAGCGTTATTGCGTTCCGTTAAATATGCGCAATACGCAGAATAGAACTAAATCTGAAGGTAAGCCTTGTGCCTACCACTGCGTTGTCAGTAGCTTCCGGGTATGTTAACTTCCGTTTAAGAGAAATAACTTCAAAGCTACAACGACAAACGCACAAACCAGCTTCTGTTACGCCCAACGTGGCTTACAGCGATCATTACAAAAATTCTATCTCAGACATTCAAACATAATATCATCACAATAATCCAGGTATCTAAGTGATTTAGTCGAAAATATCGTTAATATTAGTACGCCTACTTTTAATGGTGGATGTATTATGCCGTCATCCGCCGGTGGGCTCGCTTCAGCTTTTGATTGTTTTCAGATTTTATGAGAAGCAGTATGACCATCGGTGGGTTCTTCAACAATCGGTGTGAACGGGACAGAGGCGAAAGTTTTCTACAATATGGTCATCCGAAATGAAATGTGGTTTGGCGTCCTACTGATATGCTCCAACGGATGGTCATTAGAAAATGAGTTCTATGTTTATGCTCCCTATTCCAAAAACTTACCCTCTATGACGTGCTGGCATGTGTCACCATAGTAACCAATCGGGCACCGTTCACAGTTGACCTCGTCACATACACTTAGCTGTTATATAAACAAAACAATAAAGATAATGTACATAGATACAAACTAACAGGAACGGTCACGTGGTAGGGTGAGAGGCATCCACTCAAACAAACTAACAGGATAGGTCACGTGGCAGGATGGGATACGTCCACTCAAAACAGTCTAACAGTATCGGTCACGTGGCAGGATAGAGGCGTCCACTCAAAACAGTCTAACAGGAACGGCATCAACTCAACACAAACTAACAGGATCGATCACGTGACAGGGTGGGAGGCGTCCACTCGAAACAAACTAGCTCAATTTGAGATCGGTCATGTAGTCGGGGTGGGGATGTGGTTATGACGAATCGAAACAAACTAGGACAATTTGGGATTAACTTATGGTACAGTTGACGCTGGCTCGCTAGCCTGGAGGTCGAGTGTTCGTTCCTTGCATTGGCCGAGAAAGTTCATCCAGATTTTTTTTGCATGGTCCGCCCTAGTCAGTGATGCAGGACGGGGGGGGGGGGCTGGCAACGACAGTTGTCTTGTTGTTGGGATGGGACGGAAAACCGGTATCCCTTATACACATTGGCATGCACGTTAAAATTCCTTGGCTGTTGGAATTTGTTGTAAGAGTAGGCCAATGCCGCTGTACGGGCAAAACAGTTTTCTACACATACGTAAAGGAGTGGGGATACATTATGCAAGACTTAGCGAAAGAAGTAAAATGAAGTGGTGTTTTTATCGCCATAATGTTCTGCTCCGACTGGGCTAATGAAGACGGACATATATAATGTCCATTGAGGGAAATTCTGCCCGGGCAGCGGCACTGGCCTACGTTTATCGAATTCTAAACGAGTGGACAGCTGTCCCGGTCACCTCCTCCATCCTACAGCGTTGACAAGGACAAACCACGTAGGAAGGTTCCGATAAAATTGCTCGGCCAAATTTAGCGAAAGAGTTGGCCTTTAATATGCCGTTATTGCTGTATGCAATAACAGGGTTTTAAAATAAAGAATATACTAAAAATATCAGTTCAATTACTTTCAATCTGATTAGAAAACATCCTACATATAGTTCTGTATTTTAAGCAGATTGGGCTATACCCTACAAGTTTCGTTTTAGCTACCGGTGATGACCGAAGAAGTTCAGGGACTTTCCGGTGTCATCTCTCTTGTTCAGTGGAGCAGGACGGAGAACATGACATGGACAGTTGAAATTCGATATAAAAGAGTACGCCTAATTTCAATCTTAGCACACTGCATAGCGGAAACCAGTCTTCGTATCCAGTCGAAGCAGAACAATAGGACGTCAAACTTCATTTCATTTGCATTTATCAGGAAACGGCTCTTGTGAATCGCCCCGGCATTATCTAAGCAACGACCATCATAAGTTTATAACCAGAACTGATTCAGTGAACCAATTGTTACTCTGGGGTCGACACCTTTTACAAAGTTAGGTTGGCATGGAACTTGGCATGTTCTTTGGACAATTGTAAATCGATTGACATCGCAGTTCCCAGATTGCTGGTTCCTGTTTCTTTTGTAGGGCGGTACTTGTTGTTCAAAACAACGATTGATTATTGCTATTTATTCCATATCCTGACTGAACATATGACTACAATATTATTAAGCATAGTTACAATCTGTCTCGGCAACTGATTAAATGAAATGGTGTTTATTGACATATCCAGGCCATAATAAACTCTCGGTCGCATCGCTAACCTGCGCTCTATGGTGGATTGTGATCCGATTTACTGCGCAACTTCCTTTCTCGATTTAATTATTAAATGGATAATCGAGACTATGCTGTTTACCGTCCCGAGGCTAGGCGGAAGTTTCACTTGCTTAATGTTCGGTTCATAGTGAATCAATTGACTGAAATTTTCAGCAAATTGCCTTTACATTATGTAGTTTTTAACTATTATAGTGAGAACTGACAACTCGTTATCTAATCTCCCATAATGTATCTTTAACCTTGTAAATGAGTTTTCCCCCCTTTGAGCTTGACGTTGTCCTGCGTGGTTTCAGGAATTGCTGTTATAGTTTTTCTGTATATATTGACCCTACTCTTTCTCACGTACATCTGGAGATTCGAAATACTCTTTGAAACGTCGCCCAAATAAATGAATAGCTGTTTTATCATAAGTATGTGTGTTTTGTGTGTATGGCTCAATCCAGTTACTATATGCCTCTGAACGATTATTTTGTACTATAGTTTCATCGATTCAGAAGTGGATCACTTTTGTCAGTGCTTTAATCAATATCACACGTATCATAAGCACTAATGGGGTGCATGTTCTTTGAATTTTGAAAAAAAAAAAATTTCCCAAGAAAAATCCAATTATTACGTTAGCGTCATGGATACACCAATTACTTCTGTTGATGTTAGAACATGTATGAATTTTCTACTTTTTCAATGATCATGTAAATATAGATTTTGATCGTAATTGGTATAAATTTAATTAAAAATACATTATGGGAAATTAGATACAGAGCTGGTAGTTCGCGCTATAATAGTTAAAATTTGATAATTTTATCGGAATTTGCTGAAAATTTCAGTCAAATTGATCCACTCTGAACCGAGAATCTAGCGATTGAATTTTCGGAATAGCGGCGAGCATCATTACAAAAGTCGGTGCGATAAAAAAAACAGTCTTGATTATCCATTTCATAATTAAATCATGAATACAAGTTTAGCAGCAAATCGGACACTAATCCAGTGAATATCACAGCCTGTGCTAACATATTATGTAAAGACGGATTTTAAAAGTTGTTGTACAGGTATATTGTATTGTATATATCGGTAACTGTTTTATAATAAGACTAACTGAGACATACAATTGTTAGATATTGTATTTTTTATTACATAATTTTGGCAGATAAAATATTCAAGTTGGCCGAAAAAAATTATGAACATTTCTTTACATAAAATTATGATCCATTTTGGCGGAAAAAAATTGAAAGCCAGTGTGAGCCTGTGATTTACAGGCTAGCGATAACTTTAAAATTGAGTTACAAACACGATATGAAACAGTTTATATTTTTAACATCGAATTAAAACCACGAACAAATCAACTTTTCTAAAAAATTAAGTTACAAACTGGATTTAAAACAGTTATTTGTCTGAAATCGACTAAAAACCACTTATTTTGCCCTTGCTAATAAGAAAGGGGGGGGGGGGAAACACCTCCTTCCATACAATTCTTAACTGTAACTTACCATTCTGAAGCAAACTTTATTAGTCACATCTTCAACTGTCAAACAGTTTTCACCGCCGTCATACAGTGAACATAGTTTGGTTTCTTTATCAAACAAAATTCTTCTACAATCATCAGTAGACGAACACAACTTATTACACTCCAGTAACGAAACGTGTCTTTTCTCTGATAACATACCCAAACTCGCGCAATCTTTAAAAACTTTCGTTTGAAGAAATTTGGAATAACGATTACCTAAGGTAATCGCCAAACAGGAGGAGAGCGTTATTATTAGACGGACCGACCTATCCATCTCTGGGTGTTTATTCTGATTTAATAAATGATGATATTCTTCTTCACGTGCAGATCGATTAACAATCATAATAATTGATTTATTGATCATCATATCATCACTGGTGTTGTCTTCTCGTGTTTTTGTTTGTTTTTTTTATTTCAACTAGATCTCCGAATAAAACATTTTATAACAAGATTAATCACTTCGATTATCTCCGCCCCTAAAATGATTTGACAAGAAAAAGGCGGGGTTCCATACCAACCCATATGAAATGGTTACAATTCCAATTTTACATGGGGGTTGGGATGGCCTAGTGGACTATAGAGCCGCGCTTCGACCTCTAGCTGGCCAGTCACCTCTGGCTTGCGGCTGTGGTTTCGAGCCCTGCTGTGAGCGTATGTGGCATGGAGATAGGGGCGCCTTCTCAACCTCGTGGGTTTCCTCCCACTGCTAAAGACCCCTACGCGCAAGCGAATTATTGAAATAAAATTAAACCATATGTTAGTCCCT